>JANIIA010000006.1:38401267-38428191 GCA_027478495.1 Erythroxylum alaternifolium | reverse complement strand
ATGAGCATGAGATGTGTTGTTCTAATTTCTCTGATTTACCACACTTGGACCCGTTTCTCTGGTCCGACCCGTTCTATAGAAACGGGATGTTACACTGTAGCTAGAAATACAGTTTGATTCCATAAGGACGGTGAGTACTAGTAGTTACCGTTATTCTATTATCTAGCCTAAGGATTGATTGTGGTTGAATTAAAGAAACTAAAGTTAAGCAACTAAAATAACAAGTAGAATGATTAAAGAAGAGAATTGATGAAACACTAAATTAATTACCAATATCAAATAATAAGTATCTAGGGGTTGAATCCCCAAACCTTAACCGATTGATTGTTTGTCATGCAATTGCGTTGCTGATTAATTAGACTATGGAGACTCCTAAGGTATGCTAGTAGTTGACCTTGAGTCTACTAATAATTAATCCTAAGGTGTCTAACTGAATTACTTAACGCTAAATTTTATAGGATTGTGTTATCATATTATGAATCCCTCAATTAGGTTTGACCATAATCCAGAAGATTTATATTATCTTATCTTTATGATTGCAATTAACTCTTTCCAATTATTGTAGATCTATTCAAACCTAGAATTTATCAATCGCTACATATAAAATCAAATTTAGTCTAATAAATAAGATTAATAGACAATAAGAGAACAAATAATTGGATTGTAATAATCAAACAACTCAATTGCATTAACAAAATAGTCAAAACATATTTTGATATCAAATATGATTCATCTAGTTTGAATATTAATAGAAAAATTAGTTATACATCGATAAACATGAAATCAGATACATGTATACAGAAAACATAATAGAAAATAATGAAATCATAATTCTAAATCTCCATGATTGTTCTCTGTCAAGTATTCTGATAACGTAGACATCCAATCTTGCGTTTTGATGGATCTTATCAATAAAAACTGTGTCTCCAGCTCCTCAAGCTCCAAATCGCCTCTGGAATCCACTTCCTCCCTTCATTTGCCTATGAAACCTCATTTTGGTATGGAATTCTAGGTTTTGGTCGATGCAAGGTCTCTTACACGACCATGCATAATAAGAATTCGCTGGATATTGTGAAAGTTCGCGGCCACACGAAAGTGCACGGCCAGATGCACGCTATGCATTCCTTCAAATTTGTCGATTCTTTGTTTTATGTCATGTTTTTGTTTGGATTTGTCTTCTCTAAGTCCATGAAGGAAATTATCACCTGTATACACACTTAAGACGAATTAAGTATCAAACGTATACCAAATGTATAAAATATTAAGCAAAATACATTAAATATGGGCATAAAAGTATAGTCAATTATGCATCTATCAAAACTCATAAGGATATGGATCACCTCTTTTTTGGTTGCTCTTTTGCTAATTATATGCGGAGATCTTTACAACCTCTTTGCAATCATTTCTGTTATGTAACACAATGGAGCAATATTGTGCAATGGGTAGCTTATCCTAACCAGCTAAGTGGAGATAATTATAACCTTTTTAAGATTGCATTTGGCAATATTATATACTCTATATGGTGGAAAGAAACGTAAAAATTTCCAGGGACTAATAAAAGGATCTTCAAACTACAATACAATTGAATATTAGAAGATTTTTAGACAGAGATGTCAATGAGTCAGGTCGGGCCTAGAGGTTTGAGTGGCCCAACCTGTGGCTTGACGAGCCAGGTTAGGTTGGGCCGCAGCCCGACTCGACTATTAGCTTATCAGCTTGTGGCTTGACAGGTCACGGGTGGGCCAAGCCAGGCCAACTTAGCTTACCATATTTTTTAAAAGAAAAACGTAAAAAGTGACGTCATTTTTGATAAAATGATGATGTTGATTGTCGTATTTCTTAAGACTTTTTCCTAATAATCTCATTCTTTCAATTTAAAAGAAAAACTAATAACTTGTTTATTATATTGTTTAAAATAAAAGAATAATAATTTGCAATTATTATATTAGAGGACTTAAATTGGAATGTATGATTTGGAGGATTTATATCAATATTTACATTTATAAGAATAGAAATAAGAAATATTATAAGTGGATGAACCGAAAATGAGTTATCATGATATAACATATTTAAGCTATAGATTTTCTTTTTAAATATTAAGAGAAGGCCGATATCTTGTTATTGACATAATGACATTCTACAAGTAGACAAGTCAACGTAAAAGTAAGTTAATTTATGCCTAGCTTAAAAAATAATTAAGTTAATGCTTGTTATAGATATAATCATGTAAGATATGTAATTAGACTTCTCAGATTACATAGATGTTAAAAGACAAAAATAAGAGTTTAGCTACAGTTACAACATTATCGTGATTACAATCAATATTTAAAAAAAACTCAACCGATCGAAAGAAATGTATAAGATTTTGAGATTTAATAGGTAATAAATCGCTATAAAATTGATATATAATAAATAAAAAGTAAAAATTATAAAAAATAATGAAATATTTTATTAAGATAAAAAATAATTATAAAATAATCAAAAAATTTTATTAAGATAAAAATACACTAATCTTTATTATTATATAATAAAATAATAATAAATTAAATCTAATAATTCAAATAAATAAATTATAAAATTATCTTAAACCAAATTACTTATCTATAATAAATTAATAATTAATAACTTTTTTAATGTCATTCTTTAAATATATTTTTTTAAATTTTAAATATCACTTCTTAATATAATCTTAAATTACTCTAAACAAAATTACATATATATTTTTAAATTTTAAATATCACTTATGACATATTCTTAAATTATCCTAAACAAAATTACATTTATGAATATTTTAACGCTATAGGTTATGAAATGGAAGAAAAATGCACAAAGATATTTTTCTGTTTACCATCCCTACGGTAGGACTAATTAATCCCCCCAATTAGGTGGTGCACACCTAACCGGTAGGACCAAGACCATTTATGATTGCCACGTGGCAACAAATAGGGAAGGTACAATGAGAAACAACTCACACCCATCGAATGATCGAATCTCTCTCACAAATCACACTGGCTGTGTGTGCCTCTGCCTCTGGTTCGGTTGCCACTTTCCTTAAGCCTTAAATCTAGGCGGTGTCAAAATAGTACACAAATGCAACCACTCAAACACACACTCGCTTTCTCCACACATAAACTGACACATTTTACACTGCTTCTTCTTTGGACCTTTCCTGATCTAATTCAGTGGCTCTCTCCCTATCACTGCGAATGACACCGTTCTTTGACTTTTCTTTGCTTCTGTTTTTTCTGGGTCAAGTTCTCTTCTTGAGTCCTTTACAGTTGTTTTCGTCTCGTCGCGTGTTAAAAGTTCCTAATATATCCTCTCGAGGGAAAGTTTTTGATTTTAAAAAATGAGGCTTCTGCGGATAATGGTTAATGGGTGACTGCTGGATTGGTCGAAACTCTTTCAAAGTGTCTTTTGTGCATTTTGACGGGGCACCCATCTGATTTGAGTTGGTAGTTGTTTTGTTTGTAATTCAATTTATACGCATTGCGTTTACTGACTTCTAATATTGTGGGATTTGGATTATTTCCTGTTTGCACGGGAAGTACAAGGACGTGCCTTTGATCTTGCATTTCAAAAGGTAAGATCTTGGTTGCTAGAAGTTGAAGCTTTTTGGGTGTTTTTTCTTTCCATTCTTTTTCTTTTGAACCTCATACTTGCTTATGTCGGCAATGGGGGATTCGAATGATATGATTCACTGGTAGAAGTCTGCTCTTGATGAATGAGCAACGGAGCTGACACTAGGGGAGGATTCTGTTTCAAAGATCTTATTTGCGTTTCCAAAGTTGATGGTTTAGTTTTCGATTTAGTGTGCATAACGCTATACTTATGCACTGATTTGAAAAACAGTGACTCCATTTTATGTTCATAAGTTAAAGTATGACTCGAAGTCTATTACGGTTTTCAGATTACATGATGGATGGTGAGAGAGAGCGTTCAAAAGGAGGTCTGTTTCACCTGTTTGACTGGAATGGAAAGTCTCGAAAGAAACTTTTCTCGAACAATAATGGCTTTCCTGGCAAGCTACTTCTTTTGGTTCTAATACGCAAGCCTATTAATCTGATTCTATTCTGAACCTTTTTTTGTTCGGTATTTTTTCTTTATTTATAGTTTGAAGTTTATCTCGTTTCCATTCCTTTTGTAGACGTAAGGCAAAGAATTGAAATTGTTGAAAGCTCGTCAGAATCGCCCATTTATACTGTAAGAGTTTTTTATTATGTTCTCCTTCTACTCGCTGTCTAACTTTGGATGCCCTTTCTGAAACTTCACTGCGATTGTTTGGTTGTTTTGTTGTACATCTAGATGGAGGTTGGCAACAAGGGAGCAAACTCAACTAGAAGAGGAAGCAGCGACTTTAGTTGTAGTTTATCTGTAACTAGTGATGAAGGATATGCGACAAGAGCACCGGGAGTAATCGCCAGGCTTATGGGTTTGGATTCCTTGCCGACATCCAGTGTTCTCGAGCCTTCTTTTACCCTATTTTCTGACTGCCACTTGCTTAGAACACCTCAACTTAATAGGGCTAGCTCCAATTTGTCGAGTGATTATGACACCTTGAAAAACTTAAACAGGCACTGTGAGCAGGAAAGGGATTGTTGGAAATCTGTTGCATCTATATCTCATAAAGCAAAAAGTCGGCCTTTTGAGAGATTTCAGACTGAAATATTGCCTCCTAAATCTGCGAAACCAATTCCCAGTACCCACAATAAACTTTTTTCTCCAGTTAGGAGTCCTGGATTTAACCGGGTAAAGAATGCGACCTGTGTAATGGAGACGGCAGCAAAAATCATAGGTGCTAGTCCTAAGGCAGCTACTACCAGTAGAGTTTCATTAATTGGCTCCCGTTCAGTTCCTTTGCGAGACTTGAAACAAAAAATGGAAGTTGCAAAAAAGGCATCAAGGCCACAAAAAGTAGACCCACAATCCAATACGAAGTCCAGCGGAGGACAACCTATTGACAAGAAACAAAATGGATCAGAAAACTTGCCATTAAGCAAGGCTTCCGTGTTTCCAGAAGGGAATTCCAGTAATTTGAAGAACAAGGGAAAGTCCGTTTCACAAGCGGCACAAGTAAAGGCCAATATTCAGAGGAGAGACGGGTCAACATCAATGAGTGACAGCTTTAAGAAGCAGAAAGTACCGCATGACATCAAGTCAAACCAATTGCTTAGGCAGCAAAAGAATATTCAGAAAAGAACTTCTGAAAACATGGCCAACAATGTACTTAGGCAGAATAGCCAGAAACAAAATACATTGGTCAATAAGGATAATTCATTCTCGAACCGTCAGAAGAAAAAACTTCAATCAGTGGGTGGTTCTACCGGTCCCAATAGGATCGTGAACAAGGTTGTTATAAAGCCTGAAACTGCTTCCAGAAAAAATGTCTCTAGAGATCCAGATTCTGAAAGGGAGAAAGCTAACATACCATCTCAAAAGAAACAAAATGTAAATAGAGATTTTCAAACTGACAGGAATCTTTCTGATAAGTTGTCCTTTGATGAAGTTGAGAGGCCTACAGAAGGTAATGTTACAAGAGATCGAAATATGGCAGTAACCTATAATGCGAAACATGGAACGGATGTTGTTTCATTTACATTTACTTCTCCCATAATGAAGGCTATGCCTCGTCTTCAGTCCCCTGTTCATGTGGCAGCAGAAAGTAACAGCTCTGACACTGACGCTGTTGGCAGTAGTGATCCATTTTATTCAAAGTATTTAATGTACTCCATGCCACAGCTGAATGTAATGGGTAGTGAAGCTTCGAGTTTTCTGCTTGAAGAGAAGCCGAGAGAATTAACAAACAGAACTGAGTCATTTCATTTTAATATTATCAGGGAGGAGAATTATGCTAGCTCAAAGCCTACCTCAGAGATTCTAGAACCTACACTTGACATGGCGAGAACCAAGCACAAAAAACAGGACATTATGTTTCATCTTGTTCTGGATGAAGATAAACCAGACCGCCCTCGTGATTTTGACTGCTTGCCAACAAAGGATCAGCAGCCTATCATGTGCCAAAACTGGCAGGTCTGTCTCTTATGATTAGTTCTGCGGTTTATCTTCCTGCTTTCTTTTCTTCGTTTTTCCTGTTTGTGTAATTGATTAGCGTATACTAAGGCCCAGTTTGGTTTTTGCCCTAAAGGCAACAACAACATGACGTACTGATTGAGTACCTATGAAATTGACGCATTTGATGTTTAAACTGTTGCCTGAAATGGAGTCAATAGTGTAGCATGCTAACTTTAGAAGTTGGGAGTTACCTTTCTCTCTCTTTAATGACTTTTATGGTGGTGTCTTTGTGAATAATTCGTCTATTTGTTACTGATATCAAATCAATAATAATAGCTGCTAGGTTGTCCATCATACAGACCAAAAACGAATACTTATAAATGGTCATGTTCACCAATGTTCAGAATTGTGTTTGAAACTGACCTGGTTCCACAATTTTCTGCTCTTGATTTGTTCTTGTTGTGTAGTTGCTTCCCTTTTTTTAAATTATGGATAAGTGTTATTGCTAACACCAAAGATGGACATAACTCCATCAAAAACCCTGGTTTTTGTACATTTTCCATTTCTTGATCTTCAAAAATCTAAATGCTAGTTTGTAATCTGCTGGTGTGGGTAAGTCCTAAGAATTGGGTTGAGTTTAACAGCTGGGAGCTTGGCACATAATCATTTGGACTGAAATTTTAATAGCTTCTTAATTATGAAAACTTGTTAAGGACACTGGAACCGTCGTCCAACCTATCACAGTCTATTTTTCATGTGTCCAATTATATGTCTAGCTATGCTTATTTCAGCTCGTGAAGCTTTTATGTTGTAGAATGCCATTCAGGTTCAATTCTTATTATTGGATAATTAGAAAGGCCTTGGATTTTAATCATCTTAAGAAACGAAGAGATGGTTTGCACAAAATTTACACCAATACTGAATTTAATGGATGATTGCAGTTATCACAAGGGGTGGAAATACAATCAGATGAGACAGAAGAGTACAGTTGTAGCAATTACAGTGAAACTGAAAAAGAACTCGAATGTCTTGAGCATAGTCCTGCCTCAACTCTTGAACTTTCTTTCATCAGAGGATGCTGCATGAATGCTAACGGTAAAGACATTCTCCACCTCATTTTCTTTCCAGTCACTTGGTAAAGCATGCATCAGAATTTGTACCATAATTTCTCATTATGAAAGAAATGTGTTGAACCAAAAATTGTCAGTGAGAAAGTGAAGGAGCTGATTGATTGTATCCAGGAATTTGTGGCATTTAGATTGGGTCAAACATTAGCAACAGATATACTCGATTCTTTAATTTGCTCATGATTTTTCTTGCGTCTTTTTATTCAATGAAAATGCATGTAGTAAAAGTAATGACCAGAAGATAAATACTCAATTTTCAGGCATTTTGTTTTCTTTATCCCCTGAAGCTGCAGAGGTGTTGAATGAGACATCTGTAAATGAATCTTTAGCAGTGGAAGATAAAATAGATTTCTCCAACTCAGCCTCCTCAATATGTACAGTGGATGAGGAAAGAAAACACTCTAGAACATTCTCAGGGCCTCAATCCGAGTATTCTAACAGCTTGGAATTAACATATGTGAGGGAGGTATTCAATTATGCGGAGCCAATGCTAAAAGATTTCTTGTTAGGCCAGGCCCCAAAGGCTATGAGACCAAATCTAGTTGATTGGATGGAGAATCAGGAAACTCAAATGCAAAGAAATGAAGAGAAATTCTCCAAGCTTGGGCGAAAAATTCTGTTTGACTGCATTTGTGACCATCTGGATTTCATGTGTGGACAAGTTTTCGGTGGGAGCTGCAAAGCATGGGCAAAATTGTGGATGTTGCTTCAGAGAAGAGGTTGGTTGGCGAATCAACTGTACAAGGAAATGTTACGTTGGAAAAGCATGGGAGACATGATGGTGGATGAACTTGTAGCCAAGGATATGAGCACCCAGTATGGAAGGTGGCTTGACTTTGATTTAGAAGCATTAGAAGAGGGTATAAAGATTGAGGAGGGGATATTAACTTCTTTGGTTGATGAGTTGGTTTTTGACTTATTCTCCTAGAGACAGACAGTAAAGAAGAGTTTGGCATTTTTATGAATTAGATTGTAACTGTATCTGACTTGCTAATGTTAAACCTATACCCTTCTGATTTTGGAGCAAAAGATACACTTCTGTTTCCATTCTATAACATTTTAAGTTCGACAATTCCTACAAATCATGCTATTCCAATGCAATTTAGCATACCAACGTTGGTCAAATCGAGGACAATTAAGAAAACGATATGTAGATTATGGTTTTGTATTGTCCATAAAACCCAGCCTAATGTTGATCATTAGCGCCTAAAGAAAGCCTCGTCTATTCGGAGAACGTCTGCACTTGTCAATGTCCGTTATCTTGGGTGCTATAACTCTTGGCCTAAATAGATTACATACCGATCCCACTGCAGCAACAGCTAAGTCCAAATGAGGTCAATTGTTTGTTGTTAGCATAAGCATTATAAAAATCCACCTAAAATATCCAGAAAATAGAGTGATACGACCCGTAGGAGTCCAGAAATTAGGTTCACTTATCATAGAAGAAAACCCAAGGCATTGGAGGGGTAGGCTTGGTCATATTAGGACAAGGGCAGAGTTGTCATAGGAGGGGGAGAGTTAGTTAGTGACAGTGAAATAAAACAGTACGGTGAGAATGGAGGAATGTCATGCATTTTGCCTGTCATTTTACGTATAGTTGAGCCTAAGGCTGGAGGAGCTAGAACCTCGGATTCTAGCACATTTATCGTTGTCATTTTTTTTTCTGATCTTGGAGAACAATCAATACAAAGGATATTTCCACTATCCTGGTGTCTATCATTTCTGTGTTTTCTGTGTTAGTATTGTGTGCTCTTGCTGTGGGATATAGAACATCTGCAGGTTCTATCATATAGCCAGGTGTCGACATTTGTTAAGCTAGTTGTAATCCAAGCCTATTCAGTATTCGAAGATTGATAGGCAGCGTAGTAGTTCTTGATAGTTAAACGACATACTACCAATTAGCCCGAACAAAATGTTATAATTAAAACTTGTTTCTTATCATGCATAAAAATCAAGTGATTTGGTTAATTGTTTTAAAGGCCATAAATTTAGTGTAATATGAATCATGTAACATTCAATTGGAACTTAGTACATGCCCTAAATTGATTAGCATAAACTGAAGTCTTGGAATTGTCAAACATATCTCATATTATAATAAATAGAAAAGAAAATCACACTCATTACCAATCCATGAGAAACTCTTTTCCATTTTTTTTACTATTATCCAAACTTTTTACTGGTATTCATACTCTTCAGCCTTAAAGTCCTCTAATTAAGAGGGATGAGCTGCCCAATATATTAGGTAGATGGACAATCTACACCAAGGTCTATCATATCATTGTTGACAATGATTGGAAGATCACAGGGAGGAGAGTTGACATATTTCAAAATATTCTTCTTGGTCACATGCCTAATTCATCCATCAAGGATAGACTAATTTGGTCTGCAAGCAATAGTGGAGATTTCACCAACTCTTTTTGCATGAAAGCTATAAGACCTCTTCATCCAATTATTCCTTGGTACAATATAGTACGAAATGGATCACTCATGCCTAAGGCTTCGTTTATAACATGGTTGGCTCTTAAAGGAAGGTTGAAGACCAAGGATAGACTGACGGGGAGTAATCATCAGATCTGTGTTTTATGGAACACTTAACTTGAAATTGCCAACCATCTATTCTTCAAGTGTGGGGTTCTCTTATACTGTTTGGGCAAGGATGAATTTAGTTTTTCTTGTGAATGAATGGCAACACATTTTCGAGTGGACTGAAAATCTCTATAAAAGGATTGGTGAGGACAAGAAGTGTCTGAGTCTAGTTATAACTTTTTTAGTTTACTCAATATGGTTTGAAAGAAACCAAAGAATATTCAGGGATGTTCACTTAGATAAATATACATTTAGAAATATGACTTATTCTTGCATTAGAGAGATACTGATGGCTAACCATGTTACTCATAGCCTCAAGTTTTCCGTGAAACATAATTGGAGTCTATTATAGTCTTGCTTTGATTAATCTAGTTTATATTCTAGCTTTACTATGAGGTTTGGATTTCCAATCTTATAGTCTCTCCATTTGTTGTATCTATCATCCTGTACTTGTCTGACTGCTTTTTTTTGGCATTATAAATGATTTTTATCTATTTATTTTTCAAAAAATTATTATTCTTATTTTCTAATCCAACAAAACGGATGATTGATTTAAAAGAAATGATTAACTAAACCAAAATAGCAAATCAAAGTAATAAACAAGACAAAAGCCACCAATTGATAAACAAGATTTAGATGTAGACTCTTATAGACCCTTTCTATGCTTAAATTTATTTTGATTTAATTATTAACTCTAGTTTCTTAAATCGGTATAAATTTCAACATTACCCACATTTTTTCTCAAGAAATATATCTCTTATCCTTAAGTTGATTTATTGAAACCTCTTTTTAATTAAAGTCCTTAAGAACTTATTAACTTCTTTTATGAACTTTGCTGTTAGATTTGACTTTAACCTAAAAGATTTATGTGGTCCTATATCTAGGATTTCATAAAAAATTTATTATTCATGTATTCACACATATGATTTTTAAAGCTCATATATGAGATCTAAAATTGAATCAAAATGCTAGCAAATACCAATTCAATAGTAAGAAATTAACATGAATAATTCAAAAGAAAAATTGGGTCTTTCATTACATCAAAGAGTCAATTTAAACATATAGTTGTAGGGTTAATCCCATCTAGATATATCCCAATCTTATTCGTACTAAGAATAAGAAAACCAACAACAATCAAAAGAGAAAACAAGATAGAAGAAGTCATTCTCATATATTCTTGAAATCTTGAAGTTCTTTAGTTGAATCTTGATGGAATCATCTTCTCCATCTCCAAAGTTGCTCCTGTCTTATCCCTAGACGTTTTAATTCAACTCCTTATGATTGCTCCCCTATCCTTTTCCCCTCTCTATCAACTCTTTAGGATTGCTCCACTATCCGTTTCCCCTCTCTATCCTTTTAAATATAAAACTCTAGAATTTTTATAAAAATTACTACTTACATGGGACTAACATGGGTCCATGCTGCACTTATGTTAGCTCAGTAACTTGATAATTAAACCTTAAATCATACATCTAAGAGTTTATCTTGAGAAAAAAGGCCTGAAGGCTGTGAACATGAGTTTGGGTTTAAGCTGTATTGTTCATGTGACAAATCTTTAAAGAAATATAATGAATTGCTAGCGTATACAAGTGGAACAAAATTTTAAGGTTTAATCATATTCTAAAAATATATGTCCACGTTTGACCCATAATCCTCTAAAATTATGCCAAAACTTGTCTAATATGGCTCCTACTTATTTGGAATCATTCTTCTTTAATAGGGAGTAAAAAATATAAGCAACATTCAATATTAAATCCTATAAAAATATCGAAGTTTAAGAAGACCTCTCAAAATCATGATAAGAACATAGTTTCATTAGCATTTGTTGAATCCCCCACACTTAAGCATTTGCTTGTCTTCAAATATATCAATTTCATCACTCTTAACTTAAATATGTAGCAATGAATTTAATAAATCAATAAGATCAATCTAGATTTTTTGTTATTAAATCAATTACAAAGTTCATCAAATTTTTAGGCATATCAAGTCATGAATCAATGCTATTTAACACCATAATCATTCAAACTTTAACTCAATCCACAAAATTCAACCAAATGTATAAAGTATACATGAAAAAGATGCTTCAATTTTCAAACATTTTCATAACCTTTATTTAAAGAAAAGAAAAAGAATTTGACTTTAAATTAACACTAGAGATTTTGAGGCTTATTTAAAAATTCAACTAACCTTTTGACATGAGAGTAAATACCTTGTCAAGAATAATCTTAGTTACTCCATAGGGTCACCATTTTAAATGGTTACTAGCACCACTATTTAATTTCAACCTTTTTACTTAGTTTGAAGCTATTAGAGTGAATTTATTCAATGCTCACTTATTTATACAATTTTTTTTCAGTGGGCTTCGAAAAATGGTTAAAAAGAATTCACATTTAGCTCAATTATATGTCTAAATTATATAAAAATTATCATATGACAAATTAAGTATCAATTTTTAAAATTAATAAAGCAAATTAAAATTAGTTTATTCATGAATTCTTATGACTACTTTAACCAAATCAAATTACAATAACAATTAACTTATAATGAATTATCTCAATTAATATCTTTTTAAAATTAAAAATTTTCCTTGTTATGCTAATCATAACAAAATTTTTAGGCACAAGTAATTAATGTCATCGTCCACGCTTGAGTTGTAAATTGTCCTTGATGTACACAATATAAAAATAACAATGAAAAACTAGAAAATAAAGGAAAGATAGAATTTAAGATAAGTGATACTTCCCTGATAATAAAAGAATGCACCTTATCTAATGTCATCAATAATCTTTAATTTATAATTTATCACTGAGGCTTTTTTAGTTACTAGCTCACTTTCTAGAAACATATTGGGTTGTTGAAAAAACAAGGATTCATTTTGGGTACAATATTGCCTATATAGTTTGTAAAACTCAACTAAATCTTATCCTGAGTAAGAAAATCCCGATCCAATAATTAAGGAACATCAAAATATATTTAAATCCATGATTTCGAAACTACTTTTAACTTAAAACACATGCAACAAAATCATCATCAAGCAAAAATATACTAAAACTAATTTTAAAGATCCCAAAAGGTACCAAATTTAAACAAAACACCTATTTTTTGGATTGCCTCCTAACAAGTGCTTCTTTATGAGTCTTATAGCTAGACTTCTCAAGCAATTCATTCATTCCAGGTCCTCAATTAAAGGCCTAATTCTACTCTCGTTTAATCTCCTAAAAGTTCTTCTTCTTAGTCATAGGCTTATTAGCTTCCAAACATGCCATATGCTCAACTAGAATTTGGTTATCTATAACCCTTTCTTTTCCTTGCATGATACAGGTCTCCAACGAATCTTTTATGATTATTTATTGTATAAAATAAGAAACTTCAATATCAATCACACATAGAGAAACAAGTATTATCTTTGTTAATGGGATGTTTTATGGCTTCAAATATCATAAAATCTAATTCCTTGTCCCATACCCTTAGGATTAATTTCACATCATACTCATCTATCATAACTTTAGAAATAGCTAAGAAAAGTCATCATAAGATTAAGGGAACCTCTTAATTTGTCAAATTTAACCATAATATCTTCTATAGTGTTGTTATAATAATTTGCCTATGCACTAATTGAATGCTTATCTTAGTAAATTTAGGTTCACCTAATCCTGATCTCTTAAACATGTTATATGGCATCAAATTAATACTAACTCCTAAATCTACTAATGACCTTTTGATTTTAAAAATGACAATATTAAATGGAACATTAAAACCCCTTGATCCTTTAAGTTTTAGGGTAGCTTGTTATATAGGATGGCAGAGCACTCCTCAAGTCTCTTCTTGTTAGAAAGAAGAAACTTTAAGAACATGACATATGTTTATCATATGTGAAATTGCTTAGAGAAAAGGAATGTTAAGATGTAATTGTTTTAAAAGCCTAAAAACTTACCAACTTTATCTTCCTTTTTATTTATCTTACTGTTTGAATATGAACTTTTAGTTGGTACTCTTTGACCACTTTCTTCTTAATCTCTTCCTCTTTCTCTTTCTCCTTCTACTCATCCTTCATTTCTTTCATAAAACCCTTTTTCTTTTTAACTTTAAACTCTTTTCCACTCCTTAAAGTCATCATGCTCACTTGCTCCCTCAAGTTTTTAAAGACAATTTTTGTAATATTTTGTTTTTCTATACTAAAGGTTAGGACCCTAGATCACTGTATATGAGAAATAATATTGAGAAAATTATGAGGTGCATTGCATTCACATGCATATCATTAGCATAAACATAGGAATTTTGATTTTTGTACACATTGCAAATACTATATATGCACTCAATTGACATATTTCGGGGTATGAAAGATTTAAAATGATCATAATGTGAATTGTAAATTTTTATGTCTTAAATTTTGTCTGATGGTTTCAATTATTAATTTAGAATTTATTTGTTAAAATTGGGAGATCTATGAATTTGTGTGTATTTTTGTACTAGAAAAATGTCAAGTGACAAGACAAATTGATACATGGCAATAGAAATGAGTGACACATGACTTTAGGATTAATCGACAAGTGGTATAGAAAATTAGGTGACAATTGGTTTAGAAATTGGGAGGCAAATGGACTAGTTATTAAATGACACTGGGTGCCATAATTATAAGACATTAGCATGGCTATTTATATGGTAAGTGTCATAACATGAGTCATGATACCCACTAAGCTCATAAACTCACGACACTCTCATTTGAAAGACCACCTTTTCATTGTCTTTCATTTTATTTCTACATGCTCTCATCTTCTTCAATTTATTTCTCTCTTCTTCACTCACGATACTCTCTCCCAACCCCACAATCTTGAGTTTTTTCCACCATCTTTTTCCTTATCATTATAACAACTAGTTGTCTTCACTATGTTTATGAAAACCTAGCCTATTCTACCTTGAAAGTTGATGATCGTGTAAAGCTTGGAAGCTACGTTTTCGTGGTGATTTGAAGAGCTTTGGAGTTTAACAAGTAAGATCTTGTTCTTTATGGCTTGATTAAATGAAACATATATGATGATAGTTTAGAGATAGAATGATCATGATAACGGTGTTGAGCGTGTGTTGGACGTTGATGAATGTACGGATGCATTTTATGTTATGTTTTTGTATAAATGATCAACAATGATTTATAATTTGTTTTATAGATGTTTTTGAGTTAAGAATGGAGGTGATTTTGATGAGGAAATGAAGTAGAAATGATGAATTATGTATAAGATGTGTTAGATGTAACATGTAGGAGTTAAAATTTGGAAAAACACGGAAGAAGTTGGCTGGGATTTTTTGGATATGATAACCCATAATAGTTAGTTGGAATTTTTGGATATGATAACCCACAATCGTGGGAATGCCTCCACTATTGTGGGAAATGAAAGGAAAGGGCTGGAAATTCTCGATAATGGGAAAGGCCTTGATCATGAATTCTTCTCTTTTGAGTGATGTTTGAACTAACTAATGATAAGATAGAAAATCCAGTTTTAGGGTACCACAGTGATCCCTACGCCCTAAAAAAACTACCCGAGGACCCACCTATGCTACTACCAAGCAAGGGAGATGTGTAACAACGATTGATTTCGCTTCAATCAAAACCTTGATTTTCTACGGGAAAGATCACCTAAGAGCAGATACGATACCACTCGCCATGGATAATACGATTCAAAGAGACAACAACATATTTGAGACAATAGCCTATGATTGTTCTAATCGTTTAAGGAATTCCTATAGTGCATTTGGACTTGATTGAGGCTTAAAATGAACCTAGTTTTTAGTTGAATAAGTTGATAAAGTGTTTGATATGTTTAGATTGTTAATTGAGGTTATAATTAAGGAATGAATGGTTAATAACAAAGTATCAAAATATAGAAAATTTTGAGTGTTATAGGAGTGAAAGTGTTCTTTGGAATGCAATTGTGATCCAAAAGAAATGAGAAAGGCGTATTAAGTAAGAATGAATGAGAATTTGGATATTATGTGATTATATAATGATAGAAAAAGGATTGGAGAATACGCAAATGATGAATTTATAATTGATGATATAAGAATAATCAAGTTTCTTTTGAGGTGTAAACCTAAGTGCAAGCAAGACATATACAAGTTATAATGTTTGAATGATAAAGACTTGTGATTAAGGATACATACCTGGGAATGTCATTAAGCATGCATTTTATGTAACACATATACATATACAAATGTGTATGATCAATTTAGTAATGTATATAAATGTGTATATTGCATGAATTAGACGCTCAAGTCGAACGCCAGCATGCAGACATTGCCAGTTCGTCGAGCAATGACTATTTGGAGCTTACTGTGAGTCAACCTAGATGTTTCTCACTAGAATTGATTTGTATATGTTTAAGTTTCAGCTATTGAAATGTTAATGATGTGAATGTGAAAATTTCAGACATTGATGGTCTGAGGAGTTTGATAATTGAGATTATATTGGGAGTGTTCATAATTGAATGTGAATATGAAAGAAATAAGTGTACTCAACAAAAATGTTAAATGTTGGACTTAGATTTGATGAATATATGAAAAATGACTGGGCATCATGAATGAATGTTATTGATGACATATTTTGTGATTTGATGCATCACATTATTATCTATGATCAGATAAAGGAGTTGTGATTGGAGTGGTCAGTAAAAAAGAGCTTAGAGCTCAGAAATGTGTATAAAGACCCATAGGCTCAGTATTAAAATGAGCCCAGTATTCACAATGGATACTAGATAGCAATAAAGGCGCTCAGTCACAACAAATTAACAATGAAAGTGAGTCATACATGTATTATGTGAAAGATTTCCTAAATTTACTAAATTGTGATGTTATGAATGATTGAGAAAATGATCAGATTATTATGAAATGAGTATGTGAACTGTGTGATGTTCATGATGTATATTTGAAATGAGGTATATTATGAAATTGGTTTTGATATGTGATATATGTGTTTGAAATGAGTGAGCACATCAATGATGGTTCACTCACTGAGTTCGCAAAACTCATCAAAATTGCAAATGTTAAGTTTTAGGTACGAGAGAGGCCTAGACTCTAAGGCAGACTAATAGAAGTATTTTATTAGTTCCTCATTTTATGCAGAACCGTTGTAAAGAGTAGCAAACTCTGAGATTTTTTGTGATGCTGTATATATGGATTATGTAGTAAAATGCTACAATGTAAATTATGTTTTATAAATGCAATGAGGAGTTGATCTTTTGAATATTTGTGTTATATGTATGATGCAATTTAAAGTGAATGTGATTGCTCTAACATGCTGTTTTCATTGGGGCATGTGCCCGAATGTCCTCTAGATGTTCATATATGTGCTCGGTGGAAGTGAGGTGTTATAATTTTAATAAGCTGTCTAATATGATTTTACAAGTTATGGATGGAGGCTTATTGATTTTAAAGAGCCATTTTAGCAGTTTGGAAATGAGCCACATATGTAGTAATGAATTACTTCATGAGCTCCACAAGACTTGGCTTCTTTGGTTAGTACTATTGACATTAAAATCTGAGTGGAGAACCTTGTCCTTAGTTATTATACAAAAAAGTTAGGATGGTTTATCCACCCTAGATTTCATGTTTTATTAGAGGGGTTACTGAGGCCTATTTAGGAAAAAAAGAAAACAACTTAGTTAGCTATCCTATATTTTAAGGGGACATTTATGATTAGGGTGCCCGTTATCACCAATGTCACAATTCATCACTTAGTCTAGTTAAGCTACCAATCCCATATTGCTAATGTTCCAACTTAATGCTTCCACCTTTTCCTTTAAAATTGTCACCATGTCTACATTATAGAAGTGGTTTGATTATGGCTTCAACCTTAGACTCCCCTACAAGTAATTATTCCTGGTAATATTTTCAATAAACTTTTGCAGTTCCTCAACAATTTAAAGCTAGTTGATCCATCTAAAGATGCTTTGATCAACTGCTTTGATGAATCACTCAACCCATAGTGAAATGTTTGCATTTGCAATCCCAAATCAAGTCCATGGTGTGAGCACTTCCTTAATAGCTCCTTCATCTCTCACATCTTATACAACTTTTAAATCTCTAATTATTGAAAGGAGAAGATGTCTTTTCTAAGTCTTACTATTCATGTTAAAGGAAAATAATTGGATAAAATCATCTTAGCAAGCCTGTTCTATGCAGTAATGGATCTAGTATGCAAAGACTTTAACCATAATTTTGCTTTGTCCCCTAATCTAAAAGGCTTAACTGATTAGCATCCTACAAAGCTCAATTAATCTTAAAGGTACCATAAATCTCCAAAAAGTTGTTAACGTGTGCATTTGGATCCTCATTAGGTAAGCCATCAAACTATATAAGTTATAGAACCATTTTAATTATATTATGTTTGATCATAAAGGTATCAGCTACCACTCTTGGCCTAATAATGCTAGATTTTATCCCCTTAAGCAAAGGACTAGCATAATCACCTATATCATGCTATCTCAACTATCTTGTCGTCGTGTCTAGTTACTGTAACCTGAAAACTTATAGGTTTATCCTTCTTAAATTCCAAAGCGAAGTCCTTTTATTTTTGAACCTTGATTAAGTAGCACTTTGAAATTTCTTATAATCATAAACCAAAGTACATAAATCTTGAAATTCAGCTAACAAACATAAGACCAAAAAATAAAATTTTGAAATATATAAATAAATTAAAAAGAAGAAATGATTAGTTTAATAAAATAAAGTATTCCTAATATCATAATCTATACCAACGCTAAAAAAACTTCATGTGATATGTATCATAATAAAATCAATTCTAAAAATCTTTAGGAAAATGCACCTATAATTCTTATAGTATAGCTTAGTGAATACGAGTATATGTCCCATGAGGAATACAAATAATAATACTAATTATCTTTCTATTATTTAATATAATAAAATGAATGATTGGCATAAAAATAATAATTAACAAAAAAAAATTACTAAAATAAAATAAATATCAAAGCAATGACCTAGAATGGAGTAATCAATTGGTAAATAAGATCCAACTAAAAAATCCCCTTAGACCTTTTTTATGCCTAAATTTATCTTGATTAACGATTATCCTTTGTTTCTTCGAGTAGTAGAAGTTCAAAAGTTACAACCATATTCTTTCTCAAGAAACACAACCCATATCTTCAGTTAAATAATTGAATTCAATTCCCAATCAAAATCATTAAGAAACATTAACTAATTTTTGGAATTTCCATGACATTTTACTCTAACACAAAAGATTTAAGGGGTTTTATTTCTAGAATTAAATATAACTCTTATTATTCATTTTATGATTTATTCATACATATGAATTCTCAATCCATGTATATGAAATTTGAAATTGAATTAAAACACTACCATATTTTAATTCAACCATAATAAGTAATCATGAATATTTCATAAAAAACTTAGTTCTTTCATTAAATGAAAAAATCAATCCAAAATAATAGTTTTAACAATCATATTATCTTGATTTATCCCAATTTAGTTCATATTAAGAATAAGAAATCTAACAATAAAGAAATAAAACAAGCTAGGAGAAGTCATTCTAATGGATTCTTGAAATCGTAAAGTTCTTTAGTCATTCTAAGAACATTGCCTAATTAACAATTATCTTATCTCTAGAGTATCTCCTACCATACATGTGAGATAAATGTCTAAATTTCAATTTAATATCTCCATCTAACTAGTTTGTAGATAATAAGTGGGAAATACTTTCACCTTTATCCATTTTATGAAAAAGAATTCCTTCTAAAATTGATTGATTAAAATAAGATCTCAAATTTGATATATTTAAAGATACGCTCCACAAATAGTTTGACAATGCTTCTTGCATATGGGTGGGAAACATAAATGCAATACTCATATTTGCTTAGTTTATTAATAACCATTAACATGAATAACTTCCGTTTTGAGATTGAAATTCATTTGATGTGAATAAAAAATACACGCATTTTATTAAGTATTTTGTTTTCATATCAAAATACCTTTTGTTACTTTATGATTTTATTTTAGGTAATAGTTATAAATTGACCTTTGAGATAAAACTATTTAAGATTTGGAGGATATTTCAACTAAAAAAATTGAATAAAATAACAAATTTTAGAGGAATACAATTTAGCCAACACCTGTATGTTAGTTTGTTTCCTATATATATCAAATGTAACTAAGGACACAATTTAGAATACAACCTAAAAAGAGGCTATGTACTATTAGCCAAAACGGCCTTAAAAAGCGATCAGAAAGCGAAGTTGCCCCTATATCTAAGCACTACTCACCTCGATCACATATGATATTAGCTTGATTTGATTGAAGGCGAAGCCACCTCTTTTTTAGGGCAAAGGGCGCTCCCTCCTCCTAACTCCTTCCACTTCTCCAAGGGGCAGGGACTATGGCTTGACCCTCGGGCTATAGAAACAAACAATAACATAATCTTAGACATTATTGTTTTAGATAAAGAAGAAATTTCTAAAGAAACAATGAAATCCATAGTTAGGAGAAATGGTTATATCAATGACTGTGTATTAATTTTAAGAGAAATATATATATTCTTTGTCTAAAGACATAACTATACTAGAGAATGTGTATTGTCTAGAGACATAACTATACTGGAGAATGTGCACTAACTCTAGATGAGATCTATTCATCTATAGCATTTGAACGAAGCACTCAGAAATGACCTATATGATGTTTTTGGTTTTGGTTGAAAACTTTCATGGGATCTTACAAATCTTATTATATTCAAAGGTGTATTAACTTTATAGAGATGTGGATTAACCAGTTAGAGAAAATATAGATGTAGCTTGAGAGAATGTAGTTTTAGTGTCTGAAAAACTTATTGATCTAGTTTAATATATCCTTTTAGGTTAATTAACTCATAAAATCACAAGTAATGGAAGTAGTTGTTGAGCAAGTTTTACTTGTAATAAAACCCTTAATATTTGCAAGTATATGAATCGTAAACTTATAGTATCAAAGGTTTCGATCTCATGAGGAAATAGTTAAAAATAACTGAACGTAAATTTGTTTAAGGTATTAGAATATGAATTTAATGAAAGTAAATAAAAATTAAAGCAATCAAATAAAATTAAGCAAATAACTAACTAACAATTGAGCTGCCACAATTATGTAAAGATGATCAAGGATGAAGCTTAAGCTTTATTCTTTCGGTGTTTTGTTCCCTTAACCACTATTGATTCAATTAGACGTTTATCATAAAATTTCTAAGAGATTAATTACCCTCTCTCAATAACTAATCACTTAACCATAATTGATTATGAAACTCAGATTTTTCAACTTCTCGATTCATAAAAACTTCCTAATGTTTTAAACTAGTTCTGAAGTGATCTCTTGAATAATTGAGTTCTCACTTAAGATCTCTGTTCGTATGATTATCAATCTGGTATTTACATGACTTACTTCTAACTCTCATTGCACAGCCTAACTGGCTCTCCCGATTTATGTCAAAGTATTGACATACACAAATATCACCACATCAGAATAATGTATTAAATTCAATAATAATCAAGTCACAAAACAACTTAAGAACAAATCCTAATATGGAAATTTAAAACATTATAAACGTAAACAATAACTTCAAATCCATTTTACACATCAAATTTAATGAAAATAATAAAAGGAAAGAAAGAAAAACTCGATTTGGAACTAAATATGGAAATCTCCAATGCTCTTCTTGATTCTCCTTGTTTGATCCAATTTAGTAAGATGGTGGCTGCCTTTTTTGGAGTGTTTCATGTTCTTTTATAGTAGTTCTAGATCTTAGGGTTAATTCTAAGGCTTACCCACTTCATTTGGTTCAAAACTTTTCCCCAACCTCAAAACAGATTAAAATTCTCACTCATAGGAAGTGTCTGTCAGGATCGTGACATTGTATGCATGATCATAAACTTGTAGAAAAAACCTTCTGTCATAACCATGACATTGCATGCAAGATCATAACCTTGCCATGTAACCTATGCAGGTTCTAGCTTCCTTCATTATTCACTTATCTGGTTTCCATCACTAACAAACATATCAAACACCTCAAGAAACACAAGATTAAGATCTAAAATCATGCTCTAAACCACATAACACCTAAAATATAAACAAACAATCATACTAACATAATTCTAAGCTTATACATGCAATAATCATCTAATAGACACCTATAAACACACTAAAAAAACTATCAAAACATAGTATAAACTACACTTATCATCATCCCCACACTTAAACATCTTGTCCTCAAGCAAAAACAAAACATAAACACAAACAAATCAAATGTAAACACATTCGTTTATACAACATGCATTAATGAGACAATGGCATCTAACTTCATGAAATCAATTTAACCGCAAACGCTAATCATTCAAGTTGTACCAACATACTAACCTATGCATATTATGGCTAAGTACTTTGGATTGAATATACATATTAATCAAAATATTAACATAATATTCATTCATTTATAGCACTTGTACACATAAATTGATAATTAGTAATCAACCAAAATTGTAGCTATCACTAAGTATACTTTCATGAAAATTTTTGTTATTGTCAAAGAACAGTAGGATTTATTGATATAAACACCACTTTTTTAATTTTCTTTAATGTTAACCTAGTCTTTTGACACGAAGGCAAACACCTTGTCATTAATATCCCCCAATTACTCAACTAGGCCATGTTTTGTGAATTAGCTTGGTTGGAGTGTCATTCTAATCTTTTGAAGTGAAGACAAACATTTTGTCATGAATGTCCCCCGATTACTCAACTATATCACATTTGCAACTGGCTACTAGCTCTATTCATAACCCAATATTTATTTTAAAAGGGCCAAATGAATAGTTATTTATTTAAGACAAACTCTTTTTTTATAATCAATTTCATATAGCCTATCTCATTTCTTTTTAGTCAATAATCCTCATAAAAGATTACTAATGATACTAATTCATTAAATTGACTTATATTTATAAATGTATATAAAAATATTCTAAGGTGAATAAACTAACGCCATATCCTAATTAACATGCATATTTAACTAAAGATACTTAAAATATAAAATTCACATGCCAATATGCCTTTACAAATTCAATGGCTATGCTCAAAGCTAAACCACTTTTGTCAAGTTAATGCTATTGACACATTCATATAATTCACATATATGCTCACACCATGTCAACCTAATCAAAAACTAATAATATGGTGTGCAAAATTCACTCTTATGATGGTAATGTCAATATAAACCTCCCCACTCTTGGACAACACATTGTCCTCAATGTGAGATAACAAACACCACATATATAAAAATAGCAAGAAATAACATAAACAAAAGGTAAGCCTGTTAAGGTGATCAAGGTGGTGATGGTGATGGAGATGGAATTTGAACACCCTAAGCAGTAAAGTATTTGTAAATCTTCTTAATGTCGCCTCATTATCGTCACTATTCTTGCACCATCTCTTTTAAAAGTTTGTTGTTGTCAGAAACCAAATTGAGGACCTTCTCCTAGTTGTCCTCTTCATCATTCTCGATCTCTTCACTAGATGAGTCTTCATTTTACTATTGAGGTGGCACGGAGGTCAAACTAGCCTACCTTGTCCTGTGTTTCATATATATCTTGAATTGACATCTCGGAGTTCTATACAATGGACCGCCAAGATCTCAGCTCTCCTTAGATGGGTGTGATTAAGAAACTCAGGTAAAACAACATTTATTCCATCAACATTCACACCATAATAATCAACAATTGTGGTAACTAGATATCCCATGCAAAGATAACTACTTTTCCTTTTAAGAGTCGTAGTTATAGTATTAAAGATATAAGTAGTTATGTAAACTTTAACATCATCATCCATGCACCACTAAATGAATAATTCTTTCATAGAACATTTGTTACTTTCTAATTTATCAAAAATAGTGTGACAAATAAACTTATGAAGTAACAAATGTTTGGGAGTACAAATAACATTATTATGGGCATTCCTAACATTAAAGCTATCCAACCATATTAATTGGGTCTAATACCTCTTAGCACGAAAATTATCATTATCAATTATGTTAAAATTCAGACATAACATCATAATTCAATTGATATGGTTGGCCTTGTAAACAAAACCAAAATTTGGTTAGGTTTTGCAACTCAAATTGAAGCGAAGCATAAAATTCACGGGTTAATTCTTCATAGACAACATAGTTAAAATCAATGAAAATTTCCCATTGAATTTTATGATTTAAATTCCCAACCTTATCCTTCAACCTAAGATTGTACAAGATATCAAAATCAAAATACCTAGGTGCATAAACACTTCTAGAGCGAATGGTTTAGAATCAAATATCAAAAAAGATGCTAAAAAATCTACAGCCTCATTCCACGCACCTCACCTCGCTACTCACACTTTTCCATTTAGTTATGAGCATTTGGCACCTTGCTTGATTCTTGGTCCCATTGTGAAGTGTAAATCTATAAAATAGATAAAACAACTACCCAAAAAACATCAAGGAATACAAATACCACCAAATCTTATGGAAATCACTCAAAGAATGAAAGATTTGTGTGTAAACTATAAAACATGGGTAAGAGGAAGGAAGATTTGGTTAAAAGATGCAAGAGAAAAAAGAAAACCTAAGAGGAGTGTGGAGAGAAGTAAGCAATATGTGGTGGTGGCTAAAGCTTAGAGAGAGAAGTTATATGTGAACCAATCAGGAGAAGGATGAATATAAGGGCTTAACATTGAAGGAGGAGTAAAAAGGGTGAAAATCACGTGTCTTAGATGTCCAATAACATGTCATGATCGTGACAAAAGGGATTTTAATCTGTGCATGATTGTGACATAAAATGCACGATTATGACATGGTAAATCTTGATACCATTGTCCCGTTTTGTCATTCTTTCTTTATATAACGTTTGATCGCGATTTTTAGATATATGTAAGTTTTAATATTTAGCCTCGATAATCCGTAAGTGTACGGGTTGTTCGCGTAGCACCTAAGGTGTCGATCCCACGAGGATGGTTAATCCAATCCTAAAATCTAAGGCCAAAATAATGGGCAATATTCAAAATGTAACGAAACTAAAACAGAAATGCAATTCAATTTAAGAATCAATAACAAAATATTAACAAATTAACAATTGCAATGCACACATTCAAGAATCGACCTAAAGAATTATCAATTGAGAGAAAGGGGAATTGTTACCTATCTTTAACACTAACCTAATTGATTATGAATTATTGGATCATTGGTCCTAAATGATCGTAGGGTTAATTACTCTCTCTCAAGTTATAACCATTAACCCTAAATTATAAACCCTAATAAGATTATGAAAAATTGTAATTTCTCAATTAACAATCTATCTAAACCCTAATTAGATATGAAGTTTTCCAATAGACTATCGGGAATCTATGTGAGATCTCTCTTCACATAATTACCGATTTGATTAATTTCTTGTTCTTATTAAATCATCTAACTCTCGTTAGCCCAATTTAATTATTTTTCATTCGATTCACTCTCTCAGTCTATTACCGAATTATACAATCTCAGAAATTAATCACAATGAATCCAAATAACATAAAACAATAAGATTTTTATTAAATCAAAGATAAAAACAACCCGAAGGTGAGTTTAGACATCCTCAACATTCGCACAATCCTATCATCCATGGTTATTCCAATTCTATACATTAATAAAATTGAAAATACACCGAAAACAAGATCTAAATGGATGATGGAGGCAGTTGATCGTAAGGTTATGTATGCTAAGTTTTAATATTTATAACTTTAATATTTTTGCAAGCGCACTGGTCATTCGCGTAGTACCTAAGATATCAATCTTACAAGGAGGGTTAATCTAATCCTAAAATCTAAGGTTTAACTAAATTTTGCAATAAATCAAAATAAACAACTAATGCAGGAATTAACCAATCAAACAATCAATATCAAGAATTGAACTCATAAAATATAAACAAAATAGCAATTTTGCACAATCCAATTCATAATCAACCTAGAAACTACCAATTGAGAGAAAGGCAGTTTTAGTCCGAAATTAATAAAAATCTAATCAATTATGCAATTATCGAATTATTGGGTCTAGACTGTCCTAGGGTGGATTACTCTCTCTCGAGTTATAATCTTTAACCCTAATTTATAATCCCTAATTTAAATTATGGAATTTTAATCTCTCAATTTCCAATTTACCCAAAACCTAAATTAGTTTTGAATCTGTCTAATAACCTGCTGGAAACCTATGCTCGATCTCTGGTTACACGATTTTACCAGTTTGATTCAATTCTTTTCTATCAAACTACTTAACTCTCATTAGCCTAAGTTAATGATATTCATTTAGTTCACTCTCTCAGTTTATTGTTGCATTATGAAGCATAGATTTTGAATCACAAATAACTCAATGGAAACACAATAAATCAAACGTCATTAATCTTCGATCAAAATCTTAAAGGTGAGTTTAGAAAAAAATCAACATTCAATAACAACTATTCTCAATGATTATCCCAATTCTATACATTAATAAAATTGAAATAAAGATGGAAAATACTGTCGAAATTGACTCATGGAGGCAGCAACTGCGGGAAACCACCTGTTCCGGGAAGTACTTCATGTCAAGCTTCTTCTTCGTGTCTCTCTTCCTTCGTCTCCTTCCTCAAATCTCTCGATATGTTCTCTAGGGTTTCAGAATTGATTGATGCAAAAGGCTCCTCTTCTATTCTTTAATGTTCTATTTATATCTTGGAAGCCTTAGGGTTAATTCAGGGTCGAAACGGTTCAAAAAGTCTTGCAAAACTTGACATTTTCAGTTGTTTTTGTGTCTGCCCGACACAGGCCACGATCATGGCTAGCGCCTAACCCTTTCTTTGACGATTGTGGCCCAAAGTGGATAATCATGGCCTAAAGTGCACGATCGTGGCATAGGTCCTATCAGCTCGCCTCTTTTTGTCATGATCGTGGCCTGTTGTGCCACGATCGTGGCACAACGTTTTTAGCCTGAAACTCTTCAAAACTTCTCCGTTCTTTACCGTTTAGCCTGAGACACTAACAAACACATCAAGGTACCTTAAAAATATAACATTTAAGCTCAAAGACTCATACTAACCCACAAAAACACTTAAACACATAAACTAACACAATTAAAACCTAAATACACACTAAACACTCAAATTAACACTAAATACCTAACAAATTGAA
>JANIIA010000006.1:38124083-38137144 GCA_027478495.1 Erythroxylum alaternifolium | reverse complement strand
CTACTCTAGAAGAAAGAAGCAACGTGATTCCACCACATCTGCCACTTTGGACGTGTTCAATTTCCTTCAGTTAAATGCCAAGAATCATGCAGAGTGGGAGGAAGTCAAGGGCCAAGTGGAGGGAGGAGTTCGTTAAAAAACTGCACGTACTGGGCAGTTCCTTGGTTTCAATTTTCTATTGCAAATAATGTGGATGTTTCATTATAAATATTCCCTTAGGTCTAATTTAAATTTAAGCTTATGATTATTTGTAATTCTTGTTGGGAGAATTGTCCTCTCCATACGGACACAAATATTGGAGAATTATTGTTCAAGATCCTTGCACTAGTTCTGCCAATAATACCGCTCTTCTCCTAATTGTTTTCCTTCCTGTTTCTCTATCGGCTCATATCAGACTCACGTGTGAGGAGTGTTGAGAATACCCACATGTGAGTGTCCTACATCAAAGAAAGAGGGGAAAGAAAGGCCTAGTGGGCTACTTCACCTATTACCAATTAATTTTAGGATGAAACCTTACTTGGGCTTGTGTGTTATCTAACTTTCCTCCTTGTGTGGGCCTGTAGGCCCATTGCAAATCTAACAAACCAAAAAAGTAAATTCTAGCCTTATCAAACCTAAATTCCAACTATATTAAACCCTAAAATCATAGTCTAAATTTTCAGCAATCAAACACTAAAAACCCAGCTATACCTAATCTGAAATTTTAGCATTCCAAGATAAAATTCAGACCTGAAACTTAATATTTCAGCAGCATAAAATCAGATATATCTCCTAATTTTGTGAGTTTTAGCTACTAGCGAATACTTCTATTTGTCTTGTATCAATTTGGTATCAAGCTTTTGTTCACAATGGCAACATATAATGTAAGGCCACATAGAAGAATACTCAATGACTAAATGCGAGATGAAATGGATTTGAGAATTATGAAAAAATTGGATATAAAAGATTCTCGATCACAAGGTGCTCTAAAAAACAACTTACATGTAACAACTCCTACAAGAAAGTACGTTTGATAATTTTTGGAGACTAGACAGCCTTGACATGCATTCCCTAAAAGTCAAAACTCCCACAAGAAAAAAGTATGGAAACCAACAACCTATATTTGATGCTAAACATGAAGAAGGTGGTAGTAAGCATGACGAAGGAACTGATACTGATGCTAAACATGAACAACAAAGCGGTAGGCTGAAAGAATAGGACAGCAAGCTAAAATAACAGAAAAAGGCGATGAAAAGATTAACCAACAACTACTTCAGTTTCCAAAGCTTATTGGCTCTAGACTTAATAATATCCTTGGTATTTTTGATGAAGATTATGCTGCGGTGGATGATGAAG
The DNA here is from genome assembly GCA_027478495.1 of Erythroxylum alaternifolium. NCBI lineage: Eukaryota > Viridiplantae > Streptophyta > Magnoliopsida > Malpighiales > Erythroxylaceae > Erythroxylum > Erythroxylum alaternifolium. The sequence continues at coordinate 38,135,809 of JANIIA010000006.1, read as the reverse complement.
GACAAGTAGAATTGAATGAAGTTGCGACTTTGCAATAAGTGCACTTGCAAAGTAAAAATTCAGTAATGACAGAAAATTAATGGATTTGACTACAAGAAGCACCAATATGTATGTTCTTGATGTCTATGTTGTAGAGAAGCCATGTGGTTTTGTTATGAAACCATCAGCAAATATAATAATCAAGACTTATTATATTGTTCACACTACAAAACTATTTATTATGGACCCACTTGTTGGACATGTGTACACCAGACACACTGCTCAATAATCTCTGGCCTAGGATTTAATAAGATATTCTGCTTCATTTATCCTGTTTTATTCTTTTAAGCTGTTTAGGTTTAGGAGCGTATCTTTTAGAATTGGTAGTTTTCTTAGCATATCTTTTAGTTGCTTTATTTTAGGCTTTCCTAACTGTAAGGAGATAGTCCTATTTAAAGGGCAGGTGCAGAGGAATAAATTTAAGCAGAATTTTCATCATTAACCTAGAGGTTGGAGCTCTCTCTTCTAACGAGGTCCAAGGTTTCAGTCTCCCTTTGATGAGCTGAGCTCTTCCTTAAAGATAGGTCGCTCTAAGAACCTTAATAAGGGGAACGGACGACTCTTAGAGCTGAATTTCCGATTAATCGCCCTGTGATAAGATCCTTGGCAAAGGAACGCAACAATTGGTATCAGAGCTAACACCAATCTTTCAAGTCCTCGTGCCACGCCCACGGGTGGTGACGCTAGCATTGCAGTGTTCGCCCGAGGCTAGAAAAGGTCTAGAGCACAGCTAACCAGCCGGTGCCTGAGCTACGAAGCGTGGTGGGATGTGACAGTCTAATTGTCCCACATCGTAATAAAAGAGACTGATATGGAATTTATAGGCTTATGAGCTCTCCCACCCTTCAAGCTAGCTTTTGGGGTTGGTTCTCCCATAAGACTTGTAACACTATTCTTTTAGGAAGTTGTATGTCTCTATGAATTGCTTTTAACCATCATCTCCAATCTTGATGTGAAGTTCATGAGTTATTTTTGATAACCCTAAAGAAAACAATGAATACTAAGTTTCAATTTTCAAGTTCTTTCCATCCCCAAATCGATGGATAAACAAATGTGGTGAATATAAGTTTGGGAGACTTGTTAAGATATTTGGTTGGAGACAATGCGAATAATTGGGACTTAATTCTTCCTAAGATAGAATTTACATACAACATTTCTATAAAAAGATAAAAGAGAAAGTCCTTTTGAGATAGTTTCGAGAGTTCAACCAAGAAAATCTAATGATCTGGTTCCTTTACCGCAAACAACACAAGTTAGTGTTGAAGCTAAAGATTTTGCACAACACATGAGGGATATCTTTAAAGAGGTGCGAAAAAAGATAACAACCAGCAACTTGACTTATAACGAACATCCTAATTAACAATATCAATTGGTGGAATTCAATGAAGGGGATATAGCGATGCTTAGGATTTCTCTAAAGCATTTTTCAAAAGGAAGATATAAGAAACTTCATTCACGGAGAGTTGGACCTTATAAGATTCTCAAAAACATAAGTGTTAATATTTAAGAAATACCAAGTGACATGAGAATTAGTCATATCTTCAATATTTCAGACTTAACTATTTATCATGGAAATGATGGTACACAATCTCCTACTCCAGCTATAGGAATTCCATTCACCCCTCATCTTACAAAGGAGATAAGAGGATTTTCTTGATGAATAAATTGTAGCCACAAGAGCTGAAGGATATCGATGGTTTCTTGTCAAATGGAAAGAAAAATCAATTTCTAACAGTACTTGAATTTTAGAATCTGAATTTCAAAAGTTGAGTCCAAACTTATATAATCAGTATTTGTCACATTCTAAATTGAGGATGATTTCAGACAAACCAGGGAGAATTGATGCAAAATAGCTTAAAGTCTATAGAAGAAATAAAAGAGAAAAGTTAGCCAACCACAAGACTTAATTTAGTGGGATAAAGGATGGGAATGGAGTTTACAGCAAAGAAAATAAAGGCTAAAATTTAGATTATGCTAAGAATCCTTATTAGATAAGAAGTACTAGTAAATTAAATATGATATTCTAATTTTAAATATATTATCCTAATTATTTAGAACTTATAGTTTTTCTACTAGAATAGGATCTAAATTTGTTATGAACACTTACTGTTCTCTACAAATATGTGTATACTCAGCCTTTCAATAACAAGATATCTTTTAACTTTTTCTACAAATTTGTGCTTTCAATTAGAAGGTATGATGCTTTCTTCTTAAAGTGTTTCTTAAGCCCTAGGAATGATTCCTAGTTTCCTAGCCTCCCTTGTTTGTGTCCTCACTAAATTCCAGCAACCAAAACTCTAAATTCTAGCCATATCAAACCTAAATTCCAGCCACGTTAAACAATAAAATCTTAAGACTATATTTCTAGCAACCAAACCATAAAAACACAGCTATACATAATCTGAAATTTAAGCAGTTCAAGCTGAATATGGACCTGAAAGTAAAGCATTCTGTGAAAGATCTGTGAACTTACTGGTAATCCACCTTCTGCTTCTATACTTGTCAGCATATTAACATTGTCCATATCCCAAAACTTTATCTGGCTATCTTCACCAGCAGCCAGAAAGTGATTTTGTGTTGTGTCAAATTGCACAACACCACCTGGTGATTTCTTTCTAAACCCAGAATAATTCCTCTTTATTGCTCCTTCACTTTCATTCCATTCAACTAGGAATGACTCACCTTCCTTGCTTGTCCCACAAGAGAACAACCTGAAGAAAATAAATTTTAGAAAGTGAATCATAGACAACGGAAAATTCAATTGAAGGAATTGGATGAAATGGTATCAAAGAGTTTAAAAAATGGATTTAGAAAAAGTACAAATGATTTAAGGTCCATTTTTAAATTCACTTATCATACCTACTACCATCAGCGCTGTAAAGCATTGTAGTGCACCAGTGGCCTGGAGCATCATAGTCAACTCTAGATCCAATATTATCATATAGCCAAGCTTTAATTTTACCATCCACTGCAGTTGAAAATATGAACTGCAACCACCCCACAGCTATCGTAGTTAACAATAATAAAAGCAGCAAGCAACCCAGATCTACAATGGCAAAACCAAAGTTCTATTTGCAGTTCTAGTACTACTAGAGATTTAAGAGAAAGAAAATTTCAAAAACAAATGATCACTCTATACATTAATACCCCAAAGCAATAAATTATTTGAAAAGAGAAAGCATAATACTCCAAAGCAATAAATTATTTGAAAAGAGAAAGCATAGTTGCAAGAGAACTTGCACTGTTAACAGACATATAAACAACAGGAAAATATTGGCTTTTTAACCGCATTTCTTGTTTGTAGACTAAAAGGGGATGCATGACAAACAAAAAGGCTAATTTCTTAACTGTTGAAATACCTGGATCATCTCTTTGTGATGTGGACAGATAGAATAAACTGGTGCCTCATGACCCTCAAAATTAAACAGCCTCCTTCCATTTAAATCCCACACCTGTTCAGCTTCTTTCATTATAACATGTAGGAACAACTATGTCAATCTTGTATTTTGGTGTATATCTCCTACCTTTATTAGTTTGTCATCTCCACAAGTTACAATGCATAGTTGCTTGTTTGGGTGAGCAAAAGCCAAGTCATTAACACCACCAACATGGGTATCAATCTGTGATGGAAAAGCAAGTTAAATCAAAATGGGGCTACATGTTTTATTACTTCAAACAACTAGCACAATATCAACCACCTCTAAATGTTGTCGCAAGTCATTTGATCCAGTACAAGCATACAAGTGAATCAGATGTTTACTAAATGCAGCCCCTGCAGTAAAACCAAAAAAAGAGATAAGATATTAAAGAGCACCTGTAACTGCCCATTTTTGAAACTTATTACATACCCACAAAATTTCCATCTGGACTCCAAGTAACACGGTTGACAGAAATTGGTGCCTCCTTGACATGAGAAGCCTGCAAGAAATTCCAAGGGTAAATCTTGATACTTGGTCACTTGAAATCATCAATTGTAGTAGCGGTATACAAATGAAACAAATAGAGCCTTAGGTTTAACAGCCTAATGAATCATGCTGACAACGTTTATACGCTAAAATTACAAGGTCAAACAAGAATAGAAGAAATAAGTTCAAAGGGCATATGCATAGAATGATCGCCCACATAAAATTACCTGAAATTGTAGGGTGCAAGTTGTCATATCCCAAACCTTGAAGGGCTTAGAAACTAACCTCTCTCGCATCCCAAGTTCCCATAATGTAACTTCACCATTGGCAGAACCAACTATTCAACAAATGATATACAGAACATAATCGATGGTCAAGGATGCTCAGAAGGTTGACTTAAAGTATTGCACTGTGAACTTCAAAAAGTTATTCACGAAAAACAAACATCAATAAGAAGATTAAGACCATACCAAGAAGCAATGTGTGATGAGAAGGATGAAAATCCATGCTCGTGACAGTTGAACCTTGATGCATGGTCAAGGCAACCATCCTAGGCAGATCTTCCAGAGACCGAGAAGCTTGCTGTCGGGATGTTGGATAAGTAACCTGAAACAGGAAGGATCAAATCTAACTGTTTTCAGCAAAAACGCTACATATAAGCTATAAACACATTATAAATGGCATAATGACAAGTCCCAGAATTAAACTAAGGGAACAGTAATTGAAAATGACCTCTTCAACAGATTGAGCAGGCCGTAGACGTTTCACCAGTTGCTCGTGATCTGGACTTTGAAAATCAGACATGTTTGGAGCAGTTGGTGGTGTTCTTGGTCGTTTTAGAACCGACACTAGAGATATAAAATGCTATTAAAAAACCTACACAACACAATTGATCACATAAAAATAATTCATATTTCCTATAACAAGCTAACCACACCCTCCATTGTCAATCGAGAAAAATTAGACAAGCAAACAGATAAGTAAAACATAAGCTTTTTTCATTAGGTGGGTTCCAAAAAAGTGCGGCAAACAATAGCTCGCCAACAGAACTAATTAGGAGTTTCATAGTACTAAGCTCACTAGCTACCTAACCCCTTTGATTAAATGTTGAGCAACATTCAGCATTACAGCACAAACCTTGATTTTGTGGAACAGGAATGGATGATGCAGTAACAACAGCAGCTTGCACAGAGGAAGAAGCAGAAGCATTTGCCATCCAACCAGCTAATGCACCAGTATTGGCAGTTGCTGCAGTTGGTGGAAATGGCTGTACCAAATAAATGAAAAGCAAAACATGTAAAGTCGAACTGAAGTTCAGCAAATCAATATGGACTTGAGAAAAATGTGAAATAGATATCATACGCCATGACCCCCAAGAGATGTATAAGCAGCAGCTGGCTTTGCAACAGCAGCAACAGGAAGATTGACTGGAGCAGGAGCAAGAGGACCATTTGGAGTTGCACATGTATGATCTGTGAATAAAGTCTTGATGTCTGGGTTTGGCCTTGGGTTCTTACAAAGTTGGTGCTGCCAGTTCAAACTGTAAAGAAAAAATAGTCAAAAAAAAAAAAACAGCAATCATCATTAAAGAAGTACAGTATAATTGGACACAACACCTCATGCATACAAGAATGTTAAAAATCAACAACGACACCCAATACTTTTAACATAATCAGAGAAAACATACAGAGAAATACAGAGGGATTTATAAAAGAGAGAGCATCCCAAGATCAATTAGTACACATACTATAGAAGAGGTAAAAATACAATTACCACTGCAATTAAAAGAGGACACCACCAACAGCAGAGTTACCATGTGTGAATAAGTCATTAAATGGACAAAACAGGAATGATATTAAAAACAAAGACCCCTCTAAACAAAGACCCTGTGCAATGATAATAATAAAATAAATACTTCATTCATTAAAAAGACCAATTCATCCAATTAAGATAACATAACTTCTGTATCTTCCTTGGTAAACATTATAACACAAGTACACAGTATCAAAAAGAATTCAAATCAATGATTAAGACATAAACTCAAAAATTAATCAGTAAACATAAATATACCTTTGATTTATGAGAGTCCTCAATCTTGATGACTTTAGAACAGGAAATACAAGCTTATCACGAAAAAGAGGATTAGCTTCAATAAGCTTTTTCAACTCCACCAGCATTATGCTACGAGTAGTTTTAGTATCACCATACTTGGAAAGCTGTTCATTTTCCCTGTGCTCAGAACCAAAACACATCATACGGTACTATTCATAAGATAAAAAAGTAACGACATAAGCAAGCAATATCATGATTATTCTCACTATCCAGTGCACTTTTCTGCAAAAGGAAAGAATTTTATCAAATATGTAAAATAAATTCTAATAGTTTATAAAACAAGAAGCTTTTCATATTGACATTTTTTTGGAAGGCAACCCCAATTCATGAAGATCTTCTGAATTAGGAATAGATTATCAATTAATGGATTTACTAACATGCCTAATAGTTTACCAGAAATTGAATTGATCAAAAAACAGATTACCGTCTAAATGACAACTACCTGAAATTCCCAAGGGTTAAAAGTTGGGTGATCTCTTTGTACAATTCTTCATTAAATGTAGAAAAAACTTTCAAATCGCCGACTAAGATTTCAACAGCCTTGCCTTTGTCTTGTCTGAAATCAAATATAACAAACAAATAAAAACTTTTTAAAGTTAAATACAATAATTATATCTATCTACTGATACCAATGATATTAACTACATACTGATCAAGTGCTTCAAGATACTTCTGCTTTCTGATTTCAAAGAATATCTTCATAGAGTATCTATTGTCATCAACTTTGGTGAAACCAGACAGGTACTTTTCGACTTCTTCCCACTCTCCAGCATGAACTTTCTCCTCAAAATACTTCATATTGAAGAAAAATCCTGATTCCTTCTCAAGCCTGTGGAAGAAATTTATTTTCATTTCAGCAATGTTTTCATCATGTTATTCCACATAACTAACAATAGCAAATTTCATTCTTGTAGTGCAAAATATTCATGCGAGACAAAGAAAAAGGCCCAACTCAGCACAACACAACTCAACCATGTGAAAACTTTTAATAGTGTAACAAATCTGTTGAATACTTGAACTCTCCTCACATGCCACCATTAATGCGTCTTTAGCTACATTAATTAAAGGCCTCGCATTCATCAAAACTTAACTCCACAAACATGCAAAAGCTCCCATTCAAGATCTTTCTGAGACCCTGCAATCTAAACCAAATTATATCGAAGAGCACCTTCAATACTCAAGCCCATAGCAATAAACTCAATAAAAACTGCGTATAAAGCTCTTATGTGAGCAAGTAAGGTTTCCACGCCTGAGAAACATTAACCACCTAAGACAGAGTAACCCCATAACTTCCTATCCTCCCTTAGAACTTCCCATTTCCCTAAATATCCCTTCACAATCTAACGAAAAATACAACTCACGAAATTCTCATCGTGTACAATTTCAAGCTTTTTACAAACAGCCAAAACCACCATCCAAATAAACCAACACGAGAAGTCTACTTCTACAAAATCGGAAGCTTAATCACGGACGCAAAGCTACACATAAAAAGACAACTAAACAATCACATGCATAAGAACAAACATTCACGTCGACGTATAAATGTAACTATAGACAGTGCCAGAAGGTACAGAGGATTACTTATGAACAGACTCCTTGAATTTCTCTTCTTCAAGGAATTGAAGTATGAGGAACACCAATTCTCTGCTCAAAGACGACATCTATACAGCTCTTCAATCCCAAACACCAACGATCCAGAGCACCGAAAGCCAGACGCATACAGAGATTCCGATAACAAAAACCGTACAACCGCCACACACAATCAAGCTCAAATCAGCAGAGCTCAGCCCCCAGTACGAGCTCAATTTGACCCAATCACAACCCAAACTGAGCTTGAGTTCTAGGGTTTCAGAGGCTGCGTTAAGGAGAGAGAAGAAGATAAAGAAGAGAGGGAAAGAGAGAGGAGGAAGAAGAGGAATAGACTTGGTCTCGCTACCTTGGATGCGTTGTACAGACCCTACAGAGGCCTTTCCTTTTCTACTGGTCCTATCAGTGAAAAGCGGGGTGGCTTATCTGATACGTACGTGTGCATGTACTACTGGCTATCAACTTATCATTGCGTGAGATGATAGGAAACGCCAAAGCGGTGGAGCGGATTTGAAACTTAAAATTCAAATACAGTGAATATTCGCTACAGAAGTCCAGTCGGTCCCCGCCATTCGTTGGTGCGGTCGCTTTCGCCTTTTGGATCTTTCAATATTTCGTGTCGTTTTAATATTTAATGCCATATCATTCTATCCCCTCTGTCTCACTGATGTTCCCGCGATATGTTTGGTTCCAGTCCTGGAAGACCATTCAATTGCCATATAATAACATACTAGCATAGTATTACTGCACGATTCGCAGTAATAATATCTAATTAATTTAGTGAGTTATAATGTAAGGAAAGAATAGTTATGGAATAATAAAAATTTTAAATATAGTAGGCAAATTTTATAAAGGAGATTTATTAAAATAATATAAAATTATAATTAATATAAAGGGTGAATAAAAATTAATTGATTAGATAGTTAAAAATATTAACAGTTTATTATGAACTGGAAAATATTAAATAATTGTTATTTAAGCATGATTAAAAAAGCATTAATTTTAGGAAAAATATATGATCTATTAATTATAATGTAATATATAAAATAAAATTAATAAACAATGAGAAAATATATATGAGCTAATTAGTTAATAATACAAAATATTAATTAATCTAGTAATTATAAAAAATTTTAAGGAAAGAATAGTTTTTGAATAATAGGAAATTTAAATATCTTAGGGAAATTTTATAAGGAACATTTAAATATATTATATTGAAAATATAAAAGGTAGAATGTCAAAATGTCAAATATTTTGTTATTGATAATTTATTAGATAGTTAAAAACATTGACGGTTTATTATGAACTGAAAAATCTTAATTAATTGTTATTTAAGCATAATTAAAAAAGCATTAATTGTAGGAAATATATATGAAATTCGGAATCGTTAATATTCGTTACATAAATATATAAAAATATATAATAAGGTTCAAGTCAATCTATTAATTAAAAGGTAATTAATAAAATAATTATATATAAATTTAAATAAATCCAAAATGAGAAAATATGTACGAGCTAATTGGTCAATAATACTAAATATTAATTAATATTTTTTAGTAAATTATAATTTATTATATTATAATTGTGAACAGTTGAATAAAAAATTATCTAATAAGTTATAAAATTAATTATATTTTAAGGGTAAAAATGTTATGATTGTGTTAAATAAATGATTGTAATTACTTTTTGCTTTCGTCTTAGTTTCATTTGTGTTAGTTTTGCCTGTGGTTTGGTCATTATCATGAAAATTATTATTGATTGTTAGGCTACATCTTCGGTAAGGTATTAAGTGAGAAAAGATTTAAAGAAATCAGACGGAACCTGTTACAGACGGTAAAGTCTGTCAGCAGAAAGTTTTGAAGGGAAAGCGTCTTAAAATCTTGAGAAGACCACCCATTGTAGAAGACTCTTGAAATATCCTGACATCGTCCTTTGAAGAACCCTAAAGCGAAATGTTCATTAGTCTGTTTGGGGAGATTGTAGCAGTCGGTTGGAAGAATTTCTTTGATGTTTATGATTTGTGGAAGAATGTGGAAGTAGTAGAAGATACTTTGGTATGAATGGTAGACAGATTATCGGTTATTGTTACATTGAAATGAGACGGAAGTCAGAAATGAGACGCAAGACGCAAGACAGAAAATGAGACGCAAAAAGAAGCAAAGAGAGACGCAACCAAAAATGAGACGTAAGATGAAAGAAATATGAGACGAAGTGGAAGCAGAAAGTAAGACGAAAGGAAAATGAGAGGAAGGGGAAGGAGAAAGTAAGACGAAAGAAAATGAGACGAAGAGGAAGCAGAAAGTAAAACGAAATAAAATGAGCAAAAGCGGAAGCAGATAAATAAGACGAAGCGACAGTGAAACTAAGGGGAAGGGCAAGTCAAAGTAAGAGGAAGCAGAACTGAAAGTAAGACAAAAGGGAAGCAGAAAATCAGATGAAGTGGAAGCACAAAATGAGACAAAGGGAAACTAGAAAGTAAGACCAAAGAAAATGAGACGAAGCGGAAGAATCAGTCAAATTATTATGTTAATGGTTAACTAATAATATTAATATTATTTTCGCAGTTTAGTTTATATATTTATCACTATAAATGTTATATACTATTTTACAATATTTAAAAATAATCAGACTTAGTTTTGTAATTAATTAAAATATTATATATAAATATATATGTAGTAATAACAAGTATATATATTACTGAATCATATTAATTAACATATTAATTGATATATGTATATATATAACATATACAAACTTTGTTTTGTGTACAATATTAATTAATTTATCTATTATTTAGTAAAAAAATAACATTATTACTATTATTTACTAACATTCTGATATATTTTTTGGCATTTCGAGTCAGTGTAAATTTATAATTAATTAACTAATTAAGAAATTAATAATGGAAATAGCAAAATGAGATGGAAGCAGATGAAAGTGAGAGGTACGAAGAAAAGTGAGACGCACGAAGAAAATGAAACCCAAGACAGAAATAAGACGGAAGTCAGAAATGAGACGTAAGACGCAAGATAGGAAATGAGATGCAAAAAGACACAAAGAGAGACCCAACCAAAAATGAGATGTAAGATGAAAGAAATATGAGACGAAGTGAAAGCGAAAAGTAAGACGGAAGGAAACAGAAGTGAAGCTAAAGCATAACACGATAGTTTCTTCCTCTTCGTCTCACTTTGACTTCATCTTCGTCCTAATTTGACTTCACCTACGTATTACTTTGACTTCAGCTTTGTCTTACTTTCTGGTTTCGTCTTAGTTTATCTTACATTGCTTCTGCTTCCGTTTCCTAAAAATGGTTCAGAACTTTCCATCATTATAATTATTTCGTTTTCATCAAAATTATTTAGAGATGATGTTATTTCGATTTAACAACTAATTAATTATAACTACAACTTACGTCTTAGTTTGATTTTGCTTTGGTGTTATTTTCTACCGCTTGGTCTCACTTCGACTTCAAGATCATCTTACTTTCACATAAGTTAAATTGTTTTTATCATTATTCAATTTACTTTTTGATTTAACAAATTTAAGTTTAAATTTTATATAATCAAATATATATTATCAATTGGGAAGTTTTGAAGCAACGTTTAATCATTTAATATTTGCATAAAATTTTAAGTCAGATCCTAAAATTGTGTCATAAGAAAAATTAAAGTTTAAAAAACCATGATTAAACAAATAATAATAATGATAACAAAAATAATGGAGAAAGCAAAATGAGACGGAAGCAGATTGAAGTGAGAAGTACGGAGAAAAGTGAGACACACGAAGAAAATGAGACGTAAGACAGAAATAAGACGGAAGTCAGAAATGAGACGTAAGACGCAAGATAGGAAATGAGAGGTAAAAAGACGCAAAGAGAGACGCAACCAAAAATAAGACGTAAGATGAAAGAAATATGAGACGAAGTGGAAGCAGAAATTAAGACGAAAGGAAACAGAAGTGAAGCTAAAGTGTAACAGGAAAGCACAAGCCAAACTAAGACGCCAGCTGAAATAAAAGTAGACTAAATCGAAAGCAAACTAAGACGGAAGTTTGCACTCGGTCTTAGTTTCTTCCGCTTCGTCT
>JANIIA010000006.1:38008539-38019364 GCA_027478495.1 Erythroxylum alaternifolium | reverse complement strand
TTTTGAGTAATGAAAAGAGGAAGAATTTGGTTTTAAAAATCTTGTGATTTATAATTACTGTTTTAATTATTCAAATTTATATGATGCCATGTGGAGTACTGTAGTGATCGCACGTAGCGCTCCCTTATCATAGGATATGTATCGAAATGACCTACGGACATCCCGGTTCGTACCCTACGGTAATGGGGTGTTACATTTAACAAAGTAGGTAACATGATTAGAGGCCTTTCTGTAGATCTCTAATAATTAGGGAGTTATGGTCCCACCTCCACCTATGGGAGCTAATACATTATTAATGACTCTTTAACAGTCAGATGACCCAAGATAAGCAGAGGTAGTATCCCATTACACTTTGAGAGCTCAATAGTCCCTACAAAAAAACAAATCTTTGAATAAAGATAAAGTAAAAGTAGACAAATGACCACATGGTTACCCAAATTGTCTCAAAGTCTCAAAAAAATTGACATGACACTTTTTTCTTTTGATTTTTATTTTATTTTTTAATAATTAGCAAAGCATTGACCCTACTAACTAATATTATTTTGTTCTTTCTTTTTCTTATTTATTGTTAATATATTAAACCATATTTTTTCACAGATATAGTTAGTTCGTGTTTATTTTTATTTTTTGACTATTATTTGATGCTTTATTTTTTATTCTTACAAAGATGACTAATGGTGGATGGAATTCACACTATGAATATAAAACTCTAGGTTATAAATTAGGAAAGTACCAGTTCACTTTACCTTTTCTTCGTATTGATTATTTTTTTATTCTTTTCTAGGCTTCATTACGTACATTGGGGACAATGTACATCTTTAAGCATGGGGAAAGGACTGTGATTTTGATAGGATTTAATTGTGATTCAAGCATATTTTAGTTTTTATTTATTAATTCTTCTTATATAGATATTTACCAGTTATTATCTTAAAGCACTTAGAGTTAATGAGAATCATTGAATTAAGCTAAAATATGAAAGGATGAAAGCATGATTAGATGGATTTTTACTTGCTACATAATGAATGAATGTTTTGGCTATCATTTTAGATGAAAGAGTTTAGGATTTTTCACACATGAGCTTAAATTGCGATGTTTTGAGCTTATGGACATTTATTATCATTATATTACGTTCTATTTTCCTTTGTCGTGTAAATATCATATATAGTTGGATGATTTTGGAATTTATTTTTTTATATATGTTAAGACCACTTCTTTATATTAGAGGTATTAAGATGAAAAAGACACCTAAATTACACCTTTGTTGGGCCCTTTTCTTTGATTTTATCATACATATTTTTTTATCTCTTAAGTGTAACAAATATTAAGCTTTATCCTTTTATTTGGATTATATTAACCATGTTTCAAGTAATAAACCATTTTATTATTAGCTTGATATTCATTTTTGCACCTTGAAAGATTGTACTTGATCAATTGTATAAGAATTTGGTTAGATTAAGAAGTATCAAGAATGAGGTGTGAGCTTATGTATTTAAGGTTATATCTTTTTATTTGTTATTTATCCAATGTTTTGTATATTCTTCTTGTAAGCTTATAGGAAATAAATTTAAAAATATCTTGAAACAAGCTTAGTTAAAAAAAAGAAAAATTAAACAAATTAATTAAAAAAGAAAAAAGGTAGGTTTTTAAATTGCTATAGTTATGAGAAGGAGAAACAGAAGATATTTTTGTTATTTAAGATTTGTTTTGCACCTTACTTGTATTCTATTTAGAGAATTGATTGACATTGAATCAAATTTTTGTATAGACTTGTTCATGAAATTTCCTTCATGTTGATTAACCCAAAACATATCCTTTTCCATAACTTACCTAAATCTCATTAAACCTTAATTTGAGGACCTTTTGATTTTTTCCTCTAGTTTATTCTATGGTGGTAGAGATGTAATATATTAGCATGCCTATAGTTAAGACTCTCTATGTATTGATTTAAGAGTGCTATTGTTAGTAACCTTGAACATGTTAAGTGAATTGAGTGACGTTTTTATTTAAGGCTGTTAAATTCCATACATTTGATTTTAAAACGGTTATCAAAATATCATTTATGATGTTTAATCAAAATATCATTTTCGATGTTTACTTGTGAAAATATATTCTATGACTATTTCATTCTAATTGTATTTTGGCTTGATTTTTTAGGCATTATTGATAGTTTTATATAGAAAAAATTTATACTACAGGTATACAAATCATAACTTATAGTATAAAAGATATCATTCCTACGAGGATTGAATATAGTCACCTAACAATTATAAGGTAACAAAATATTAAATTGATTGAAAATTAAAGAAAACTAACAAACTAGATAACTGAACAAATCAAAGATGACTATAAAATTGAAGTATTCAATGGTGGAAATTTAAGGATTATTCTATCTTTGTTTTGTCTTCCCTTACCTTTTGAATTCAACTATACTTGATCCTAGGTATCTAAAGGTTTTGATTAACCTCTCTTGATATCTAATCAACCAATCCTAATTGAAATAAATAACAGTTGAGTTGCAATCTCTCAATTTCTCAAAACTACTCCTAATTACTTAATTGGATTTGAAGCAATCCTAAGGCTAATTAACTCATAATTAAGATCTCTTTTTACTTGCAAACCTGATAATTATAAGTCTATTAAGATACCAACTCTCATTGCGTAACTTGACACAAATTTCTTGATTCAATCTCTTAACTCAAATCAAGTATGTGCTCAACAAATATCACAAAGCAATAATAAATTGTATCCAACAAAGTAAAAGATATACAAAGTAATTCAAGAATAACACCTTAATATAGATTTAAAATTTTATAATAATGTTCAAAACACATTGGAAACAGCCTCTCTACTAGTTGGCGGTAAGGTTGCGTACTCCTAGACCTCCTCATACCCCATGCCTCAGCGGGAATTCTACTGGTCTTGTTGTTGTATGTTCAAAACATAACTATTTAGAATTGGCATGCAAGGTAATGTAATAGAAAAAGAGAATATAAGGAAATCATCTTGAAGCATTGATCTGGAAAATCTGGAAAGATTTAAGTTGATCTTCATGTTTCTACTTTGATCTTCTTATTCGTGATGTCTAGCCCTTCTTTTTAGTGTTTTCTTTCTTTTTTAGATGTCTCCATTGACTCTAGAATGTGCCTTATCTTGTTATTGTCTTTATAATATCCTTTTATAGCAAAAACTAGGTTGCTAGGTTTTTTAAAACATACAAGGTCACCTAAAAGGCCAAAAAAACTCTCAATCTTGACTTTCATGGTCACAAAAGCTTACACGAGCATATACATGATCGTGTACGTCAATATAAATGGAGGTTTATCTTCACACGTGGTATAAACAACATCTTTGAAGCTCCACATTTTCATAGTGACTTATAAAGTCAATATACACGACTGTGTAAGTTCAAGTTGCTTTAATTTTTCCCTTCTATGTCATGATTTCATCCAAATTCTTCTTCTTTTGATCTATGAAGGCTATTATCACCTAAAAACACATTTAAAGCGGAATAAGTACCACAAATACCATAATATTATCAAATAACAAGCAAAACACACTAAAATATTTTATGATAAAAAACTTAAGTGGTTAAAAATAGCACAACATATGCCATTTTTTAATTGAATATGTTCTTTGTTGATTGTGTTTATTTTTATGAAGTTGCATTATCATTCAACTATTAATTTTATGGACATATCAATGTTTATAATTATAAGTTATAATTTTTTTAATTTTTACCTATTAAATACATGATCAAATACTATTTGTTTAGTTTTGTAATTTAAACAATATATTAACTAACTTAAATGAATAAAATCAATTTAAAATTATATTATTTAATTTAACTTGACAAACACATTTGTTTTTTAAAACATAAAATATTATGCAAATAGTTTAATTTATAATTCTAATATAAATCAAGTTTAAACCATTCATATGTTACTCATATTTATGATCTAGATAATCATATCTCTTCACTAACTTAATGGTTAATGAAATACAAGAATATAAGGAGAATTAACCAAATGTTAATTTAAGATATTTATCTATCATTAAGTTAATGTTATGACTGATATAGTAAATTATTTTAGTTTTATCATTTATTAAAATGTTCACGTTAAATGAAATAAAATTATACTTTTCAAAATAAGTGAGTCAGAAGAATATAAAAAACATATTTCAAACTTTTGTAATTTCATTAGTACTATATGTAATGTAGAAATAAGAAATAACTAAATGTGTTTTTATTTTAAAGAATTAAAATATATATTATTTCTTAGTTTTATAGAAAAATATAAAAAGGATGTGTTTTCTAAACTAAATAATATATCAACTTCTTTTTTTATACTAGAAAGAGTTATATTTTCTTTTCTTTGTTTATAATTTATCTTTGTACGGAGATATTTTAAAGATTCTTTACATGTGTTAATTACAGAAGAACACATATTTAATGCAAATACTTTTTCACTTCTTTATTTATTTTCTAAACATATTTAATGTAAAAATCCTTTAGATTTGACTTAAAACATGTCATGCTCCGAGTATGGGCCTATAATAGATTGTCATATAATAACGAGATCGAACGCACAAATTTCATTGCTAAGTTAAGGATTAAATAATTTGCATAAGTCAAGCAATAACCTAATATAATCTAAAAATTAAATGCAATAACTATTAATCATCATTACTTCATAGGTCAAGTTTTAAATATTATAATTAATTAAGAATTCTTCACCAAAAATTAAGCATACTCTACTAAACTCAATTGACAACTAGAAGAAATAAGTTTTTCTATCTAGATACTTCTTCATATTCACTTTATTTAACACGATCTCACATCTCATCTATCACCTACACTCCATCTCAAGCTCTTCAATTGAAATCACAATTACAATAGGGTAATATACTTCAACTAGGAAAAAGCTTTAGTGAAAGAAATAGAAAATCCTTACTCCTATAGTATTAGATAAACAATAAAATTACATTCATATTTATATGACACCGCACAGCCTTCAAAGTAATAATAGTTAGATGGAATGCACATACATATAATTAATTTACATATAATCACACCTTATGCAACATCAAATGATGCCAGTACAAATCACATAATGCCCTACACATATATAGGGAATATGATGAATTTGAGCTCTAAGAATTGATTAGTTTTTGGCTCAATCTAGCTTCGAGCAATAATTGATTTCTACTTTACTAGGTATTTAATTAAAAATATTGATTTTTTCTCATTCTAGTACTTGACACAAAAATGGTTTATGCCCTGTTTTAATTCTCATCAAACCATAAATCTCACATATAATATATTTTACCCTATCAAGAGTCCTAAAGCACATCAAGAATCTGCATTTCTTAATCACAATAATACACCATTCATAAATATGAAACTGACACTATGATAAGTAAATATGCTAGAATTCAGTTAAATAATAGTGTCATTGTGACACCTTAGAACATTTCGCACTCATATTATCACTATGTATCACCAGTATGCAAAATTACACTCATAATTATGATTTAAAATCAATTTAACAAATCCTTCAAAATTTACTATAAACCTTGCTAAAGGTTTATGTAATTTTATTCTAATCTCAATAATCAATCATTAAAACAATAACTAGTTTAAAAAAATGAAACAACCAATGACATTTAATCAGTTAAATACTCATACCAAAAACCTTATTTGATATACCTTTAATAAGTATACAAAAAAAATCTGAGTTGGTTCCAGATAACCATCAACTTTCTTTAGGATTATGAGCTTAAGGCGTATAGAGGAGGCTCAGTTATCTGAAAATGATGAGTTTAATGAAGATATGATTCATCCATATGAGAAAGTAGAGTCTAGATAAAAAAAAACTAATTATCTACTTAGTAGAATTAGATCTATCTTTACTAAGGATAGTTAGCATACAACTACAAAATTTAAAGGACTATTTATAAAAGGGAGACACTCTAAGGTAAGTTCTCATAGCCACTATCATTAATCTCAATTAATGATTTCTCTACATATTTAATACCCTTTAAGTTTTAGTAACTTGAACATCAGTGTCCTTCTTAGGAACACTTTTAGCCTGTGAGTAGTTATTTTTGTAAGCATACATACTTGAGATTAACTCAACAGGCTTACTATGAATTCAATCTACTTCACAATTTGATTCATACTACTTACTATTTAAATATTAAATTCCTTTCTTCATAATGCTACTTGAATCACCAACTTTGATGTTAAATATCACTCAAATTACCCCTTTTTAGATTTTTTTTACATTTCACATCGCTTATTCTCCAAAAAAATCATATTTCTTTATAAATTTGAGTGAAAGTCATATAATATGTTTTTAAAAACCAATAGTCAAAGAGTTCAACTAGCTATTCTCAAAGTTCTCAGCTAGTAAAATGTTTTTATATGAAAATCTATGCATTTGTTCGATTGGAGTTTAGGTGGGTGTTTGTTAAGCGATGTACATTTTTGGTTAAGGTTATTCTTCACCAAAAATTAAGCATACTTTAACAAACTTAATCGAAAACTAGAATAAAATGTTTTTCTATCAAAATATTTCTCTATATTCATTTTATCTAGGACGAGTTCCCATCTTATCTAGCCCCTATGATCCATCTCTAGATCTTCAATTGAAATCACAGTAACAACATGGTAATATACATCAAATAGGAAATTCACTCTTACAATGATTGCTTATGCCTTACTAGAAATTCATTCTTATAAGAATTAATTTTTTCCCAATGTAGTACCAAACACAAAATGGTATATGCTCTATTTTGACACTCATCATATCATATATATCACATACAACATATTTTTCCTCTCGATGTCCCAAAAACACGTCAAAGACCCAAACTGAGAAGCGTTGCACCCCTTTGAAATGAAATGGTTCTGCAAAGTGTGTTTTTTCATGAATATGCATTTCTTAAGCACAATAATACACTATTCTAAGATATAAAATTGACACTATGATATGCATATACACAAGAAATCATTTGAAACAATAGTGCCATTGTGACACCTTAATCACATTTTATAATCATATTATCACTATATGTTACACACTACGTATAATTATAGTCATAATTATGATTTAAAATCCTTAAATCCATCAATTTAATAAAATCCCTAAGAGTTAATATAACCTTTACTTAAGGTTTATATACATTTATTTTAATCCTAATAATCAATCGTTAAAACAACAATTAATTCAAGAAAGTACAACAACCAATGGAATTTAATAAGTTAAACACATATATTAATGAACTTATTTGATATACCTTTAATAAAAGTAAAAATGAAGTTTAAGTTGATTTAGCATAATCTGTCAACTTTTTTTAGGTTTGTGAGCTTCAAGCTTATGTGGGAGTCTCAATTATCTAAAAGGGGTACATTTAATCAAGATATGATTCATCCATATAAGAAAGTAGAGTCCTAATCGAAAACTAATTCAGCTACCTGGTAGAATTTAGATCTAACTCTACTAAAGATAATTAACATAAAATTACACTTTTAAAGAATTGCTTATAAATAGGAGACATCTTAAGGTAAGTTCTTATAGCCACTATAATCTCAGATAGAGATTTCTCTACATATTTAGTGCCTCTCAAGTCACTAACTTTAACATCAAATTGCCTTTTTCGATAACACTCCCGACCTCTAAGTAGTTGTTTTTGTAGGCTTACATACCTAAGATTAGACCACCAAGCCTATTATGAATTTAATTTACATCATTATTTGATGTTTACTACTTATTACCTCTATAAAAGATTATATTATTTTCCTTTAAATGCTACTTAAATCACGAACCTTGATGCCAAATCTCACTCAAATTACCCCCTTTAGTTTCTTTTGCATTTCCTATCACTTCTTCTCTACAAAATATTTTATTTTCTTCTAGTTTTGAACACAACCATCCTTAAAAGTTACATAATGTGCTGTTAAAAATCTGAGAGTCAAAGAGTTTAATTAGTTATTCTCAAAGTTCCCCACTAGTAAAATGTTTTATGTAAAACTTATGCCTCTATTTTATTGGAGCTTTGAATGGGTGTTTGTTATTAAATATAAATGTTTGGTTGGGGTTGGCTAGCTAAATCAACTCCTAGTATCTATATAATATTTTGAAAATTTCTCTTAACTTTTCATAACCTCTTGTATTATCTTAATCTAGTATTTGTATGAAAAGTTATGGTCAATCATCTAAAATTAATTAGTGATGATTACAAAATGAATCCAAATTCTTCTTCTACCAAATTCTCCCATTTGGGCTTAATATCTTCTTTTGACATCTTCTTATAAAATGTAAATATTTATCTTGCCTTTTCATAATATTGAATTACTTCAACTTAATAATTATAAGTTACATTTAAATTTTCATATAGTGTTCAATTTTAATAACTTTTTAAATTATTGAACCTTTTTATATTACAATCAACCCATTTTATTCTTATCAAGACTAAACATCAATGCAAATCATTTCATATCAATAAATTCTCTAAACTTCAAATTCTATTAAGACCACAAAAGATTATATTTAAAAGCAATTTCCTTCATGCACTCATACAATACTACAAATATTATATTTTTTAGGTCCTATAAAGCATGGTATATTATATAAAGTTAAAAGTGAAATTGTATTTTACCTTATTTTCCTTGGTTAAATAAATATTTTCCTATTTTTATGTACATTTCAGATTGGATCAAGTTATATAATTAAAAAATCAATTGAGGTGGAAACTTAACTTTTGACCCTCTTTCTCAATGAACAGTAACTTCCTCCCCCCTAAACAATAAAATTCCTTTTATGAAGACTTATTGGTAGGTTACTGCTTTGAGCAAGTCTAATGGAGGCCTCCATTAGAAGCTACTCTAAACTCTGTCCAAGCCTGTAGGCACAAATTACTAAAGGTAGTAATTCAGACACTAAATTTCCTTCTATTTATGAGTCGATGGAAACTATTAAGGGTCCCTCTAAGAGAAACAACACTTCAATCATCTTACAGAAGGAGGAAAGAAAATCTTAAATGAGTGTGGTGACGATAGAAATTCCCTCATAGAAGCCTAAGCATTTTCATTCAGCTCTAGTTAATAAGATAGTTTTCCCACCTTTGCAATTATTATAGATAGGAGTTAAAGCCTGGTTTAGTACCTTGGTAGGTTTCTTCCTAGAAAAGAGGCCCTCTTTTTCCTTAAGTTTAGGTCTGGGCACAAACTATAAGGGGTAATTAGGGGTTAGAGAAAATTCTAGTGACTGAAGAGGATTCTTTCCTCTTCAAATTCAGAGATGAGAATAATCTAAATATAATTATGGAAACTAGTCCCTGGCACATTTGAGATTATATAATGTTTGTACATAAATGGTTTCCAGGAATCGAGTTAGATAGAACTGGAATAAAATCCATTCCCATATTGATTAATTTTCACAATATTCCATTGGAATATTAGACCTTGGATGGTTTGAGCTTTCTTGCAAGCTCAATTGGAAAACCTCTAGCATTTGATTCTCTAATAGTTGTGTGATAAGTGTAGATTGTACTATGTTTTTCTAGAAGTTTAAGTGTGTTTTTAAGTATTTCTTAGATGATTATTATGTGTATAGGCTTAGAATTATGTTATTTTTAATGTTTGTATGTATTATAAGTGTTTATTTGGTTTAAAGCAAGAATTGGATCTTAATTTTATGTTTCAAGAGGTGTTTGATGTGTTTTAAGTATTAGAAAATAGGAAATTGAAAAAAATAGATGAATTGGAAGTATGGAAGTAGGTCACAATTATAGGCAACAATTTTAACAAATTTCAGCTTTTCCAGCATACAAGTATTTTGGTCTTTTAGCATTTTGGGGTTATTTTTGGAATCAAATTAAGTGAAAAAATCTAGAAGCCTCAAGAACTATTTAATAACAAGAAAAACACAAAAAAGGTAGCAGCTAACACAAAAAGGTTGATCAAATAAGGGAGATCAAAAAGAACATCTAGGAATTTCAGCTTTCCAAATTAAGTCTCCAATAGAGTTTTTCTTATTTTCCTTTAGTTATTTCATTGATCTTGATATCTAATTTGAATTCCAAGATGTGTAAAATGTTTATGAACTTCTAAATTTCATATTAGGATTCTGGAATTATTTTGTGACTTTGATTATTATTGATTTCAATACATATTCTGGTGTTTATGATAATTGTGCATGCTTATACTTGACAATAAATGAGAGAGTGAGTCAAAAGTAAACATATTAGATTGTACAATAAGAGTTGGTAGTTTAATAATCCTGAAATTATCAAATTAACAATCATTCAAAGAGAGATCTTGTGTGAGAAATTAATTATCCAATAGATAGCTTAGGGAAAGTTTTGTGAATCGAAAGGTTGATTAATTAGGGGAAAGTTTAGTATGAAAATTTTTAATTCGATTAGTTGATTGATTATGCCTTGAGAGGGAGTAATCAATACCTTAGTAAATCTAGGATCAAACATGTAATTGTATCAACAATAGTTAAAGAAACAAAATAAGGAAAGAATAAGTCCTAAGTAATAAATTTTGATCAAAACCCTAAATTAATTTGGCAGCTCACTGTTTCATTATTTACCTGATTTATTTGCTTTGTTTCATTATTTGTTTCAATTTCTTTTATTTATTTTTATTCAAATCACATTTCGAATACCTTAGGCAAAGTTAGGTTCAAATTACTTAACCTTGCATAAATCCTAGTGGGAATAATAACCTTATATACTATAAGTGTAACATCCCCTCACCAATTGCTAGTGAACAGTGACATATGCATGCATTCATACATGCACATGCATAGTAGAT
>JANIIA010000006.1:37954508-37972463 GCA_027478495.1 Erythroxylum alaternifolium | reverse complement strand
GAGAGAGAGAGAGAGAGAGAGAGATGTTAAATTTGATCTATTAATAAAACCTGCAAAAGTAACATATCTTTTGAAAATGATATTTTAAAAATGATTTAAAATATTTCAAATTTAATTTTGACAAACTAACTAAGATATAAAAGGGAATTTTCACATATATATTATATATAGTTACTAAATTTGATTTATTAATAAAACCTACAAAGGTAACATATCATTTTAAGAATATTTCAAATTTATTTTTACAAACTAATCAAGATATAAAATTAATATTTTATACGTATAGTTATTAAATTTGATCTATTAATAAAACATACAAAGGTAATAAATCTTTTGAAAATGATTTTTAAAAATATTTTAAATTTATTTTTGTTAAAATTATCAAGTATTAAATTTATCTTTCAAAAATGCTTTAAAATATTTAAATAATCATTAAAATGTGTTTATTAAAATTTATTGAATCTTATAATTCTTATGTAAAAATATCCAAAAAGTGGTACATAACCTTCAAAAGGCATAACCTTCAAAAGGGTGATCTAAGTGATGAAACTAATTTCAATAACCTTTCAATTTAATTCAAAAGATTGAATATTCTAGTTGCATTGAGGTGAAGGTATAATTACTTTAATCTTAAAGAAAATGGTCAATTAAGAGTGGATTTTCTAAATTAAGTAATGTATTGAATAATAGAAATGAGATGCAACAACAACACCAATTAGTAAGAGTCCTATTCTTGTTGTAGTAGTAGAAATTAGATGCAATATGCAACTAAGAATTATAACTTATTTAGCTAAAATTGTATTTAAATCCTAATCGTTGATAATATAATACAACTTGAATAGTAATATTTTGAAGTATTTAAATTGAATAATAACGTTTTTAAAACTTTCAGAATAGACCATAAATAAATGAAATTTTTGATGAAATTAACTTTCCATCAATTAAATGTTATATCAATGCTAACGTAACATTATTTTTATTTTTTAAACAAAAAGTGAACCCTATTATCATGTAATTAGGATTTTCAATTAACTAGAAAGTGGATATCCTCAAATTCTTACACTCCACAGCGATCCACAATCTTTAGAATCTCCGATTATCTTATGGCAGTGGAGTCTACATTATACATTTCCGAATCTCACTTGCCACGTGAAGTGGAATTCATTTTCTATTAAAATAAAAAATAATATTACATCAGTATTAATATAACATTTAACTAACAAGAAATTAACAACAATAAGATTTTTATTTATTTAGAATCTATTTTAAAAAATTTATTTGAATTCTAAAATTTAAAATTTTTTAAAATAGACTCTAAATAAATAAAAATCTTATTGTTGAATTCTTGAAAATATTAGTCTATTTTGTATTTTATTATAATCAGTGAGATTTAAAATTTATTTTTAATCTGTCGTGCTTCTAACTTTAAAGAAAATAAAGGGTAAAGACACAAATCAAATCTATCCACTTTATTTCATAATTAAATAGAACATTTTGTTTTTTCAAAACTTTATACCACCTACAGCCCTAATCTAATCCTCATCTCATAAAAGCTATCAGAGCAAGTTTTCCCAATAATCAGGTGTTGATGGGACCACAGAGCCAAGGTGGTCCGACTAATGAGATGTTTGCTTAAAGCTCACGAGTTCAGATCATGTGCCTCGTGTGCTCTATCCATCTCAATCATTTATTTTTTTTCTCTTTCTCACTTATTAAATGGTTGAGATAAATGGAGCACATGAGATACAGAAAAAAAAGAGAACAGAGGATCTGAACTCAAAGCTAACTCATCAAACTATCAATATTGTTGATCTCCTTTAAGCTGAGAACATATTCTTATTTTAGATAATTAATTCTTACTTTATTTTATTAAATTTTATTCACTAAAATTGAAATACTCCAACGGCAACAGTATTCCAATCCAAACCCTTTAAGCTACTATAGGGACTAACTCAGGATTTCTGGAAATGCCATCATCCTTGTCAGGACCGTTGCGTGGCTATCACTTTTTATCGAACTCGTTAAAATACCAATCAGTCAGTATCTATCATCGTGAATCCCATGCTTTGCTTTATCCGACTACACAAAGTGGATAGGCGTCTCATCAGTTGTGGGGCCTATTTCACTGGCTTAGCAGCATTAGCACTAGCTGTTTTTCTAGATGACACCTGTCTAAGTACTCTCTTTTCAACTTTCATGCTTACACGCGCTTTGCATAGGGCGTTGCTCCGGGAGCTCCGGGAGGAGTCTATCTTTTCTTCTGACGACATCGGTTACAGTTACCCTCAAGCCCAGTGGTTTCACGCGCCATTTAACGTACTTCTCACCCAATTCTCTTGTTAATTTTTGTCTAGTCTAGTTAACCAATTTGGTGGAGCTTTTTGAAGTGTGGAAAGAAAAAAACAAAATAAAACAAAACATTATATTCGCTCTCAAGTTAGTTAGAAAGAAAAACAAAACAAAACGCGGTGTTTGTAAGAAGCGTTTGTTTACATTTTTGTTAATGATTTTTTTATTTTTGTTTTGAAATTTGTTAAGGAAATTTGTTTGTTTGAGTTTTTAATTTTTACTTTTAATTTTTTTTTCAATTTTTAAAAATTACGAAAATTATAAAAATTTTTACTTTTTATTTCTATTTTTCCATAATCTGATTTACTATCATTTAAATATATATTATTTAATTATTTAATTATTAATAAAAATTATGAATAATTAATTTAAGATTATATATTTAATAAATTAAAATTAATTATCAATAAAAATAATAAATTATTTTATTTTATTTTATTTTATAATTAAATTATATGTAATTAAAATTTAATAATTATTAACAAATATAATTAAATTTAAAATATATAAATATTCAAATAAAAATTGATTTAATAATTAAAATATATTTCAAATAAAATATTAATTTTTAAATTATTTATTTTATTAAAATAACATAATTTTAGTAATAATTTGTTAATAAATATTACATAATAGATTAAATAAATTTATTTAATTAAAAATAATTTATCTTTAAGTTTTATTTAATATGTAATTATTATTAGTAATAAAAATATAATTATATTAACATTAACAATCAAACAAGTTTCTGTTTTTATTTGAAAGAAAAACAAAAACGAAAAACGAAAACTGAAACAGAAAAATAGGAGTAGAACTAAAAGGCCTTAAAGTTAAACTTAAATTAATTAAATTATATTAAAATTAATAGTTTAGGATAATTATAATATTTAATAAGTTTAGTTTAAATTTAAAACCAAAAGAAAATATTTAATTGATTAATAAATAATATTCATGTCACATGCCTTTCGTCATTATTTTCTACTTAATTTTAATCTTTTACAAGACTAAAAATTATGAAGAGTCTCTTCAAAATTTTTAAAATTTTTTTGAGCACAAGATTTTTTAACTTTATACCCTTTACTCTACTAATTTTGCACTCAACAAAAGGTAGAATTCTTTACCCCAGGTGCCCCTACACTCCGGCCCGACAGGATAATGGAGGGATAAATCACGTTTTAATCTCATTCAGTTTTTCAGAGAGGAGACCTGTGTTCGGTGCGCACAAGAAGCCACCATATTAGATAAAATTCTAACACTGCCGCTGTCGGGACTCGAACTTAAGACCTTACACTCAACAACCTCCTTAAAAATCAGTTGAGCTATCCGTACAGACTTTACTTTACCAACTTGACTACCCTTAAAGTATGCATGAAAATAATAACGCCGTCATCTTATTGCATACAATGGTCACATATTATTGGAAAGAATAATTCTATGGGAATATTCACAGATAAAAATATCTGATTACAATCACGAGTTCAAACCCTTGAGGAGAAAAGTATGTATAGCGTGGAACATCCTCGAACTAGTATATGCCCACTTTTAACGTTATCTATGGGCAACCACACGTAAAGATCGCTACAGTAGGCCAGTCAAATCTGTGTTCTTAATAGCTCCAACCTCTGCCCACGTTTTCTGAGAGACCCACCACTCATTTACTCCTCTATAAAATGAAGAAGCTTTTCTCAATCTCATTCAGTCTATACCAAAGCTAAAAATCAAATCTTTTTCTTGAGTTGGGTTCGATTTATTTTGAGTTAAGCATGCGTGCAGTTGTAGACATGTGTGCGAAGGAGCTTGCAAAGTTGAGAGAAAAGGTTAGACCAAGAAAACCATTTTTGTCTAAAGGCAAAGAAGAAGGTAAGAGAGGAAAAGAAGTTGCGGCTCAACAGAGTAAAGTGGTTCCCAGGGAGAATACTATGTCTGAGTCCACAGTTTTCTTGCTGATGGATCGTTTTGCTCCTTGTTGAAGAAGCATAGGTTGTGAAAATTGATATATATATTCTGTAATGGAGAAAGATAATAATCCTTGTTGCTGTTTCTGTTTTGACAGACATTTGTATATCAAACTTCTGTTTCCTTTAATGGGAACTTGGATCTAATCAGATTTAGCTAGTACAGTTCTCATCTGGTTTGTACTTTTTCTTAGTCTGCCGAATGATTATTGTATCCCTTTGAATGTAGATGCTTTTTTTCTTATGGTCTGCCCACTTATTGTTCATTTCCTTGTCATTCATTCATACTCTGTTGAACAATGCCCTGCTGAGAAGGAATATATGTTAACTGACAGGTCAAAGGTACAATACACCATTGGCTTTGAAATTTCAGAATCTGGATATGTCAAAAGAGGAAGAAGAAAATATACTGATAAAGAAGAAACTATACTGATAAGGGTATGTGTCTCTTGTTCTATTTGTCATAAAGGTTGTGTTTAATTGTGATTCTTCCAACTATTATGAACTTAAGATTCGATAAACTGGGCAAATGACACTAAGTTCGAGTTAGGCCACAAGAGCATCATCTTTGAGACTATAAAGGTGAAGAGTAGGGAGCAGATGAATATCAATGAAAGCGGATGAATTCTCATTAATAATTAATGTCAATCTGTGTCCTGTACTGTTCTTCTATACACGAGTTACTGTCCTTTTAGGCCTTTGCCATATAACTAGAGGTGACAGCTGATTAGGACGATGAACTTGCTTCAATGCTAGTGGAAGACAACTCATTATTGACAGAGAAGTTGATCTCCTCTTGACTCCATCTCAGAATATCCCTAGCATATCTAAGAGCTTCATCAACACTATCAGGTTCCAACCCGGTAACCAGTGACACATACAACTTCTTATCAGTGAGAGAATGGAACAATCTCTTGAACTTCACTGCAATGTATTCAAAAGCACGGTGAGCCAAAGAAGGGTTAGTAACTCTGCTGCTGCTGCTGCTGCTGCTGCATTGTGAATTCTGACCAATCACAGGATTGAATTCCTGAAACCATTCGCATTGAGTGAGTGGTTCCTGCTCAATCTTTTCCTCGAGTACGTCAAATTTGTTTAGTAGCAGAAGGAACTTCTTGGCTTCAAAGGTGGGATGTGTGACAATTGTTTCAAATAGTTTCTTGCTTTGCATCATCTTGTTTGTTAGAACTCCATTGGAGTCTTGAAAAAACTCACTGTAGTCAGTTAAAGAAACACAGAATAAGATCATATCAACATCTTCAAACATTCCCAACAATTTGTAGTTTCCTCCCAGAGCAGTTGGATGCACCCTTATCAGTTGGTACCTGTGATGGTATACAAGTAACCTGTCAATAGACATGAACTAAAAGAAAAGAAAAGAATTTTACAAATCACAACTTCTTCTAATCCTGACATTGCATACCTAAAGTTCCTACAGATAAAATATTTTGTCAAGGAACACGTTACTGTTAGAACATAACGCAAGAAAGCCTTGTACCATGTCCAATATTTGTTACAATAAGTTTGAAAAGAAAAAACACCTTCAGCCATATAATAGAACTTTCCGTTTCTAAACTTGATGGACAAAGTTAGCTTTCACAATTGAAACTATATATTCAAAGTTCATCATACAACGTTCCATGTAATCAAGAACAGCCGCATTGAACAGAAATGAGTATACTACAAACAAGGGCAGAAAACACCAGCGATTTGTTTGCTAACCCACTTAGCATTCAGGAAATTAGGTGGGAGGGTTAGAAGACAGTAACAACCTGACTGAGGAATCATGTTGATAATCAAGGTTCTCGCAGTTGTCTTTATCCGACTTGGGATATGTAAATTCCATGAAAGAAAGCCCTTTGGATGAAGTTATTCCATCACCATACAAGATATCCATTTCTGATGGCTCATAATCTTCTCTAGCAATCTCAACAGCCTGAATTTGAATATAAACATCAGCTACTGATGCAATTATGTTTTCAATAAGCAGTATAATTAATAGAATTTGATACAATACTTGTGAAAAGATATTTCCTTTTGCATTTGTTCATGCAATGAACATAACTGATTCATTCAGGTCCTGAGACGTCCACGCTAAAGAATTATTACAGAACTGCCTCCACTTCATGCATCCCAAATTGAATGAAGCAGGACATAGATCATGTAGGATTAACAAATGGCAAGAAGAACCATAAAACCACATGCAATGTGACAACCATAATTATAAATTGAAAAGCTAATGATTTTAGTCAAAAATATAACAGAATAATAATGAAGAATCAATATAAAGGAAAATATAAGCAGATCAAGGTTTTAAGTTCTTTTAAAATTTATTTTGTTTCATTTAATGCCTATTTCATGTTCTAGTGTTACAAAAATCCTCTAAAAAGTTTATAGGAAGGAATAGATATATATAGATGTAGTTTGATCTTACTCGCTCTAGAAAATAAGTAGCAACTCTAGGCAGCAATTCTAATTCACTTCTCCTGTTGTACGTGGCCTGGATGGCAGAATCTTTCCACAGTTTCTCTACAAACGGTGCATTTTCACGAGTAGCAGCAGGGAATACGGTTTCCACATTCCCAGAGTACATGACCTTAAGAAGCCAATCCGAAAAGGGTTTCAGTCTTGGGCTGATTGAATAGACTGTTTGACCTGTTTCCTCCTCTGCCAAAAGTTATTTCATGTCATTTATTCAGGAAACAAATGACATATGCCAAGAATTTCATCTCAATCTTGCTACAAGGCTAAGTAATATTGTTACTATGAACGTATGCTCACACATGAATACTCACAGCCATGCCACAATTAAGCTCAGATGAAGCATGCCAGAATGATGAGAAATGATTTGAGGGGCAGAAAGCAAAACTGATTCATGAACATACAATCTAGAGTTTCTATGATGTTAAATTAGTGCAAATAGTGAAGATCTTTGGTAATCGTTAAATACAAGGGTTTATTGCCTTAATGGTGCTTGTCACAATAATTCAGTAGATTTATGCAGGAAGTTCCTGAGATGAACTGACTGGAGTTCAGAATTGAGTTTTACCTGAAGTGACACATTGACCATCACAACGTATTCTTTTTCCTTTCAAACTTTCTTCTTCAAAATGTTCACGCCCTTCAAGCAGTATACCGAGATAGATATATAGATTGGTCTGGATCATAAACTTCATATTCTGACACTCTTCTTCAGAAAAAGGAATGTTGTAGACAATTTTTGCCTAAAATAAGCATCTCATTAATTTAGCACATCATCAAGAAAGACTAAAAACTGTGACTAATCAGTATGCCTCATCAAAAACCATGTACTAGAAAAGAGAATTGGGAATAAGAACTGCATATATGCTTAATGAAAGGATGCAACCACAACTAGGTCTCTCTAAGTTACTGATGACCAGAATTGTTATGAAGCACCCTAACGAATCTGGTGCCTGGAAGTCTTAAATTTACCACAGGAACCCAATACAATCAAGGAAATCATTTTAACTTTACTGCATTTGTTAAATTGTCATCAGTGCAGCTGTAACTTATTGAATCATAACCAAATAGAATGTACATATAACATATAATACAAGGCGGATAGAACCAACATAATAGCATGACAGAAATTGAAATCCCTGAGAAGCTAGTCACACAAGATTTGTCAGACTTAACAGTACAGCACAAGGAAAGGATGAAGTTATTTTCCACCGCCTCTCACCTGTTTAAATACAGTGCTTGTTCCTGAGTTTTGGTTACCAATTAGAAGGAGTTTGTGGAGTGTTTTCTGTTCAAAGTTATCTGCCAGGACACCATTTTCTCCACCTCCATTTCTGACCGGAGTTGGTAAAGACAAGAGGCTACAGATCAACTTGAATTTTTTAGGCTGTCCAGAAATAAACTTCACTATTATTCTTTGTTTGATAATAAAGATGTCAAGGCTAAATAGAATGTCAATTCCCAATGAAGTTGGATTTGATCAAGAGACACAAAATGCACTTCAAACATACCTTTTTCCATATATTTCCTAGAACATTATTCATACCCTCTTCCTGGTAGGACCCATCATCAGTAACCCAAAGACTTGTTGCTCCTTCACATTTCACTCCAGCAAACTGTAAATGTTTAACAGAATGGTGTCAGTCTTAAAGGCCTTAAATATTACATCTCAGAAATAGCAAGATCCTATCAAGCAACCACCTGAAGCATCATCATTTCTGGTTTAGTTATTTCACGACCGTTTATCAGTATATTTGTGTCCCCATTGCTAGCATATCGTTGGATTTGACCCCCAACATCCAGTTGGGAACTAATTATCTGGCAGGGTTTTTTTCCTTCCTAACAGATCATAACAAAGTAACGATACAAAATTTTAAGTTAGTAGAGTTCATTGAAAAAGAATGTTAACAAAGAAAGAAATTCAAGCAGGATTTAGCATTCACCATTCCCCAGTAGCCAGATACTCTATCATACCAATAATACCCTGGTTCAAGCTTCTTTGGAGGGTTTCTGCAGGTTTGCAATTGGTATAGCTCCTCTTCTGAAAGCTGCTCACGGTTCACATAAATAAGTTCTGATGGTAACTGATTTACTTTGCAATATTTCTCTGCCTTCATTATTTGTTTAACTTCCACCTCTACCAATAGTTGCTTCAGGATCCGGGAACTTTTCCCCAAAGTCTTTCTCTTAGCCTCATCAATTCTTTGACCAATGCAAGTTATGCACTTCCTTCCTTCTGGCATTGACCCCATTGCTCTCATCACACAATTGCCACAATACTTTGCCCCACAGACAATACATATTTCCTTTTCCATAAACCGATTTCCCTTTAAACATCGATAGCATGTTCCTTTCTTTCCTGGCCTTACAGCCATTTTCCTAGCAGGGATACTACTTTCAGCTTCAGATGGTTCAGATTCTAGCTGAACTACATCATTTGTTTCAGGATCACAGAAAGTTACAGCTGATGACCTTCTCACATGGCAAGCAGCTTCAGCAACACAATCCTCCTCCTTGCAAGAAAAAATATCTGAAGAAATGGAATGAGAACTTAAATCAGATTCTCTTGAGTCGCAGTTTATGTGGTTCATATAATCTTGAAAATCTTCCCTGCTGCCATCTTCCCCAATTTGACCTGGAGATTGTGATCCCTTGGAGCTTTTTGATAAAGATCTTGCAGAACTTTCTACTCCATCAGACAATGGAGGTCTGCACTTAACACGATTCACACATCGACCAGAATCTCCAATTTTTGGCATGGACATGTTGCTATGGTCACACTCTGATGCACTCAAGCAATGGAGCTCATCCAGCAGTTTGCCTGACATATCATTACCATTTGAGGACCTTCTCGTTCGAGACCGAATGACGGCATCAAAAGAGCCATACTTTGGCTCCATTAAAAGTTTCTTCTTAGGGGCATTCGACCTTACAATTGGCTGAATAACTGGCAAGGGCTTGACACCTAAGGAAGAGGTCGAGGGAAACTCAACTGCTACCGGGATTTGGCCAACGTCAACAGGTATTGCTCGAGGAATATCATAACTGAGAGGACCGCCTGAGTACTCCAACGCAAAAGAGTACTCCATATTATTGTGATCGCCATTTTCTCCTTCATCTTCTTTAAAAACAGACGAGACACCAGGCAAAATTTTTCTCAAAAGGTCAGCCATCTTTAAAAATAGAAAACTATTTCTGCACTCACCAACAAATCAAAAATCCTGCTACTTCATTAATACAAGCCAGCTACTTCATCGAAGCAACTATTCACGACAACTAATAGAAGCACGGTAAATCAGCAGAACCCACGAAGAGGAAACACTGATCTCGCAGGAACAGAAAGCACAATAAATTCATCTACATCCTATGCACCCAAAAAAACCAACAAATCCAAGTTGCAAGAAGCTGAGAAATTAATAAAAATCTAAACTTTACAACAGTAGCCGCCTCCATCACTCATTCCAAGCTCTTCCATTTTAATTAGAACAAGACCATGAACCCAAATCACTATAAAGTTGCCCAAAAACCAGCTAAAAAGGAAAGAACTTGGAAAACGGCGCCTGTTAAACAAGAAGGAAATTGAAAGTGGTAAGTTACGAATCCAAAAGGACAGAAAGCCAAAGAAGGAAGAGGTAGAACAGAAGAGAAAAGCTCGGTCTTTCCGTTATTTCAGTAAAAGATTGTGAATTGAAAGTGGACAGAGAAGAGATACGACATTGTCAAACAGATGTTTTCCTCATGTAGTGTGTCCGTGGTTTTCTACGTCAACGCGTCGAAGTGGTAGTTGCCAAAAGTTTGGCCTTTGAGAGGGAATTTTCATATGTAAGTTGATGGAATCTGGCTTGGCTGCTATTTTTTATTTTCAGTCAAACTCAAATTTTAGGTACTAATTTACTTGTCAAAAATATTTATAAGTAAAAGATAAGACTTTTCCATATTTTGAAATTTAAAAAAAAAGGATAAGACTTTTCCATATTTTGAAATTTTAAAAAAATAATTAAATTTAAAAAAGTGATTTTTAGTTATAGAAAAAGACTCTTTGTCTTAAATTTTTATTTAAAAATAACAATTAAATAATTATATGATAATCTAACTTAATTATTAAATTTAATTCGAATTAATTAAACCCGGTCTAAGCTAATAATTTATTATTTGTCATCTCAAATTATTTATTTAAGTTGAATTTAAGAGTTAAATTTTAGGTCCTAATTTACTAGCAAAAGATACGGAGTTTTCTATATTTTGAATCTTTAAAATATAATAATCTTTAATTTTTAAAATTTTTGATTTTTAATTATATAAAAAAGATTTTTTCTTAAATTATGATTTAAAAATAACAATAAAATACACATATACCTGTATGAATATTACACGTAAATTAATTAAATAATTATATAATCATCTAACTCAATTCTTAAATTCAAATTCAATATATTAAACTTTATCTAAACTTTTATTTTTATAAGGAAGGAGGGGAAAATTATGAAGAAAAAACGAAAAAATCAAGTCCCATTTATCACCATGGTCCTGTGACAAGCATTACCGATAGAGTCCTCCCACAAGATGCGTAGCAAGGAAGGAGGAGGATCTAGCAAACATTTGAGGTCTCAAGCGTAACTTTCAGCTACTCAAGATGTGCCCAACTTGAACCTACCAAGGTCTGTTCAACATATCCCTACACCATTAGACAAATGTTCCGGATCAGACCTAACGTCCCATCCGTTCCTTTAATCAATCGGACTACTTTTTTCGAATCACACTATCATTTCAATTTATTAATTTAAGTTAAATTTAATTATTTTGAATCAAATTTAGGAGTCTAGTAATAATGTTCATTATATGTGTTTTTTTTAATTCAAGCATAAGAAAAAGATTTTTTTCAAATAACTGAATTTTTTGAAATTTTTAAAAATTATGGAATTCTTCTAAAATATTGTAACCATAAAAAAGGTCTATATATTTTTCTCATATTTATAATTATTTTTTTCAAAAATATAGGTATCTTATAAATGTACATTCCAAACATCCAACGGCCAACTATCTAATAAATATGTGTATATTAATTAAATTTCGTATAAAGTTCATTAACAAGCTTAGAATTGATTAATTAAATAATATATCGAGCATTAATTAGTTTTGATAAATTAGATTCAACGGTCCATTCGAAACAATGATAAGGTCAAATTGTTGATTGCTTCTTGGCCACGACCAGAATGTTATTATATAAATATAGTATAATTGACTGTTTCAATTTTCCTGTGGAGTTGGAATTGAACGATAGAATCACCTTGACCATGAATTAATGTTTCAAATTTTACTTTTTAATAATATATTATAATAATTATTGTCAAATGTAATTCCACCGGTGAATCTAACTAAAATTGCAATATTATTGTTGTAATTCATAATTACAATCCATAATTTAGAGTCTGATTAATTTTGCATTTTTATTTTAAATATATTTAATTATTTTGCATATTCTGTTGACCAGTTCATATCATCTTACCTCTACACCAGACAATCGTAAATACCAACCAACCGTATATACCACCAGATTGTAAATAATCACGAAAGGATAAAAGTTTGTTAGAAAAGAGAGAATATGTTTATTCGCAACTACACGTAACTGTTTGTACAGCAACGCCTTCTGTATATATACATATCACGATCATTCAATAAACGAGTATCTTCTTCTTTCACGAAGAATTTTCATATTCGTTCATTATACCTCTCTATTTTGTTAATGGGACATCATCAAAAGTGAATTATAGATCTGAACTGAATTTGTATTGGTTCAGTCATCGATTCAACAATATCAATCTCACGTTCGAGTTACGTGTGTAGTTGAGAAGAGTTTGGAACAATCGTCATCTTAATGACTTAGATCTGATTATACAAGATTATTAAAATAAACAAATTGGGTTAAACTATTTTATTTTTTAAAATTTGGTTAAAATATAGAGAAAAAAAGCCATGCAATATAAATATCAAATATGGTCCAATTAAATGATATTTATACAATGATTCAACTTAGCTATTAACCTCAAAACTAAATTAATTAAATATAACTCAAATTAATAATTAATTATAATTATCTTAACTAATTAAATTAAAATATATTTAATTAGGTAAATTTGAATTTAAAAGCTGAATTATTATATTACTGAAATTTAATTAGTTCACGTATTTTAATTAAAATCTAAAAAGAGTGATTAAAATTTCTTAAATTTTAAGAAAAGTTTCTCTTTTACTCTTTAATCAAATATGTTATCAACTTGATTAGTATAAGTCAGAATAATGAATTTGGTCATTTTTCTTATAATGTTATCTTCCGACGAAGTTGTATTTAGATCTACGGTACGACGGGGATAATTATTTATTCATCGCAGTTTTTAAACGCAGTCACATGTTTGAATATACGGGTGAACAACTGAAAGTTGGAGGAAAGTGCAGTGTCATCGCATAAATCGACAAGTAGAAAGAGAGTTACGGTAAGAAAGTATTTCTGTGGTAAAAATTTTTCTTTCTATTAATAACCTTCTGATAATTATTATTTTCCATTATACCCTTAAATAATAAAAAAATTTATTTACTAAATTTATTTTATTTATCTTTTTCTTATTTTAATTTAATATCTTATTATTTATAATTTTAAATTTATATGACTAATAATATATTTTTTAATTAATTAGACAACAATTAATAGTATAGTATATCAATGAACTTTTTAGTTATTTTATCTCTTTTTAACAATTGTAACTGTACTTATCAAATACTTATTTTCATATTTCAGCCGTTACTAAAATAGCAATTATAAACATGTAAGTATTTATTAAAAATAAATAATTATCATTTTAACAGTTTATCAACCGCCAGCGTCAAACGAAGCCTAAACAATATAACTAATTATACGGGACTTGACTCAAAGACTCGAGACGTGCGAGTTGCGAGTCTTTCTTTAACTAATTATAGGGGACTTGACTCAGAGACTCGAGACTTGCGAGTTGCGAGTCTTTCTTTAACAAACACAGCCGTACTATCAACAGTGTTTTGTTATGCCTGCCCAAGAGTCATCTAGTTTGGGCTATTGAGTCCAACACACAAATTTCCCCATAAACTTAGCCCAAAGCGTAAACCTAAGTCGTTCTCATTTAGCTTCTTCTTCTTGTTCTATTTCCGGTTTCGTTTTCGAGATTGCTTCAGTTACATGTTTCTTAGACATGACCACACAGGCCACGTACGTGGGAGCTCTGTTTTTTAGCGTACAATCCTCCCTAGCAAGTACGGGAAGAAGAACCAATGTTCTGGGTCTTATGCTATGTGTGATTTGTTCCATTCATTGACATTATTGCAGGTAATGACAATTTTGCTCTGCTTCACTGAACAAACATGTGACGATACAAGGAATGGCGGTTTTGGACCTCTTCCTTGACATGATGTTTATAAAATGCGACAGCTCTGTTTCATTACAACCTCTTCTCGTGTATGAACATGAAGGCCCCCGCACTTAGCTTTCACTTCCATTCAATGTTCGTCTATCCTCCATGTTAGCTAGGTGATAGCTGTGATATTTATAGAACTGCAAAATTTTAATTTTAGTATTAAAAGGAATAAGTGTCTTAACTAAGATCAAAAAATAATTATTATTTAGCAATCTTTGAACATAATCAGCACTATTCGAGCGTGATAACTTACCAATTATATATATTTTGGATTATTTTATGTAATAACCAATGTTTTCAAAACTAAAAATTAAATCAATAAGATAAAATATTTAAAATTTAAAAGATTTAACTATTAATTGAATAAAATTAAAAATTTTGAAAACTAATTGAAAAAGATTATCCATATTTATTAAAAATTTTAGAATAATTAGAAAGGAATTATTAAATTAAAATTAATTTATTTATTCACTAACTTAAATTATATATTAATCAATGATTAAAAAATTAATCGATTTAACCGTTAAAATGTTGAATCATCTAACTTCCTGATTCGGTTTTTAACTTTCTTATTCAATTTGCTTTAATAATTCTTGTTGTTAAAAGTCGATTAGTTTATTAATTTATCGGTTATTTTTGTAAATTAATATATTTTTATAAATTAAAATTAATTAATTAATTTTCATTTAATAATTTTTTTAATTAAACTTTAATTTCTTTGTCAGGTAAGAACAATCTCTTTCGATCATACTTTAAATTTTTTAATTTTAATCTGTAGTTAAGTTTATAATAGTTTAATACAAATTGAAATTTTTAAACCTTAAACCTCTTCTCTTATCAGTTTAACTTTCGGTCATATTTTTAAAATATTAATATTAATTAAATTATATAAAATTTTATATTTTTTCGCAACCAAAAATGTTGGTAGTGGAATATAACTGAAAAAGGCACAGAGCAATAAAGAGTATCTCTTTTCAAAAATATATATGTACAAGCTTTTTGCGGCCAAATTATAACGGATCAGACTTCCGATTTACTGACCAATTAGCGCGTGACCTTCACTTCCTCAGATCTCGCGTCATCCTCCTACTGTAATCTTGATGGTGTTCCTTGCTGTGATTCGGCGTAGGCAGAAGAGTAGCAGCTCAACCTCGGCGATTCATACACTCTCAACTCCGTCGGGTTCTCCGACACGCGCCACACCTTGACCGACTTGTCTAAACTTCCGCTGTACAATATCCACCGTTCATTTCCGTTATCATCAGACTCGTTATCTTCTTCTACGGCCAGGCACTTAACGGGCCCACTGTGACCAGTAAGGACGGTTAGGCAAGTGTGGACGCCACCTACCTTTCTACGCCACACGCAAATGCTTTTATCAGCTGACCCGCTGAACACCAAATATCCGGCGGTGGCCAGACAAAGGACGGCCACCTTATGTCCCCGAAGGATTCCACCGTGCGATAAGTGCTTCTCATGTTCCCAGAAATTCACCAAACCGCTTGAGGAACCACAGTAAAGCACGGCGCCTCCTTCATTCACTGCCAAAGCCGTGACAGCGCTTTCTTGTTTCAGTAACGTTTGTACCAAGAAATGCTTTGTTCCTCTCCCTTGCAGTTCTCTTTTCCAAGCTTTCACTGTTCCATCGGCTGAGCCTGTGAAGACCAGGGAATGAAAACCAGCAGCTACTGAGTTTATTGCATCTTCGTGAGCGTGGAACGACTCCAAGCATTTGTAGTCTGAAACTCTCCATACTTTCAGGGTTTTATCCCATGAACCTGAGTATAGTAACCCCGCGTCTTCGTTCAAGCTGAGGCATGAAACTGCATC
Source organism: Erythroxylum alaternifolium (assembly GCA_027478495.1). NCBI lineage: Eukaryota > Viridiplantae > Streptophyta > Magnoliopsida > Malpighiales > Erythroxylaceae > Erythroxylum > Erythroxylum alaternifolium. The sequence goes on along the minus strand of JANIIA010000006.1, from coordinate 37,956,406 downwards.
GAAATGTTTGATGCGTAAAACGTTGCGATGTCTGCGAACTTGTACGTAGTTCTTGGGGTTGACTGAGCTTTTGATGTAATCTTTGAACGTGGGCAAGCTTCCAATTTGCTTGTAAACTCTATTGTTCTTGGAAGAAATATTCCAGATTCTGATCTTCCCATCTTGATGACCGGTGAAAATCTTGTTCCCATGTATAACAATGGCTTTAACTAACCCACTGTTGGATTTAAACCCCGTGAACTCTTTCAGATTCTTCCATACACGTATGTTCTTGCTGTCTGAGCCAGTGTAGAGGAGATCGCCAGACGCAGCCAAAGAGTAAACGTGGCCTTCTTCACGAACAATGGATCCAATAAGACCATAGTTAGTGTACTTACCGTTCACAGGTGATGGTATTATCCACGGAGATTGTGCGTAAGGTGAAGGTTGGTTCCAAGGGGACGAGAAGTTAGGTGATAATTCACCAGTAGGGATTGGTGTTGTGCTGTGATTATTACAATACAATCTGGGATTCATAGCAGAGTGACTATTGCAATTGTTATCGTCTTCTTGTCCTGGAAAAATCATAGCTTCTGAGTGTAAAAGAGCACCCAACTTGGGTCTGTGTGGACGAGAGTTGGTTTCTGCAACCATTTCATGTACAAAAAAGCTATCCACCAACAACAACTCAGAAAAGAGCAAATATGGAGCTTTTAGTGAAATGGGCTTTTGGATGAGAAGAAGAAGAAGAAGAAGACGATGATAATAAATAGTCTTAAGAGAGGCTTGAACGAGTTTTGATTGCAGAGAATTGGAAAGGTTAGAAAGGAGCGGAGGTGTATATATATACGAAGAGTAAGAGAGGTAGGGACAAAGGTTGGTGATCCAAGGGTGTTGTAACCCAACACGTGTATAGACAACAACGTAATCATTCCAAACCGGGAAACTGGTTTTTGCCAGTAACCAGGAAACTAGTACTAAAACAAGATAAAAAAATTTAAGAAAAACATGTAATTCAATGTACTAGGCTTCGTTTTGTTCACATCCCTCTTTCGGGCGGGCGTTTAGGATGTACACGTTACTCTATTATAGGAAAATAGCACGTTGAGGTTTTACTTTCTAAAACGAAGCTTGTTTCAAGAGGAAAAAAAACAGCTGCTTTCACATTCTGTTTCGAAACTACATCTATACTTCCTGGCAAAGGAAGGATTTGACCTCGGACTTGGTCAAAAACTCGGAGTCTGAATAGTTTTTGACCACTAAAGCACGTCGTATCTTACTCCGTTTTGCCTCTTTGGTGCCATTTAGTGGTCTTGGTATTTATAGTTGTTCAAGATATGTTTGGTTTGTTAGTTCTATCAGTCTACTTTTAACGTTTGACAACTTATCTTAAAGTTCTAATTAATCATACGAACTATGTTTACCGTTACAATGATGTTAACTGTTATAAACGCTATTATCTTAAAACTGAACAGTCGAATATTAGTGGTGTCGTGCATTTTCAGCTTCTAAGCATGTATGTAATGTCCATTACAAGAAAATTGCGAATTAGCGTCGGAATATTACCGACGACACAACTTCCGTCGCCTTTTATCGACGGTAATTAAATAATCCGTCAGAGAAAACAAAATTTTACCGACAGATAATCAGTCCGTCGGAAATATTGTAGGAAAAAATTCAACCCAAAATCTGCAACAGACAATAGCCACGGCGGAACATGTCTCGGCGACGGTAAAAAAAGCGGGAATCGTTCCCGCAATTTAATTGCTTCGCTCTTTACCGACGGTATCCTGTCTGTTGGTAAATATACCGACGGACTATAAACATTCCGTCGGGGAATTATTGACTGTCAAATATTGCCGACGGTCAAAAGTTACCGTCGGCATATTGAATTATATACCGACGGAATTTTATCCTAC
>JANIIA010000006.1:37917538-37950181 GCA_027478495.1 Erythroxylum alaternifolium | reverse complement strand
TTATTTATTTTATTAAAATAACATAATTTTATTAATAATTTGTTAATAAATATTATATAAGAGATTAAATAAATTTATTTAATTAAAAGTAATTTATCTTTAAAATTTATCTAATATGTAATTATTATTAGTGATAAAAATATAACTACGTTAACATTAACAACCAAACAAGTTTTTAGTCTTCTTTGAAAGAAAAGCAAAAACTAGAAGATGTGTTAAATAAGATCTGATTTTGAATAACATGATATACACAACTAGAAGATGTGTTAAATAAGATCTGATTTTGAATAACATGATATACATGTGAATTTGGTTATTGCTTGTAATATTTATGTCCTGACATGGGTGAGCTCATCGATGATGGTTCATCCACTGAGTTCGCAAAACTCACCTTAAAATTGCAATATTTTTTTCAGGCTTAGAGGAGTTACCTGTTAGACTAACTGGAGTCTAACCACTACATTCAGATAAGAGTTAGAGGTAGAGATTAGTTGTACCTGCATATGTCTATAGCCTTTCTTTTGTATTTTAAAATTGTATTTTGCAAATATTGTATAGCATTTATGCGAATTGAAAAGTGTAATGACTGTATAACTAGAAATATTTTGTGTTGGGCCTAGTTGATTATTGGAATATATGATGATGTGTTAATTGTTGTAACACTTGTGACTGAAAATGTTTTTGAATAAAATGGACCAAGAATGATTCTTTGTTTTCTAAAAAAGCATGTGCTGCATGAAAATTTTTGCAATGAGTTTAACTAATTGTCCTAGCATGCCACCCTTATAGAGTCTATTCTCAAATGCCGACGGTAGATTCGAGAATATGCTCTATGAGATTGGGGTGTTACAATGAGCATAAGAAATAAGTGTGGCGAAAGGGTATTTTTGTAATTTATATGCAAAATTCTCACATTTATTTAAAATTTGAGGCACAATGATGGGACCACAATGCGCAACAGAAATACCAAGAAAGCAACAACAAAGAAAAGGGTCATCTATAGACCTGAGAGGAGCTCGAACAGTCCAATCACCCTATTAACCTCCAATGCTACTTTTTAGTGGGGCAACATATGAGGAGGTGTATCAGTAACTTAAAGAGAAGACTTTTTTAACAAATCGTAGCATTAATCAGGAGGCACTAGGGAAAGTTGGTTTGGTCCAGGAAGTACGGGACCTTATTGACTTTAGAGCTTGGTCCTAATTTTTTGAGATCATGGAGCCTTCCTACTAGGACCAAACGAACATTATTTAGTTCCGACTGCTAGGGAAGACGGTCCGAATGAGTTATTTATAGCTTTTCATCAAAATGGGGCTGTACAACCAAAGAGTTCATGGGGACATAAGCTTACTTAGCCTTATGGATAGACTTCCGTATGGGATGTCTTCTCAACAATTCTTGAGTACGATCAGCAATGACAGAGACTACGACCTAAGTAAATCCAAAGCCTCATCTCTATGACACCCTATGCTCAAATATAGACATGGAGTACTGAGTCACACGCTGAGCAGATAAGGTGACATCCATGGCATCATTAAAAATATAGATGTGTTTTACCTTTGGAGCATGCATTAGCCCAATTTATCCAGCATCAGAGCGAATAGAGGAAGGTTGACATGATCTTTTTAGGGCTTTATGAGATAAAGCTTGCATGGCAGATGGGGGTATTTAACAAACTATCAACAATACAACTTGTGGGTACCATGATAGCACTAAACCTTGATGTGATAATGCATATGCACATGGTGAGTATATGAAGGGGACCTATAGGTGACATCTACTACCTGATTGGGGTCCTTGATGAACCAGTAGCATCAAGAGCAGCTAAGGAGCCCTACATGACTGTGTAGCCACCATAGTCGCATTCACTGCCATCCCAAATGGGAGGGGTTGTATAAGACGAGAATTGTATAGAGGTACTCATTATGTGAACACCACACTGGGACCAACTGGAGTTATCTCGACTAGAAAGACACATAAGGCGGCTTATAGGTACTCAACGGACTATCCAAGTATAGTAGGTAGAGATTATGGAGCATATAGGGACCTAAACTAGATGGATGGGAGATCTATTGATGCAAATTGCGAGCCATCAGGGCGTGAGTTTTCAACCTCCACCATTTGCAGGGGGTTTATCAGCTCCTCCACATTTTGAGGCTCTACGACCTAAGTACCCTCTAGCAATGGACATACCAGTCACAACATGATTAAGGAATGTGGCAATTTGGTTTTTTCTTTTCTTTTTCTTATTATTTGTATTTTTCTTAATTTCTTTCCTTTATTATTTTCTTTTGTCTAAACATTAGTGCAATGTTATTTCATGTTATTTTTATTTTCATATTTCGTATTTTCTTTCTTTATTGTTATTTTTATTTTCTTTTATCTTTTTATCTCTTTCTATTTATATTTTACAAGGATGTTTGTATCTAATATCTAATGGATCCCTCATCAAAATTAGAATTCTGAAATTCTTATTACTCAGGGAAGTACCAATTTCTTATCCTTTCTTCCTTTTTATTTCTCTGTGCTTATATTGTATACAATAGGGACAATGTACAATTTTAAGTGTGGGGAAGGGGATTATAATTTTCTCAAGCTTATTGTAATCCTTATCATTAAATCTTATTAATTGATATTCCAAATTAGTTAAAATATGTCCAAAATACTTGAAATCATTATTAACCATTGAATTGAATTAGTATGCAAAAGGATGAAAGTTAGAATAAACTTACTTTTACAAGTTATATTTTTGGTTGTCATTAAGATAGTCAATTTGAATGAAAATTGCATATTATTTACACACATAAGACCATTTTTGTAGGCTTTTAAGCTTAAGAAAAAATACATTAATATTTGAGCTCTTTTATACTTTCATGTGTGATATAATGCATAGTTGGATAATTATAGAACTTACTATCATTATACATATTGAGACCACATTTGCTAAATTAGAAGCATTGAAGTGATAAAGACATTTAGATATAACACTTGTTTAGCTTTATTTTTAAATTACCCTACCATATTTTATCCCTTAAGAGTAACCAATTTTGAGCCTTAGCCTTTTTTTATTGATTATAACCCCATTATTATCTTTTACCTTATCTTTCTTGAAGTCTTTTTATTGTTTTGAACCCTAAAAGTATTTACAATTACTTGATTTCTTAAGACTTGAAATTTGAAACGTTCCAATATTTCTTTAATTGTTTGTAAATGATGAATTTTATTAATCAACGAAAAAATGTTTAAGTTATGGTACCAATGTACTTATAATGTAAAGCACTATATTATGAATAATAAGTTTCTTATAATTTTTTTCTTATAAATTTCTCTCAATTTTACCACCCTTTTCGGTATCCCTATCACACCTTACCTAAACCCCATTAAAACCTTATATTAAGACCTTCTGATTTTTATTTCTAGTTTACTTATAAATGGTGGAAATATGATAATATTGCAAGCTTATGGTTAAGAATTCTATAGTGTATTGATATGAGAGTTCTTATACTTTTTATCCTAAACACTTAAGTGCATTAAGTGAAACCTTGATGAGGGTGTAAAGATTTGAGCTTTTGAAATCAAAAAGATTATTGATGTAATTATTATTGACAGCCCTGGCCCTGGGCAGGGGCGAGCTGGGCCCCTGCCCAGGGCCCACTCTTTAAAATATATATATATATATAGAGAGAGTATAATTTATTAAAAAAAATTTTTAATTTATTTTTTAATTAAAATAAGGGGCCCATATTTTCTTTTTCGCCCCGGGCCTACAAAATCTCAGGACCGGCCCTGATTATTGATATTAGCTTATAAAGGTTATTGTATGTTAATTTGATCTATATAGCATGATGATTTAGAGTGTGAATGGACAAGTTGAGGTTAATAAGCGGTGGATGTTTGTAAGATTAATAATTTAGATTATGATTTGCTTGAGGACAAGTAAAAGCTAAAGTGTGGGGATGTTTGATAAATGATTATTTGACTATACTTATATACTCATATTTAATGTGTTTTGCTTATTATTTAATAGTTTTGTAGTTTTTTGGTACTTAATTCGCTTCAAGTGCATTTTTAGGTGATGATTGCCTTTATGGACCAAAACGAGAAGAACTAGGATGAAATTGTGACGTGGAACAAAGATTTGAAGCAACTAAGACCTACACTACCGTGTACAATGACTGTGCAAGTCTCTATAAACATGTGGAGATTTGAATAATATTATTTCTGGTCGTGTGAAGTTACATGCTCGTGTATGTTGATATGCATGACCGTGTATGTTGCCCATGTAAGTCTCTGTGCCAGTGTAAAATCACAAATTCAGGTCTTTTTGAAGATATATGGTCACTTACACGACTATGTTTATTGATATTGTATATTCCAAATACCCTAGTTTTTACTATAAAAGGACGTTAACAAAGGCAAAACAAAAGGAGGTGAGCTTAGAAGTAATTTCGATCATAAAGAACATAGAGAGGCAACAATTTTGATCAAAGAAGAGAAAAACATAAAGAATACGTCACAAGATCTAAGATAACAACAAGCAATCCAACTTATAAGAAGATCCATTAGAAGAAAAAGGGAGATTCACAATTATGATTTCTTTGTTTTCTAGTTGTTCTTCTACATGTTTGTCATTGATTTTGTTTTCTATGGGTAGGAACTAAATTTTTAATGCCTAAGTGTGATGAACCCTAAGTTGTGATAACAATATGATTTGACCTTTTATTTAATTCAATTTATTGATTGATTTATTAAGATTCAATTATATGTTATATTCTTGTTCTAATATTATTTGAATATTAGTTTATGATTTGATTTCATACGATTGAGATTGAAAAATCCTCTTGTATGAATAGATATATCATAATTGACAGGAGTTGCAAACAAACCTAGAGATAGGTTGACATAAATCCTCTGGATTAGGGTCAAACCTACAAGTGAATTTCATGACTCGATAATGCAATCCCAGGGGTTTTAACTTTAATGATTTTTATTAATAAAATGATGAATTAGTTGTTAGTATTCTTGAGAAAGATACTAACATGAGATAGGAGTTTCCAAGGTCTAATAATCAAAAATACAATTGCATGGTAAAGGATTAATATTTAAGGATTCTTAGGGGATTCATCACTTAGGTATTATTTATTTGATATCAACTTTCCAATTATTTTCCTTTGTCTTAAGTTCATTATTATTTCAATCATAGTTTATTTATTTAGTTTACCTTTTAATTAAATCCATAATCTGATTTAATGTTTAGATAATAGGAAATGGTAATTATTAGTATTTACGGTCCTTATAAGATTGACTCATACTTGCCTGTGCTAGTTACAACTATCTCGTGCACTTGCAATTTTAACATTGATAAATTATTATAAGCATAGAATTTAAGCTCATTCGCAAATGTTTCAAAGTGTTAAGAGACGATGATCTTCCTTCTTCCTTAATTATTAAGCGCTTATTAGAGAAAGACCAGTTGATAAACTTTATGATCCAATTATCATATACCGATAAACCTACTTAGTCAAGACAATGGAGGCTGATAAATTCTTATTTGATTATAATTATAAGCCCATATTTAATGTGTTTTGTTTGATATTTTATAGCTTTGTTGTATATTTGGTATTTAATTCACTTCAAGTGCATTTGTAGGTAATAATTGCCTTCTCGGACCAAAAGGAGAAGAATTTGGATGAAATCATAACATAAAATGAAGAATTGAAGTAACTTGGGGATACATGATAGTGTATATGCTCGTGTAAGTCTCTGTGAACATGTAAAGTCACAATTTTAGGTATTTTAGAGCTACTTGGTCACCTACATAGTCATGTAAGTGATCGTGTATGTCCCAGAAATTCTAGTTTTTACTATAAAAGGACGCGAACTGGGGCAAAACAAGAAGATACGAGTTATTTAGTAATTTTAAAGGGTAAAACACCTAGAGAGGTCACAGTTCTAATTAAGGGATGAGGAACACAAAGATAATGTCAATAGATCCGATTGAAAGCATCATCTAATCCAAACTTACAAGAAGATTCAATAAAAGCGAAATAGAGATTTAAAATTACGATTTCTTTATTTTTTATTAGTTTTTCTACATATTTTTCTTTGATTTTGTTTTCTTTGATTAGGAACTAAACTTGTTTAATGTCCAAGTGTGATGAAACCTAAGTAAAAATAACAATATGACTTGATCTTCTATCTAATGCAATATATGGATTGATTTATTATGATTCAATTATACATTTTATTCTTGTTCTAATTTATCCAGAATATTAGCGCAATATTTGATTTCATATGATTGAAATTGAGAAATCATCTTGTATGTAGATCTACCATAATTGGAAGGATTTGCATATAAACCTAGAGATAGGTTTATATAAATCCTCTAGATTAGGGTCAAACCTAAACTGAAATTCACGAATCGATAATGCAATCCTAAGGGATTTAAATTAAAATGTTTCTGTTAACCAACTGATGGATTAGTTGTTAGTAGTCTTGAGAAAGATATCAACATAAGATAGGAGTTTCCACAACAATAATTAATAATATACTCGCATGATAAAGGGTCAATGTTTAAGGATTCTTAGGGGGGATTCATCACCTAGCTATTATTTATTTGATATCAACTTTTCCAAGTATTTTTCTTTGTCTTAAGTTCATTATTATTTCAATCTTAGTTCAGTTATTTAGTTTAATTTTTAATTAAATTCATAATCTGATTCAACGATTAGATAATACAAAAATGGTAATTACTAGTGCCTACAGTTCTCAGAGGATCAACCTGTACTTGCTTATGATAGCTACAACTATACTGTGCACTTACAATTTTAACATTGATAAATTCTTATTAGCATAAAATTTAGGCTCAATCACATAGGTCTCAAAGCGCAATCCTAGGGCTTTTAACTATAAAGATTTCTGTTAATCAAATGACGGATTAATCGTTAATAATCTTGAGAAAGATATTAACATAAGATAGGAAATTCCACGGTCTAATAACCACTAATATAATTTCATGATAAAGGAATAATAATTAACATTCATAGGGGGATTCATTACTTAGACACTATTATTTGATATTGACATCTTCTTAGTATTTTCTTTTGTCTTAAGTTCATTGTTATTTTTTATCGTAGTTCATTTGTTTAGTTTAATTTTAATTAAAATCCAAAATCTAATTCATAGGTTAGATGTTAGAAAAAGGGTAATTGCTAGTACTTATGATCTTCGTAGGATCAACTCGTACTTGTCTGTGCTAGCTATAGTTGCATTGTGCACTTGCAGTAATTTTTAATATTGATATAAAATATCTATCAGAAGCCCATATGTACAACTTTTAAAATTGGTTCTTATAATGAGTTAATGGTGGTTGAATATGATGACACTATAGTGTCACCTAGTGGGGATAATAACCTTATGCTTTCAGTAGAGCCTAGCATGCCTAAAAATGAAAACTTCACCGAAGTGGAAACTACAAGCCTTGCTCCCAAGGAAAAGGATGAAAGAAATACTCAACCTAATATCATATATGCTACTCTAATTATTCTACTTTATCTTGAAAAGAAACTTGAATCCTTAGATACTACTAACTCGACTAATATAGATACCACAGAACATAAGTCTCCCAAAGTTAAAGCAGGTAAAAGGTCCAATAGGAAGAAAAAGGGTAAGGAACTTTCTCTCAACTCGCAGACATGACAATATTGGTATGCAACACTAGAGGACTCAATAGTCCTCATAAGAAAAAAAAAGGTGTTAAGGATGATATTTTGGATAATAACCCAATCCTATTTGGCCTTTTTGAAAAAAAAAATTAAAGGCTAACAAGGTGAAAGAGGAGCTAAGTTTTTTAAGTAAGAACTGGTGTTTCATTTCTAGCCATTCTCATCACTACAATGGGAGAGTAATAGTTGGATTCAAGGCTTTGCTCATTTAAGTATTTAAGTATTTGAATTATTTAGTTTTTGACCTGGTAATTCACTTAGAATGTCAATCACAGATATATCCAAGCACTTTGTCATTTCAATTATATACTTAGCTAATCTAAGATTCTAAAGAAACTATCCATCGAATAATTTGTAAAGACCAATTTCTGGCAACCAATCGCACCAGATTTTAGTTAGATACTTAAAATTGTACTCTTAAGCTTGATAAAGTTGAAGAACTGAAAATAAATAGGTACCTCAGAGGAATTTATGAGGAAAAAATTAGACAAAGCTCTAGTAAGTAACATGTGGCTTAACGAGTTCTTAATTAGCTTTACCCAATTTAGTCCCCTGATGTGTTTTTATTAGTTGACTATTAAGATAAAGAGAATGACAACCATCAATCACATAAAGGCTCCTTAATGGTTTTACAATTTTTTATTACAGATAGATGGCTTCCATATAGCTTTTAGGAAAGGCTTCAATAAATCTTTCACAAGTTGTAAAGCTTTTTAGCTTGTGTCTAAGCTCAAAGTAATCAAAGAGGGAAGCAAAGCTCTCAAGACAAAGGCCTACCCTGATACTGTAACCTATCTGAGATCAAATAAGGAATTTCTCATCTTTAGCCAATTTGAACTCTATAAGAATCCTAATAATGCTAGAGTCAAGACCTAGGAGGAGCAGGCCCTCAAGAATTATGCTCAAAGCCTAACACACCATAACTCTTCCCATATGCAAAAGCCCACAATCCAATGGCTTAAAGACAATGTATATATTTTTTTTCTTCAACTCCTTGCTTGCTCATATGAACTCCAATAGAATTAATGTTCTCATCAATGTTGAAAGCAATTAAATAGACATGAAGAACATGTCCTTTAACTATTATAAAAGGCTTCTGACACTTCTTCTCACTGTAACTCCTTAATTTAGGGACCAAAAGAATTTATAGATTCTATAATGGATGAAGAATCTTACTCTTTATTAACCAAACAAATCACCCTATATAAAGTTAAAATGGTGATGTACAGTTTTAAATCAGACAAGGAACTTAGCCCCGATGGATTTAATGTAACATTCTTTACCTCTCTTACTTACAGGACTTTCATCCTGTCTTATGTTGCAACCTAGTTTACAAAGTCATTACAATGATCCTAGCTTTAAGATTGAAGAATCCCCTTGAACCACAAAATAATTCTTGCCAGGGTGCCTTTATTATTCTAAAATCTCTAGAATTTGTGATTTTGCACGGGCTATGATACTTATACGAGCACAAACACAACAGTGTATCTTTAATTTATTTCAAAACTTCGTTTTATCTTGTGTTTTTATCTAAATTCTTCTCCTTTTGGTCTGTGAAGACAAATTTTACCTATAAATACACTTAGAGTAAATTAAGTACAAAATATACAATAAAACTACAAAATATCAAGCAAAATACATCAAATATGATTATATAAATACAGTCAAATATGCATTTATCAATAAGCGAGTCAGAGATGGAAAAAGGAAAAAGCAAGGGTAATAATAAAAAGCTTTTTAAAACACCATTTTGGAAAAAGGTAATGGTAACAGCAAGAACCCAATGGAAGGGCAACCGTTAGAAACAACTCCTGAAGGGGTAAAGCAATGAAGAGAAGGATGATGCAGAAACAAGGGGGAATAAGGGAGATGATAATTCCATAATTAATGAGGGAGAAAGAGGAAACAAGGCTAAAAGATCACTAATAGTTTACTCTTACAAATATATTTTAGGAATTCATGACTTAACTGAGAGAATTAACTACTTTACAAAACCAATGGAATGTGGGACATTTCATGTAAAATTATAAATTAAGAAAAAAATATGATAAAATGTTCAATTAAAATGGTAAAATCGTTATTTTATCACACACACATATGATTGATATAAAACTTGAATCCTTCAAGCAATTCCAAGAATTTTATACTAAAATTATTAACAAATATCTAATCTTATAATATTATAAGAATAAAATCTAAATACTTTTTCAAGAAAAGAATAAAATCTAAATAATGTAATTTGTACTAAATTATTATAGATATAAATAAAAATTAGCAAAAATGGATCTTAAGTATTTTCTATCTTTGTACTAAAATAACTTTCTAAACAAATAAAAATAATAATTATACATTTTAAGTAGTGAGTTTAAGTTATATATATACATTTATATAATATTAGTGATAAAAATAAAAATTGACACTAAACAAAAATTCAAAAGCCATTAGTTACGTAAAATATACAAATCATTTAATACTATAAAAGTTCTCAACAATTTGGGTTAACACATCTAAATAACGCCCTTATATTTGGTATAAAAGTTGTGAATTCAAATCTATACAACCTTCAGATTTCTTTCCTTAAAATTGACTCCAACACCATGCCCAAACCCTGTGGTGGAATGTTTGGACCCGAATGAAAATACGGGCCTCATTGTAACCCAATCGTAAAGGGGCTGTATTCTTACTTTTAACAATTCTGTAAACAAAAATCCCTACTTCGGCAGCCACTCCTAAAACAAACACAGCCCGAGGGAAATCGATCTCTCTTTCAGGTAATGCTACGAATTTGTGTTGTCCGTTTCCAGTAACATCTCTTCGTTTGTAACTGTTATCATATTCTTTTCCTCTTCGAACTCATTCTTCATTTGTTTTAAGCAGCTTAACGTTTTTATTTTTTGGTGGGGGCATGGCGACATTTGCTAAACCAGAGAACGCTCTGAAGAGGGCTGAAGGTGAGTTTGCATCTGAGTTTTTAGTTCTTGTTTTTCCATGTTTACTGCTTATATTTTTCTGTTAACCATGAAGCTCGATCTTTTAGTGGATCTGCCCTTTTGGTTATTTAACTCAAGATGCCCTTCTTTTCTCATTTTTTGCGTTCAATTGTTGGGATAATTGAAAAACCTTGGCTGATTATTTGTTAACAGCTGGATAATGTCATTGGACAACTTTTTTGCTTATGTAGATTCTTATTTACTGTTTTTGATTCGTGCAATTTGGATGTATTTCTTTATGACGTGTGGTTGCAGAGCTTATTAATGTCGGGCAGAAACTTGATGCCCTGCAAGCTCTTCATGATCTCATTACCTCAAAGAGGTACCGGGCATGGCAAAAGACGCTTGAGAGGATTATGTTTAAGTATGTTGAGCTATGTGTTGACATGAGGAAAGGTAGGTTTGCCAAAGACGGGCTGATACAATACCGTATTGTTTGTCAACAAGTTAATGTTAGTTCCTTGGAGGAGGTCATCAAGCATTTCATGCATCTTTCCACTGAGAAAGCTGAGCAGGCACGTAGTCAGGCACTAGCCCTGGAAGAAGCCCTTGATGTTGATGATCTTGAAGCTGATAAAAGACCAGAGGATCTGATGCTTAGTTATGTCAGTGGAGAAAAGGGTAAAGATAGGTCTGATCGTGAACTTGTAACCCCTTGGTTCAAGTTTTTGTGGGAGACATATAGAACTGTGCTTGAAATATTGCGGAACAACTCAAAGTTAGAAGCACTATATGCGGTAACACTTCAATGACATTCCCTTCATGATGTAGATAATTCTTGCAGGCCATTAGATATCCTGTTCCAGTACTATAACCATCTACTTTGCATTGTGCAAATTGAGCACTCTTAGTGCATGATAGCAGAAGTAGAGATTGACTGAACAAATGTTATCAACAGATGACAGCACATCGAGCCTTTCAATTCTGCAAGCAGTACAAACGAACAACAGAATTCCGGAGATTGTGTGAGATAATTAGGAATCACCTAGCAAATCTCAACAAATATAGAGACCAAAGGGACAGACCTGATCTGTCATCCCCAGAAAGCTTGCAGCTGTATCTTGATACACGATTTGAGCAGCTGAAAATTGCTACTGAGCTTGAGCTTTGGCAGGTATGGGGAATGACACTTTTTTTATGTGCAGACTAGTCATATGTCTAGGTGTCTGACCAAAATTGACTATTGATTACCATGATTGGTTCAAGCTAAAGTTATTGCCTTTGACTTCCCTGATTCTTGTATGCAGGAAGCTTTTCGGTCCATTGAAGATATTCATGGTTTAATGTGCATGGTTAAGAAAACTCCCAAGCCATCCTTGATGGTTGTTTATTATGCCAAGTTAACAGAAGTTTTCTGGATTTCCTCAAGTCATCTTTATCATGCATATGCATGGATGAAGCTCTTTACGCTTCAGAAAAGCTTCAATAAGAACTTGAGCCAAAAGGATTTGCAGTTGATAGCCTCATCTGTTGTTTTGGCTGCACTAGCTGTGGCACCCTATGAGCATAAACGTGGTGCATCCCACCTGGAACTTGAAAATGAGAAAGAACGCAATTTGAGAATCGCTAATCTCATTGATTTCAATTTAGACCCTAAGCCTGAGAATAGGGAACTGGTATATGATTATTACAAATCATATTTGCCTTTTTATTTTTTCACATTTTCATTCATTTACTGTATAATCAATGATTGGTTTCTCATTCTGGTGATATTATCTGCAGCTTTCAAGGTCATCCCTTTTGTCTGAATTGGTAAGTCCAAATTTGTTGTTATTGCAAATCCATCTGTAGATAAGTCATATGTTCAGATGCACAGATGGCACATATATGAGTGCAAAAACATTCTCACCCATCGAGAACTTGTTACTGTTTGATTAATTTAATAGTGAAGATAGTTCAGATTTAAAATAAGTATCTCAAGGTCCAACATAATTTGGAGTAGCATTGCTTCCTTTTGATTGACGTCCGTATAACAAGTATATCCTGCATTGTGGCTGTCACAATTTATAGTGTCAAATGTGGATATCTGATGTATTTGTTGTGAATTATCTAACTTTTAGGTTTCCAAAGGTGTAATGAGCTGTGCAACTCAGGAGGTTAAAGATCTCTATCATCTTTTGGAGCATGAGTTTCTCCCACTTGATCTGGCAGCAAAGATAGAGCCCTTGTTGTCAAAAATTTCAAAACTTGGAGGAAAACTTTCTTCAGCTTCTTCTGTGCCTGAAGTCCAACTTTCGCAATATGTTCCTGCTATTGAAAAGCTTGCAACCCTGAGGTTGCTTCAACAGGTAAATGATTGGTCCTGGTATTTCTTCTCTGCTGGCTTTCTTGTTGTTGCAACTGTATTCCTTCTTTTTGATCATATTTTTTCATTGCTATTCTAGGTCTCTCAGGTCTATCAAACAATGACTATTGGGCGCTTATCTCAGATGATCCCATTTTTTGACTTTTCTATGGTGGAGAAAATCTCTGTTGATGCTGTGAGACATAGTTTTTTGGCTATGAAAGTTGACCACATGAAGAACATCATATTTTTTGGTAATTTGGTATGTGACATTAACTATACACAACTTTTTGATGCATGGGTCCCGTCTCTTATACTGTTCCTCTTCCCTATTACTGGTATGATGATGACAGAGTTGCCTCACAGCTCACATACGTGAACATTTTTTTTTGTGATTGATTATGTCCTCAGATGTTTTTACTATTGATTCTGTTTCTGTAAACATGTATGCAAGCTTTTCTAGTGTTGCTTAGATAAATGCATTATAGTGTTTTAGGACCCTGCACTGTAGTGAATAAAGACAAAGGTTTGAACCCTGTTTTGATGGCTTTCATTGCACTGTAGGGTCTTGAATCTGATGATCTACGAGATCAGTTGACTAATCTTGCTGAGTCCCTTAGCAAAGCAAGATTTATGGTATATCCTCCAGCACAAAAATCATCAAAACTAGGCGACGTTTTACGTAGTCTTGGGGAGATTGTTGAGAATGAACACAAGAGGCTTCTAGCTCGAAAATCAATCATTGAAAAGAGAAAAGAAGAACAAGAGCGCCAACTTTTGGAAAAGGTATACTGCTTGTATACCAATCTGAACTTTTCAATATTCCCATTGTTATGTTCTGTATGTGATCTCCTTAATTGAAATTTTGGGGTTTTCTAAGGAACGAGAGGAAGAATCTAGAAGGCTGAAGCTGCAAAAGATAACAGAAGAGGCAGAGCAGAAGAGACTTGCTGCTGAATATGAGCAACGGAAGAATCAAAGGATTTTGCGGGAGATAGAGGAGAGGGAGCTTGAAGAAGCCCGGGCTCTACTTGAGGAAGCTGAGAAACATAGTAAAAGGAAGGGAAAGAAACCGATTTTAGGAGTGAGTTAAAGCTAGAGGTAGTTTGCTTTTTTCACTCAAGTATACAATTGTCCTCACTCTGGTATTTCCATTGATTTACAGGAGAAAGTAACAAAGCAAACTTTAATGGAAAGGGCTTTGAGTGAGCAGCTGAGGGAGAGACAGGAAATGGAGAAAAAATTGCAGAAACTGGCAAGAACGATGGATTATCTGGAAAGGGCAAAAAGAGAAGAGGAAGCTTCGTTAATTGAAGCTGCTTATCAACGAAGATTGGTGGAAGAGAAACTGCTACATGAACGTGAGCAACAGGTACTTCTCAAGTTATTATATATGTGTAGCATTTGGCAATATACATGTAAAATTTGGGTTATTCGTTACTAAGTGACTGTTTTGTTAGTGTTGAGTTGAGACTCTTTTTAGATGTTTTGCACTTTTAACATACTTCTACCAAAAATGCAGCAAGATGTTGAACAGAGCAGACAACGCCATGAAGGTGACCTCAAGGAGAAACGAAGATTGTCTCAGATGTTGAAGAATAAGGTAGTGTTCAAGTAGATCTTTCACTCACAAAATTAGTTAATGTGTATGTGTTCAATGCTCACTTTGTGCACGGCTGAAAATTAAACCCATCTATGAGGGCTACTTTACATCTCTCATCTTGTTGGTTTCTCTTTGACATTTTAAATGAATTTGATTTTCCTTTTGTTTTACAGGAAGAATTCCAGGTTAAAGTGATTAAAAGTCGCGAAGCTGAATTTGACCGGCGAAGTGAGGAAAGGGAGCAGAGAATCAACCAAAAGATTCATGCTAGGAAGCTAGAGAGAGAGTCTCAGAGAAAGAAGATATTCTATGTGATGCATGAGGAAGAAAGACTTAAGAAGCTTCGTGAAGAGGAAGAAGCTAGGAAGAGAGAAGGTGATTACAGTTTGCACCTATTGTCTTGGGTCTTCAACCATTTGATTTGTGTCCAATTAATTCTTTATCAGTTGTTACGCTGCCAATTTTTTTATTCTGTTCAATTGGTTTTGTCTAATTTTATACATCACATATATAAGATACCTTGTTGAACTATCAAATTCGCTTGTGAATTCCATCTGCCTATGCTTTTATCACATTTATATTCGGAAACATGCAGAGGCTGAGTCTCGAAGGAGAGAGGAGGCTGAACGCCAGGCAAAATTGGATGAGATTGCTGAGAAGCAGAGACAGAGAGAGCGGGAACTCGAGGAAAAAGAAAGGCTGAGGAGAGAAGCTCTCTTAGGGAGATCAAGTGATGGGCTTTCTAGGCCTTCTGAGCTCCCTGCTGGATCCCGGCCGGAGCCTGTGGGTGCTGCTGCAACTGGTGCACCTACCCCTGGCAAATATGTACTGCCTAAATACCGAAGAGCAGAAAGCTCAGGGCAGGCCCCTGCAGATTCTGATCGTTGGGGTGTGGGGAGCAGGCAGGCCCCTCATGATTCAGATTCTTGGAGCCGTAGTGGCCCCAAGCAGTTTTCAGATTCTTGGAGCCGTGCTGGGCCCAGACAAGCCGCTGGAGATTACAGTGGTGGCTCAAGGTCCACTTGGTCCTCATCTAGGCCTCGTGAACGCTGAGTGACCATGGAATTGAGGTCAATAGAATTCTGGCATTTCTATTTCATGCATGTCAAAACGGATGGCCTTTGCAGTAGACTGGTTAAATTTTGTGGCGAGCCTTGAGCTAAAATAATTATATTGCAATTTTGAGAACTTAAAAAAGAACATTAGTTATATGCTTGTCCGGCTACTTTACGAATTTCGGCGAGAACCTAAATGTAATGAACTTGGTGAAATTTCCCAACTCTTTAAAATGTTTTAAACTATTTTAATGTGCTTGTAGAGAACTTGCAACATTGAAGATATCTTTTGGTACGCAAGTTAATAAACTAACCGGCCATTGTATAATTTCATTTTTGTAGTTTTAAGCTTAGTGCCTATTTGGTTTAGATATTGGAGGGTAAAAAATTACTTTTTATATCGCAAAAGTTATTTTTAATAAAAATAAGTGTTTGACTGAAAAATCTAAAAGAACTTTTTAAATAGAAATGACTTTTTTAGAAGTTAAAATATAACTTTTTAAGAAGTTTAAATTTGAAGCTTTTCAAAAAAGCTCTATTGATAAAAGTTTTACTAATAAAAGCTCTACTGGTATAAGCTCATCCAAACAAGTACTTATTTTGATCATTTTTAGTGGGGCAAAATTGGGCATCACATGTTCAGATATGTTATGTTGGGTTGTAGCTATTGAATGAAATGTATACTGATTTTAAAATTTTAAGTGACGATTGAATATTTTGTCCAGTTAACAGTGACCTACTTAATAATGGTTTATAGCCCTTAAATTTAAAGAAGAGCATGAGATGTCAAACGTTCATCAGTCGGCGATGCTATCTTGAGATTCAATTCTAATTTGTTTGATATAGGATTATATAATTTTTTTAGTCACAAGTGTTGCTTCAATATAATTTTCGATCGTCAAGGTGCAATTTTGTCAGAAGTATTAGTTTAATGCAGCATTTAACCGTCAAGATGCAATTTTTCAATTAGAGGTCATATTTCGATACAACTTCCATTTATTAAGATGTAACTTTCAATTATAAGTATTCCTTTGATGCAATTTTAAGCCATTTGTATACAACTTTTCAGTCACAAATATTTGTTTGACACATTTTTCAATTAACCAGACGTAACTTTTTAGTCGCATGTAATTCCTATTAAAATGCAACTTTTTAGTCTCTATTTTGATGTAACTTACAATTATCTAGATGCAACTTTTTAACTCATTTTTTAAAGGTTTATATTCAAATTTGTATTAAGTCAAAAGTTTTAAATGAGACTCAACAAACACATAATTTGGTATTTTGTTTGATCGCAAGAATAGGAAACAAATGTTAGTCTATTGTCATTAATGTTTAGAATATTGAAGTCTTAATTGAAATGATTTGACTTTGATTTTGATATTACCTTAAATACTCTTACTTATTAAATATCACAACAAAATGCTTTTTTATCAACAAAAAATTAAGAGAAAATGAGCAAAACTATAATTTTTTTTACACTTAAAAAATGTGCTTGGAGATTTAGTTCCTCGTGTTTAAGAAATTGATGATCTTTTTTAGTAGATGGCTAGTTTGATGCGTGCCAAATACATTAAAAATAAATACTATAGGTAAAAGGGACATTTTTAACTCAAAATTCTTATAAGTAAACAAAAGTTAAAGTGGTGCAGTGCGTGTTTCTTGTCTAGTTTTTATCAAAGTGAAAAAGTGTGGTCTGTGGACGCTTGGATTGATGAAAATGAAGAGATTTAAGTTTTCACTTTAACAAAACAAAGGATGAGAGGAAGAATAATAATCACTAGGTTTTTTCCATTTCCAAAAGCAATGTTTTACACAATTATAAACAAAAATATAATTTAACTATAATATCACTTTCTTTCCTTCTAAATGTTGTTTCTAAATTACCTTGTAGCCTCCCTTACAATTGTGTTTTGTTGTTTTTTGTGTTTATGACCCAGTTATCAAAGCTTAGGCACCTTTTAAAGCTTTTTCAAATGTTTCCCTTTACCGCTCCTCACCTCAAGTGAGTCTCTATGGCTTACCTGAGTATCCTTGACATTAGTTCCCCTTTTCTAACTTCATCTTCATATCCACTCTTAGTTTGTTTACTTCTCTCTTTCTATTTCCTGTTCCTTCTTCCCCAAAGCACATTATCCTCTCCTTACTTCTACTTTTTACCATTCCCATCCTGATGCTTGGTGCATTCCCCTTGGCCCATCTGCCTATCCTTTCATCCTTCACCTCCCTTAAATTCTTCATCTTTCAGCACATAAGCTACCTACCTTCTCCTTGGTGCATTCGTAATACTATTTTCATCGGTGCTCTCTACTGGAGTAGATCCTAGGGGCAAAGGGGTCTTTTCACTTCTCTTTAGTTCTTTTGCCTATCCTAGTTACTGTTTTTAGTAAATAACTTTCAAAGTGTTCACCCTCTGCCTCTATAACCATTCTATTCAGAGATGGTTGTCAAACCCCAAGAGCTAGATGAGGTGCTAAAGTCAATTAATCCACACAATTCTCCTTGTCTAGATGCTTTTAATATGATGTTCTTTATCAAAACCTAGCATTTAACTAGGAGTATGGTTCATGAAGTTGTTCTAGAATTCTTCAATAACAAAAAATTGCTCAAGGAGATTAAAAGAAACTTCATAACTTTAATTTCAAAAGGAGGAAAGATGAAGCACTTCAGTGACTATAGATCTTATTCCAATTACATCTATAAAATTATCTCCAAGGTTATAGCCAATAGATTAAAGAGGATTTTGGTCCAGTATGTGGATGAAACATAAGGGCATATATACCCAGTAGATCAATGAGTGACAATATTCTTTTGATGTAGGAGTTTATGAAAGGTTACTCTAGAATAAGATGTCATAGAAATTGCACCTTGAATATTAATTTAAGGAAATCCTACTACAATGTTGAGTAGAAATTTCTTACTAACAATATGGAAGTATTTGGATTTTCCTGAAATATTTATTGAGTGGATTTCTCAATGCATCACCACTCCATCTTTCAATGTATTTACAAATGGGGAACCACCAAGGAGTTTTAGAAACAACAAAGGTATAAAGCAAGGAGATCCTATATCTCCTTACCTATTCTTTTTTCTTATAAAGGTTTTTTGTAGAACACTTAAGAGGGTAGTGGAGAGAACAAAGCAGCCTAGATATCATTCTAAGTGTAAGAGGCTAAGTATAACAAATATGGTCTTGATGATTTATTATTACTATCTAGAGCAGAGAAAATATCTGTGGTAGCTTTTATGACTACGATCAAAAAAATTTCTGGAATTTCTGGACTTGAAGTGAACTCTAAAAAAAGATCTTGTTACATCTTTAACAAAACTATGGATTAGGAAGTAACGTTACCTTAAATTACAGGTTTTAACAAACATGACGTGCCATTTATATATCTAGGAGTTCTTATTGTTGCTTTTAAGCCAACTTATGAGGATTATAAATTGCTAATTGATAAAATCTAGGCTAGGATATTAGGTTGGAGTTTAAAGGTTTTGTCCTTAGCTAGGAGAGCATAACTCATCTCTTTTATACTCAATGCTCTAACTATACATTGGGCAACTCACATGTATTTTTCCAAGGATGTTATCAAGATAATTGATGCTATTCTTAAAAAGTTTTTGTGGTCCGGGAACAAAACATATAAATACTACAATCCCATTAAATGGTTATGAGTATGATCTCTGAAAAAGTATGGTGGGTTAAATATGCTCCCTTTAAGGATTTGTAATTTAGTTATGCTTACCAAAAATTTATGGATGATCGTTGAAAATAAGCAATCCTTACGGGTCAAGTAGACCAATACTTATTACATCAAAAGGAAAAATCTATGTAAAGTTAATATAACTAAAACTACCATAAACACAACTAGAACAATCTTCAAACTCATAAGCAAAGTTAAACTATATGTGATCAAATTATTGGAAAATTGTATCAATTTATCCTTTTAGCATGATAGAAGTTTAACTAATGGACTTTGTGAGGATACTGGTGAGCTCAACTTGAACAGAAATATCATTGGGGTTGATTAATCTGTTGCTTATGCTCTAGCACATAAAACTAAAATTTTATTAAGGATTCAAGATTCTGGTTTGTATAATCAAATCAATAGTAATGAGCTCAAGGAAAACAAAGCAGATGTGAATTAGTGGAATTTGTTTAGAAATGGTAAATTCACCAATTTTACTTATAGAAAGTTGTTTCAAGAGTAGGGAAATATGGTGGCATGCATAGACTTATCTAATGCAAGTATATGATACTTAGAGCTTCAATCACAATGTGGAGAGCAATCAAGAATAAGTTACTTACAATTGATAGATTGAATAAATTTATGGCTATTCCAGACATATATGTTTTATGCAAGTATGAACGAGAAAGTATTAGTCACTTATTCTTCAGATGCCATTTCACTCAGCCTTTGTGGAAGGACATAACTCAAAGATGTTTGTTAGGAGATGCACCAGATGAGTGGTATTGTAGCTTGGTGTTCAACTTCAAACATACATGATAAATAAAGCAATGGTGCCTTTTTATTGCTATATCATATCTAACACAAGTTGTATAAGATGAAAGGAATATGAGAATATTCAAGGAAATTGAGAAACAACTGTCAACGATACACAGTGAAACAATCAAAGTACTCAAGTTACAATTTTCCACCTTTGATGATATAATGTAGATTAGCTCCAGTCTTATGTCAATATGGGATTAATGATTAGCATGTACACTTGTGTTTGATCCTTTTGATATCATCATGGTGATTTGTTAACCTATTCATTTGATGGGGGTCGTTTATGCTTGTAATAATTATTATTGCCTTTCATGGCTTAATTTAATTTACAATTTTTTAAAATGTTGTTTCTATTTTTATTAAGTTTGAATGTTGAAATTTTACTTTTGGCATCCTAAACTTTGATCTTCATTAGATAAAAAAGTAATTCTTTGTCACTGCAAATTCCTAAGTGGAAATATAAGTTGCTTATTATGTATATCTTCTTTTCATAATTAGAATGTCAAAAAAGTTAATAGAAATTATTTGCCTTTTCATTGATTAACATTATATTTATATTTAAAAGTTCTCTTTTATTATGAATATTAGAAACAATTCATATTATTGAACCTCTTATTTTTAATTCCCAATCACGTAGCTCAACAATAAAATTATTAAATAAAGTATATTATTAATTTAATATTACAACACAACATTTGAAATATTTCAAATATTAAGATCATGAAAGACAATTGCTAACTAAAACTAATTGAGTTATTCACCCTAAATTGACCATAATAGAGGTGATGTTTGAAGATGTAAATTGATTAGAAAATGAAGAAGGTGGTGATATTTGATTAACATTTTGCAAATTTGGATATTTTGATATTTATAAACTTTTAAAATTGTAGTATATCTAGTGTCACTTTTAATTAAGAAAAATAAGCATTAGTTTTAGGTGAGATAAGTGTAATGCATTTATTAGAATAATATATAATTTTTGACGTATGAAGAGTTTGAAAACTCTCCATTCGAGCTTAGAGACCAAACAGGTTTATCTGAACTAGAAAAGTTAGATATATAGTTGGGGAAATAATTATATAGTTGAGTAGCACCCCTACCTTAAAAGTGCCATAAGTTGTTCACAATTTCATTGCTAAATCTTGCCTAAGAAGGGATTCTAGAGTAGAGAGGAGAGATATCTTCTTTAAGCCTTAAAGGGCTTAGAGAAGTCTAATTATCAAACCAAAACCATGTTCCTTCACCATTCCCTATCCAAACGTTTATGATATGATAGACCTTGGTGCTATTTCTCATAATTTGAATAAAAGGCCATGAGAATTCATTCCTTTCAAAGATTTGCCACAGGCTGGTGTCCTTATGATAGTCCTCATTAATCCCTTTACTCCAAAAAGATTCTTTTTCATTAAACAATCTCCAAGTTCTTGTTGCTACTTGCATAGATTGGAAGGTATGAATATATATGAGGTCAAGTCCTCCTTCCTACTTTTTCTAATGTAGCTGCTTCTATTTGATTTTAGCACCTTTTGGATTGTCAACCTTTCCAATCCAAAGGAAATTTCTAATTCATTTTTCTATCTCTTTATTTATTCTTTTAGGAAGTAAAAGATGAGAACTTTAATGGGCATGAAGATTATTTAGAACAAAGGTGATCAACTACATTTTACCATCCTGAGATAAGCATTTTTGCAAAAGTAGGAACCCAAGTAAGTGAAAGGCATACCTTAGATGTTCAGATTAAAGATCTATTGAAGTATCCCAGTCTTGGTAATATCTGAGGAGAAGTATATTCTACTCTTGCATTAACTGACTTTTAAGCCTAAAATCCTGCAAAAGCTCAAAAGGGATTGATGTAATATGGAGATGGACTCATGTTGAGCTCCACAAAGTTGAAATAGATCATTTACAAAATAAATATTGGAAAGAGATAGTGCCTTGCATTTATAATGGAACTTGAATTCAGGACATGTAGAAATATTGTAGCAAATAATCTTGCTTAACAATTCCATATTAATAATAAAAAGATAAAGAGAAAAAAGGTCTCCCTGTCTTATGCCATTTGAACCTTTAAATTGCTTAGTAAAGGCTACATTGATGAGAATGCCACATGACAACGATGCTAAATTTTGGTCGAGTTGTCGAAGCCTCTAAAATAATTCTGATTCTCCAAACTTTTGTAGTAATAGTGGAACCAGGTCGAATCCCTAGGGAACTAAACACTAGCTTCTTAATTTCAATAAATAAAAGTAAATGGGGGTGGGGTTTTGATTAAATAACTAATTAACTAAAATTAATTCAAAAAAATTAAATCAACTGAATTTAAATATGAGAAAGATAAGATTATCAAACTCCAATTTAAAGAAAAAATATTTTCACGATTCAGGCAGTTAGTCTGAAACATATTAGGATAGCCGTAATAAGTCTCAAATTTTTCTAAATTAATTAGTTCAAACCCAGCATTCAAACCAAAACTTATCATCCATTGACTAGGTGTGATAACATTTCATATCAAATAAATGATAGCAATAAGCTCCATGAAAAAGACTAACTAAATTAAATAATCGAGATAGCCACAATTATTCAACTTATTTTTCTTGTTTATAATAAGTTAAATATGCAAATTCATAAATAACCTATTTGCTAATTGTACCAATCTTTGATGACAATTATGGATCATTGAATTCCTAGATAGTGATATAATAATTAATATTAAATTAAATTGTCAGATTAATTAAATATTAATCATTTATAAAATATGAGAACTCAAAACAAGAAATACTTAAATTAAAAAGTGAATAAAAGTTTGGAACACAAAACCTTACAAGGTTACAACTAGATTTTCGAATCCTCTTAAATCAGAATAATTGAGTTTAGCTACAAATGACTTTTGCTCTAATAACAAAAATAAAAGAAAGATAAAGAATTGCAAAAAACGAAAGAAGAAAGAACCTTTTTCTATTATGAGGAATATCCCTTTAAAGGGTTTTCTAATCTAATCATAATCTAGCTCTAACTTGTAAAGATGTCTATCTAAAACGAATTCAAATTCCTATATGATAAGGATAAGGCGAAGTCTTCCAATCAAACTTCAACTCTTCAAGTGATCAATTTTATCCATTGCAGCAATCTTTCCACTTCATCCAAAATTTGTAATTATCGCTAATAATGTCCCAATTTGATGCAATCTATACTCTTCATCTCCTAAAAAAACAAAAAAAATTTTAATTTAAATATTTAAGCACAAAAATAAATTCAAAACAAAGGAGATAATATCAAATAATACATCAAGATGAGATCTTATCAAATTTCCCCACACTAGACTCATGCTTGTCCTCAAGCATGCATCAATTCAATACATTAATCATTTTCACAACAACCTCTCATCCTCTCTCATGTTATCCAGAAATATCCAAAAGCTAACTCACGTTAAAAAGGTTAAGATAAAATAACAATCGAGAGAATAAGCACTCATAGGACACATTGTTGAAACATAGTATCTTATCGATTCTATCAAAATTAAATCAACAAGATTTAACACCCTCATAAGGATTTCACTCTATACAATCAAAGTGTTTAGGGTTTATTAAGCTCTCAAATCAAAACATATCAAGTTATTTCCATAAGCTTGCTAAAGAATCGTATCTCCACTACTAAACAAAATGAAATTAATGTATAAATCAAAGGGACTTTATAAGGGTTGTAACGTGGCTTAAGTAAGGTATGACAAAAAGAAGCTTTTTGGTTAAATAAATTGAAGAAAATCGTACAAACTTATCCACACAAGTTTTAACTTAAACCAATCCAAAATTCACTTTATTCAAATAACATCTCTTTCAATCACTTTTCTTTTTTCGTTTTTTCATTTTTTGTTTTTTCCTTTCTTATTTTTTTTAAACAAAATATCAAATAGAAGTTTTTTTAAATACTTCTCCTCCATTCTACAAAAAAATCAAAACAGTGCAACTTGAATAATCTAATTAACTTTTCATGTAAATAGGCAAAATCCTATACAAATAACCTCAATACAATTCCTTCAATTTAAGGGTTCAAAACTATTAAGGATATCAACAACAAAAAGGGTGATTTGGCTTGTAACAAGATTATTATGCAAGAAAAGAAAGGTTAAGGCTCAAATTGGTTTTCTAAGGATAAAAAGTAAGGTAGGCTTATTTAGGTAAAAATGGTTATCCTAAATGCCCTCATCGTTTTTATACAAAATTCATTAAAAATGTGATCTCAACACGTATTCAAAAGCAAGTTCTAGCATAAACAAGCTATGTTTGATGACACTCAACAAAAAGATATGTATGAGCACTGATCGGGCTTTTTAGATGTGTGTATGTTTTAATTAATTAACCTCGATAATCTGCAAGCGCACGGGTCATTCACGCAGTACCTAAAGTGTCGATCCTACGAGGAAGGATAATCTAATCCTAAAATCTAAGGCTAAACTAAATCATAGAAATTCAAAATGTAACGAAACTAAAACAAGAATTCAATTCAATAAGTTTAATCAATTTAAGAGTCATTCATGAAAATATTAACAATTTAGCAGTTGCAACACACACTTAAGACTCAACCTAAGGAATTACCAATTGAGAGAAAGGGAATTTTATCTATCTTTAACTCTAATCTAATCGATTATGAATTACTGGATTATTAGTTCTAGAAGATCCTAGGATTGATTACTCTCTTACGAGTTATAACCATTAACCTAATTCATAAGCCCTAATCAGATTGTGGAAGTTCCAACTTCTCAATTAACAACCTATCCAAAAGCTTAATTAGATCTAAAGTTGTCTAATAAACTATTGGAAACCTATACAAGATCTCTCTTCGAACAATTTACCGATTTGATTTAATTCTCATTCTATTAAATCACCTAACTCTGGTTAGACCAATTTAATTATTTTTCTTTCGATTCAACATCTCAATTTAGCACCGAATTATGCAATTGTAGAAATTAAGTCTCAATAAATACAAATAACACATAAAGAATCGGATTTCATTAAATCAAAGATAAAACCCCTAAGGTGAGTTTAGAATCAACACCAACATCCAAAAATCCTATCGTCAACTGTTATTCCAATTCTATACAATAATAAAACTGAAAATAATAGGAAATATGAAATTGAACAAATGACGGGAGGTAGCAATGTCAAGAAACTCCTAATCTGGGAAATATGTCGAGTCGACTTCTTCTCCTGTTCTCTCTTCCTTCTTCTCTTTCTCTGTCTCTCGATAATTCTCTCTAGGATTTCTCTAAAAGTGGCTGATGCAAAAGCTTTTATTTTTGTTCTTGTTGTTCTATTTATGTTCTTTTGTGTTTAGGTTGAACTAAGGTTTCCCCAGGGTTCAAAAGGTCCAAAAAATCTCTCGAAACTCGAAGTTTGAAAGTGACTGCACATTTGCTGGATGAAGGCCACGATTATGGCCTACGTTAGGCCTTTTTGTCACGATATGGGCCACAATCATGGGCCATGCAATTGGCCCCAATTTGCTCTGAAACTCCTTCATTCTTCGATCTTTATCCTGAAACACTACCAAATACATCAAGGTACCTCAAAAACATCATATTTAAGCTCAAAGGATTGTTCTAACCCATAAAACACTTAAACACAAATAAATCACAAACTAACACGATTCTACCTTTAACGCATACTAAACAATCGAATAAATAGCTAAACACATATTAAACTATACCCTAAAATATGATGCATTTCACACCTATCAAGCATATATGTGATGAATGCTCTTAGGCTCAAAGCTCACATAGATGTCAAAATTTGCATCAAGTCTTGCACACTTTTCATTCAAAAATCAATGAGATATTTGAAATAATTCAATGATAACACTAATCATGTTTGTCTCTCTCATACATTAAATCTTAAACCAAAAAAGTATCCTAACTTAAGAATTATTCTTGAGCAACAATCAAAAAATTATGAAGCTATCATGGGAAATAATTAATATATGAATTAACATATCATCAGTCCAAACAAAATCGCAAAGTTCATCATAATGAAAGCACTCACTCACTCACACCTAAATCATACATTGTCCCTAATGTATGCATAACATACTCATAACTCAATAAAGATATTCAAAGAAAATAAAGAATAGAAGACCCCCCATAAATTGTGAGCATCTGAAGGTCATCTGCACACACTTTTTTTTGGTACTGATTTCAGAATCTGCACAGATTAGTGGTGTGAAGTAACATTTACTGGTGATTTTCCCTTTGTTGCGATCTTGGTAATAGCCTTAGAACACCCCATTACACTAAACAAGAGACACAAAAATTACCTTTAAAAATAGTGGAAACAACTGAATAATAATTAAAATGAACTAAAAGGAAAAACAACTAAAAGCAATTAATAAAAAATTGAAAAGAAAGAAGTAATTGAAAACTTGTAATAATAATAAAAGAAAAGAATATAGTGGGGCGTTGGTTGAATGTGGATGGTTGGTACTGGTGCATGAGTTATGTTGTAGTGAGTGGCGAGTACGGCTTGAGAGGATGGTTACTGGGTTTAAAGGGGACAGCTAGTATGTTACGTTTGTATGGGCTGAACGTGGATAGTTGGGAGTTGACTGGTTTGCGTGGCTACTGGTGCTTGGGTTGGTGCTGTAAGGGATCTACGCTGGGTGTCTTATGCGTGGCCTTGGTGGAGTTCCTGCCAATAAAGGTGCGTTGGTGTTTGGATTGCCACTGCTGCTAGTGTGATGTCCGTGGGTGGTTCGGGTACTACAGGTGAGGCTGAAGATTTGAAGTTGCTTGGTGTGGACTGGAGACGCAACGTTGTTGCTTGAGTGGCTAGATGTGCTATGGGTTCTGTGTGAAGGGAGGATTAATTGGAGTGTCACTGGTTTGGTTGGTGGAGTGCGCTGCGTGGGGTTGAAGAAGATGGTTGATGTTTAATTATGTCTTTGAATGTTCCTATAAAGAAGAAACAATAGATTAGGATAGTGGGTTTTTTTAAAAATAAATAATAATAAAGTAAAAAGAGAAATAATAAAATAAAAGGAAAAATATTTTTCAATTGTTTAATTTTTTTAATTTTTTGTACAATTTGAAATGGGATGTTGGAGTATCAATCTAGAACACTAAATAGCATAAAGCGAGATCTCGCCTTATGAGATTTAGTAGTATGAAAATTTAGGGTCTTCATTCTAGAACACTAAATTCCATAAGGCGAGATCTCGCCTTATGATATTTAGTAGTCTGAAAATTTAAGGCCCTCTTTTCCCTTTAAGCCAATAAATTTATGTTTAAAAAACAAACAAATGCACTAAAGAAAAACTAAAACAAAATAAAATAAAACTATCATATTTTATGTTGCCTCCCAAAAAGCTCGACATGACTTTTTCCTCTCCAACTTCTATGTAATTGTAGTTTTGTACTCCTTAAGTAGTAACAAGAGCCCTTCCTCTTGCTCTTTAGTCAACCTTTTTGAAATGATTGTTGGTAATGACTTTTCATCACCTAAATAGACGTAGGTGAGCAGGTAACACCTTTAATTCTATCTTCAAAGCCTACAAAATAGAAGGTAAGATTTTCTTATGAGCTATAGTAAGTTCATCATTTAAAGTTTTTGAATCTATTAGCATTGCTGACAATGATTCTAAAACTTTACAAGTTTCATAAATTTGCTCATTCACTTCCGATTTAACCTTACACTCCAACTTATCTTCAACACTCTCTTCTTTAAACATACCCTACACAAATGAATCTACAATATCTTTATGATAAGCGGATTGAAAAATCATTCGGGTACTTCATTGCTTCAGAAATATTGAACTTTACTAGTTCTCCATCAAACTCTATAGAAAGAGTACCCTCGTGCATATCGATTATTGTCTTAGCCGTCTTCCTAAATGACCTACCCAACAAAATTAAAGCTAAATTTTCAAGATTATCTCTATCCATTTTCAAGATGTAAAAATCTACTGGAAATACCAAACTATTAACTTGGACTAAAACATCCTCAATAATTCTACTAGAACGCATATACAAATGATCAGCTAGTTGGATAATTACATTAGTTTCTTGCAAAGAATTCAGATTTAAAGCTTAACAAATTGAGTATG
Organism: Erythroxylum alaternifolium; assembly: GCA_027478495.1. Lineage (NCBI taxonomy): Eukaryota > Viridiplantae > Streptophyta > Magnoliopsida > Malpighiales > Erythroxylaceae > Erythroxylum > Erythroxylum alaternifolium. The sequence goes on along the minus strand of JANIIA010000006.1, from coordinate 37,921,923 downwards.
GCATGACATTAACAAATGCACCTAAATCTATCATGGCACGCTCAATTTTTCTATTACCAATAACACATGAAAGTGTAAACATACCTGAATCTTTGCATTTTTCCAATAATTTCTTGTTTATCATAGCTGACACATTATTACCCAAAATTATTCTCTCCTTTTCCTTCAGCTTCCTTTTATTTGTGCTCAACTCCTTTAAGAATTTTGCATATTTAGGAACTTGCTTGATGGCTTCCAGAAGTGATATATTGATTTTCACCTTTTTAAAAGTTTCTAAGATCTCTTTTTTATATCCATCATCTTTTGGTTTAGCCAACTTGCTAGGAAAAAGGAGGTAAATGTGCATCAATTGATATTAATATAGATGAACTTTTTTTTCCTTTATTGATTCTTGAGTTGGAAGTTCGTACTTCTTTTCTCTATTATCATGCTTTTCTATCTCCTTTGGTAAATAAGTTTCACATTGAATTTCCTTACCACTTCTCAAAGTCATTGCACTCACATTCTCATCAAGATTCACCACCACTTGAGAGGGTAATTTTCCTGATGTTTGTGCTTTTAATTTACTCACTGAGGTGCTAATTGAGTGATCTGATTTCCTAAATTTTAAAGGCTTGCCCTTGTTTCCTGTTGAAATTGTTGAGTATTATTAGCAAGTGCCTTAACAATTTTATTTAAAGACATACCTGAATTTGAAGATTAAGGTTGAGCATATGTAAGAGCTTGAGGTTGTTTACAAACGTGAGGTTGATATCGTTGTTGACTTCCTTAATTTCCATAGGTCAAATTTGGATGATTCCTCTATCTTGGATTGTAGTAATTGGAATAAGGGTTATACTTTCGTTGAGGTTGACCATAAAAGCCCCCTATTATGTTAGCTTCTTAAAGAGAGTCTTATTGCAATGTAGGGCACATATCCATAGGATATCCATAGAATGAGCATATTTCACACACTCTTACTGATTGTAGTTGACTTACAGCCATTTAATGAACTAGAGCGGTTAATCAGAAATTTTATCCTGAAGATGCGTGTTACTTACCTCATTCATATGCTTAATAGCTTCATCCATCCTTGTCCTAAATTATTGAGAATTTTTTACCATAATTTATATCAACTATCTGGCTACCTCAAGTGTTATTCATATAATGTTTCTCTAGTAATTTGTCTTATTCCACATATCTCCTTTCTGATAGTCATTGCTCTTGATGCAGGAAAGAACTTCTCCAAAAATATTCATTTTATCTTATTCCACGTTATCACGAAGCCAGGGGAAGATAGTATAGCCTTATCTTTCAATGAAAACAAAAAGGCCCTGAGACTAATTTTTCCTTCTGTCACCCCTTGTGGCTTCATTCTAGAGTAAACAACACGAAATTCCTTCAAGTGTTTATGTGGATCTTCACCTGCAAGACCATGAAAAATAGGCAGAAAGTGAATCAAACAAGTTTTCAATTCAAAATCTACCTCAACATATGGAAATTGAATGCATAAGGGTTATTGATTCAAATTCAGTGCCGCTAACTCTCGTAATGTTCTAGGGTTGAGATTTGTGGTCTTTTCTTGCTCTTCTTAAAAATTAAAGTCTTCACCAACTGTTAGATTTACTTCAACTTTCACGTCTGGAGGTGAATGACTGCTTCCTTGCTTAGTCTCTTTTCTCAAACGATGCGTTGTCTTCTCAATTTCTGGATTGTATTACAATTTACCTATTTGAGAAGCACGAGTCATATAAGACAAGAGGTTAACAATAACTCTAAAAATAAAAACGCAAAGAAACTAAAATAGTTCCCTAACAATGGCGTCAAATTTTGGTCAAGTTATCGAAGCCCCCAAAATAATTTCGATTCTACAAAATTTTGTAGTAGTCGTAGAACCAGGTCGAATCCCTAGAGAACTAAATACTAGCTTCTTAGTTTTATAATTAATAAAAGTAAATGGGGTTTTTGATTAAATAACTAATTAACTAAAATTAATTCAAAAAATTTAATTCAACTGAATTTAAATATGAGAAAGTCAAGATTACCAAACTCCGATTCAAGGAAAAGATCTCGTCCAATTGTAATATTGATCATTGGTTTAGAAAGAATATTTTCACGATTCAAGTAGTTGGTTCGAAACATATTAGGATAGTCGTAATAAGTCTCAAATTTTTCTTAATTAATTGGTTCAAACCTAGCATCCAAACCAAAACTTATCATCTATTGATTGAGTGTGATAGCATTCCATATCAAATAAATGATAGCAATAAGCTCCGTGAAAAAGACTAAAACCTAAATTAAATAATTGAGATAGATGCAATTATTCAACTTAGTTTTCTTGTTTTTCATAAGTTATATATGCAAATTCATAAATAAACTATTTGCTACTTATACCAATCTTTCATGACAATTACGGATCATTGAATTCCTAGATAGTAAGAAATAAATTGTCAGATTAATCGAATATTAATCATTCATGAAATATAAGAACTCAAACCAGAAATACTTGAATTAAAACATGAATAAAAGCTTGGAACACAAAACCTCACAAGGTTACAAGTAAACTTTAAAATCTCCTTGAATCAAAATAATTGAGTTTAGCCACACATGACTTTTACTCTAATAACAAAAATAAAAGAAAGATAAAGAATTGCAAAAAATGTAATAAGAGAGAACCTTTTTTTGTTGTGAGGAATATGCCTTTTATAGGGTTTTCTAATCTAATTCTAATCTAACTCTAACTTGTAAAGATGTCTGTCTAAAACGAATTCAAATTCCTCCATAATAAGGATAAGGCAAAGTCTTCCAATAAAACTCCAACTTTTCAAATGATCAATTTTATTCATTGCAGCAATCTTTCTACTTCATCCAAAATTTTGTAATTATCATCAATAATATCCTAATTTGATACAATCTCTACTCTTCATCTCCTAAACCAAAACAAACATTAATTTTAATATTTAGGCACAAAAATAAATTCAAAACAAATGAGATAATATCAAATAATACATCAAGAAGAGATCTTATCATATGCAGGCAAATATCCATTTAATAAAATCATTGGGGAATTTGAACCATTCCAAACATGTATTAATGAAATTCCATTGAAGTTTATCACAAGCTTTAGAGAAATCAATTTTGATAGAATAACCTTTGATATGTCTTCCAATGCTATAATCTCTCATCAATTCTTACATCAATATAATGTTATCAAAAATATTTTTGCTAGGTATGAATGCTTTTTGAGATTTATGAATAAACAAGTTTAGGTTCTCCTCAAGTCTATTTGCAAGAAGCTTTGAAATCACCTTATAAATGTTGTTGTAACAGGAGATTGGTCAAAAGTCATTAAGACAATTTACATTGGGAAGTTTAGGAATCAAACATATGTGAATAGCGTTGAATAATTTCTAGAATTCAAAAAGTCAAACATCTAAATTCTTTTCTAACTTCTAGCATCTTGATATTGTAAATAGACTGATTTGATTTATGGAAGCTCTTTAATTTGTTTATAAGAATATAGGGCCTTCTTATTAGTTGAAAAGCTTTATCTCTATAAATCCATCATTGTCAGCTAGGAAGATGAAGAATTTGAATGGAGAATTGTGGGTTATTGGAGTGCGAGGTTAAGCACCTCCATAGTGTAGCGATTTGAATATAATGGGAATCTAAAGTGGGCATAAGAGATGGGGAATTGGCTCATCCATAAGTGATTAACCATAATTCTATCTAGCTTCTTTCAAATAAGGCATCTTCTTTGTTGCTTATTACTCCATGTGTAAAAACATCCAAAATGTCTTAGATCAATCACCTTGAGCTTCTGATCAATGAAGTATTAAATTTAGATCCCTTGCAATTAACCATGGCTTATTCATAGAAGAATGAATCAAGAAAAGATCCTCCCATATGTTTACCACTTGAAATTCAAAATTAGCATCATATATGATAGTAATCTCCATTTCATTTCATGTTTCCAAAATTTTGCACCTGAGGTGGATGAGTTGATAAGTTGCTTTAAGCACAGAGATCTACAATTTCAAAGTATTATAGGCTAACAAAATCCTGCCATTATAATGGAATTCGTGATTTGATTCATACTTCTAAATTTTCCTTAAACATTTCATAGCCTTGTGAAGATTGTGAGCTTTTATGCTTGTTTCTAGAAGTCCAATCAAAACTGTTTTTCTTTCTAATAAAAGATCTTTAATAGCTTAACGTGGGAAGTAGTTGACTTACCTGAAGGAAAGAAACCCGTCGGATGTAGATGGATCTTCACCATTAAATAAAAAGTTGATGGAACCATTGAACGGTACAAAGCAAGACTTGTCACCAAGGGATATACTCAAACTTACGGAATTGATTATATGGAGACATTTGCACCAGTGGCCAAAATGAATACGGTTCGT
>JANIIA010000006.1:37889639-37907654 GCA_027478495.1 Erythroxylum alaternifolium | reverse complement strand
TAAGCTTAGGCTCTTTTGGTACTTAAGTTACATGCCAAAAATGCCCTCAATTCATTCTTATGCATTTATTCCATAAATTATTATGCTTAATTTAACGAAAATTTTTTTTCGGGGGCCAACAATTGTGTTGTGGTTGTTCTCCCCGCACAGCTCACATTGTGCTTACATTGCCTTAGTCGCTGAGGTGGATGCCTCTTGTATGTTGTTTAGCTGCTTTGTCAAGGTCATAATTTAAGCCTACAAGGTAGTAACCGAGTCAATAGGTATCATACCTTTTTGTTTCTTCTATCCTTGTCTACTCCTCTCACTTGACCACATGCAGTTGTTACTTGACAACTCCTCCAACAAATCATGTGCTGCTTCTACCGTCTTCCTCATTAATGAACCTCTATCTGCTGCATCAATTGTACCCCTTGTGCTTGGGTTCACTCCATTATAAAATGTTTGAAGTAGAAATTTCTTTAGGAGGTTATGATAAGGGCAACTCCTTTGGAGTTCTTTAAATTGATCCCAAGCTTCATAGAGAGATTCTTTATTACTCTGCTGGAAATTTGTTATTTCCTTTTTAATCCTTGTCGTCTTTGTTAAAAGAAAGTATTTTTCGAGGAATGCTTAAGCAAGCTACTCCTAAGTTGTAATCTAGATTGGATTTAGAGAATTGTACCATGCTTTAGCCTGATCATTCAACATAAATGAAAATAGTCGCAACTTTACTGCATCGTCAGATATTCCATTGAATCTGAATGTGTCACAGATCTCCAAAAAAATTTGCAATGTGGGCATTTAGATCCTAGGTGGATAACCCATAGAACTGCACACTATTTTGAAAAATGTTGAGTAGCGTTGGCTTTATCTTAAAGTTATTTTCTTAAACTACCAGCCTCGCCACTCCTTGAGGACTAAACCCTGGCCTCATGAAATCTATGAGTGTTTTTTTTATCCTCCTTACTCTCCTTCTTCAGTCATATCTTAATCTGAGAAATTTAATTACTTTTCCCTTCTTATTTCTGTTTCGTGCTTCTTAATGTCAGGGACTTCGTCATCAATAACTTCTTTCGTCCTCCGTGTGCTCCTTGTGTTCTTGCACCTACAAGTCCACAAGGTAACGTATCAAAACTCTTAAATGAAAGTAATCTAAATTAAACAAGATGCTAAACAATGATTCCCTAACAACAGCGCCAAAAAACTTGTTGATGGATTGTAAAACCTATCTACTTGCTTTATGCTCAAAAACTGCAAATGAACGGGTCGTGACTTATAGTTAGAAAGAGCAGATATCGGTCCCACAGGAATTGATGCCTAGACACCACTTAATTTAGAAAATACTTTGTTTAAAAAATAAAATTGTTTAATGCAATTCATCTAAAAAATTAAATTAAAATTAAAAGACTAATGTAAACAGTGGACAATACCGCTATTGCAGAAAATCTAAATTCAATGATCTAAATACTAGAGATTACTTTTTCCTTATTCTGTCTCCCTCATATTTTATTGATTGAATTGTATCTCACCCTGGATTTTCGAATGATCTAATTACCCTCTCTGAAGGTGTAACTATTTGTTCCTAATTGAATTAACGGGAATCGATTGGACGATCTCTTAACCTACCCAATGACTCTACCTATTCAACTAGTTATTACACTATCCTATGGATGATCAATTGACTAATTAAGATCTCTCTTTTAATTATTCAATTGACATAATAATTGCTAGTCTATAGGTCACTAACATTCGTTGTACAATCCTACATGATTTGTATCTCACTCGCTCTCTCGATTTGTTGCAAGATGACAATTAAAAATAGCAATTATTAAAGACACTTCATTTAATTCAATAAAACATGAGTTTTGACAAAATAATGAAAAAGCAATCCCTAATATGAAATTAGCCTAACATAGTGTCCATAACACTATCAACATCTAAATAATCCATCTTTACAAAGAAAGGAAGGGATTAAAATGATAGAAAGTGAAAAAGAAAACTCCTTCTTTTCTTTGCCAAAATCTTTAATTTTGGTGTTGATGTGCTATTTTTCCCATTCTTGATGATAATCCTTGTTTTCAATCATTCTTTGATGTTCCAAACATGTGTTCTTCACCCAAGGATGGTCTCTCTATAGATAGGTGTCGTCTCCCTTGAAGATGGAGGCTTAATTGTCTTTATATAGTCCAAAAAATTAGGTTTAATGAAGCCTCGCAGATTGCCTCGAATTTCAATTCCCACGCCTTTGGGAATCTGCTTGATTCCCATGGGCGTGGGAATTACAAGCAGAAACATTATGTCTTGATTTCCCACGTCTGTGGGAATTTGCCCAATTCCCACGAACTTGGGAATTGATCCCAGATGTAATTCTCTTGTCTTCTCTTTTATACTCTCTTGTTCCTCCTCCAACTTGCTTCCTTTCCTTTCCTACACAAAAATAAACAATTCTTACCCTCAATTAGCATCCAATACATAAGAACATGATAGAAATCAAACTTAATGAAAACATACAAAATGAATCCTAAACTAGAACAATAAACAACAATTATGCTCAAAATTACATGCCAATTACCTATAAAACATATCCTAAAGCACACATATCATATCTCTAAACCAATAGCATCCCTTCTGTAAGCTTTTTATGTCTAGAATGCTCCAAATGTCTGATCCTTTAGTTTGCCTCCGTTCATGTCTTTTTATAGTAAATTTTAAGATTTTTGGAAGATACAAGGTTTGATACACGGGCATGTGAGAGGTCGTATATATTCATAAACTCTAGAATTTGTAATTTTACATAGGCTTTAAGACTTACACAGGTACAGACACGACCATATATCTCTAACATGCTTTAAAACTCTATTTTATGCTTCATTTTCATCTGAATTCTTCTCCTTTTAGACAATGAAGGCAATTATAACCTATAAATGTACTTGAAGCAAAATCAGAACAAAAAATTACAATAAAACTACAACATATCGAGCAAAATACATCAAATCTAGGTTTATAAATATAGTCAAATATGCATCTATAAAGATGTCAATAGGTTGGGTCGGGCCCGGCCAGGGGACCTTGAGCTACCGTGGCCAGTGGCTCGAAGGGCCGGGATAGACCAGCCCAACCACAGGCTAACCGGCCATGGCCCAAATTTGCCACGAGAGGGCTGGGCCAACCTAACCCACCATATATTTAAAAAAAATGTTAAAAAATGATGTCATTTTTGAAAAAACGATCAGGCCACGGACCTGACTGGATCAGCCCACGGACTTGACCAGGTCAGCCTGTGGCCCGCTCGACCTTAATCCACGGCTTGATCAATCGAGCTGGGCTCTTTTTGTCATTCCTATGCATTTGTAGGCATATGACTCAATTATTATCATAAGCACCAATTTGTTTGTTTTTGAGCTATGCCTGTCTGGCTATAGCTAGTTTATTAATTTAGCATAGCTACTTCTAGATATATCAAGATAGCCTACATTATAATTTATTCCATAAATTTCTCTTATCCTTTGAAACATTGCGTGTTTCTTTCTTTCCATGATTCATAGGCTCATGACTCAGATACTATCATAAACACCACTTTGTTTGCTTTTAAGTTATACTTGCCTTACTGTAGCCAATTCATGAATTTAGCATAGCTCCTTCCAGACATATCAAGATAGCATAAGGCTTGCATTCTATTCCAAACCTAAAAGGAAAATTTACAACTAAAGAATAGGTGTATTATGGTTTTTGGCATCTCTCTACATAGAAAACATATCCTAGATACGTTGAGATAGCTTAATTTGTCTACTTAATGTTACAATATTATATAAGACTATTTTTAGTTGCTTGTAATTAGGATGAAATTAGATTTACCTTCATTCATCTTCCCTTCCTAGGATGCATTTGTCTTTCTAAAAAATATAAGGGATGGCATTATTTTTATTTAATAAAGTAAGGAAGGATTGTTATATGGTTATCGGAATTGAAAGATGCTAGTTGAAAGTTAATTTCATGAAAGCTTTTGACATTGTTATTTAGCACTTCTTTACCTCCATATTAACGATCATTGGTCTTTTCCTATAATTTGTCCAATGGGTGTATGTTTGTATCTTTATTTTTTTTACTTAATTCTTGTTAATAGTTAACTTACTCATCTACTCATCTCTTTAAGGGTAAGAAATATATTAGACCAAGAGATCATTTAGCCTCTTATCTCTTTGCTCTTATTATGGAAATGCTCACCTCATGATTAAATAAGTCATCTATGAGATCTTGTGCTTCAAGTTTCATTATAAATACTCTAATTTCAATTTTGTAAGCCTATTCTATTTTTTGCTCAAATGATGCTCTCTTATTCCCGAATTTTGATCAATGTCATTGGAAGTCTTCATTGATAGCCTTCATCATTTTAGAAGAATGTTAGGATTAACTGATAACTCTTCTAAATATGAAATCTTCCACTGTACTGAAATTATGGCCTCTTATAATTTAGTCTCTTTGTTTAAAAGTCCAAAAAAGGTTCTTTACCAATTAGGTACTTGGAAATTCATCTTATTACAATTATTCTTTAAATTAAAAGAATTATTAGCACTTAAACTTCTAAATTTATGTCTTATGCTGGGGTTAATGTAATATTATATTGAATAACTCTCATATTGATTGATCTTCACATATCATACTTCTATCTAGATGCATTAAGGAGATTAAGATTATACAAGGAGAGCTTTCTATGGCCTAAAAATTTGAATAAAGGCTATAAAGCCAATAGGCTAGAAGGGAGTTTGCTAATCAAAAGTTAAAGGTAGGCTACGGATGTGTTGGTAGTTAACAATAACAAACAGTGTAGTTAGATAAAGGAAATTTGTTTACGTAGTCTCATCATCCAAGTTTAGAAGAGATTAACTCATAAGAAAAAAGAGGAAGATAGAAAACTTAGAGATTTCTTTTTTTAATTTTGAATTTAAATAAACAATAGTTGTTTATATTTTTATCTTTCAATTAAGATTTTATAACCTTTTATTAGGAAGTTGTTAATGAGTTTGTTAAGGCTATCAAGAGCAGTCTATTTAACCTTTTCAAACTTATAAATAAAGTAGAATTTTACTTCCATAATTCTTTTCTTTAATAGATCAATCTCTCTAATGATTCATTACTTCTTAACCTACCAAAATAGGTCAAAATAGAAGAAAAATACTAAAAATTTAACCTAATATTATTTTATAAGATACCATAATCAAAAGTTAATATAGGGATTATAACAATCTGGTATTAGAGAAACTAGTCACAAGAGAACTATGTAACATACAATCGTATTTAGAGACCTTTATGGTTACATATTAGGAGGATCAAGCTAGGGAGAGTAGAAAGAGAATAGGAAAGGACAATTAGTGATTCTAAACAAGATGTGGTAATAACTCAACTTTCTCATGATTTAGTTACAAACTATAAGGAAGGAGAAAATCATCACAATCATCAATGTCCACAACGTACAATTGTAAATCAAGAGAGGAGAAATATAGTTCCTAAGTCATCTAAACTTGATTTTTCCTATTTTTATAGCTCTAATGATTCCTTATGATGGCAAGCTAGTGCGAACACTTCTTCCATCATCATTGAACTTTAGAACAAGAAAAAGTTAAACTAGCTTCCTTCCATATTTAAGGCGATATCCAACTATGATATATTACGCTAAAGAGGAACCAACCTCTCAAGATATGGAGAATTTTAAAAATAATTGTATTTTATGGTTTGTCCCTTAGTAAAAACCAACTATAAGAACTTTTTAAACTGTGAAAAATTAGTGCTATTGACAAATATCAAAGGTAAAGTCTAGGACTTATTTCAAAAACAAAAGGTCAAAATTTTCATTATTGGGTTAAAGAAAGCCATTGTTATAGAAGTAGAGCTATAGAATCCTCAAGATATTACTAGTGCAATGAGTTTGGTTAGACTATTTGAAAGGAGGGGAATTTCAAAAAGGTAGGGGAAATCAATAGACTCCTTATATGAAAAGTCTAGACTGAGCTGAGATGGAAAAAAAGGCATGCCAAAGGTTTATGTTCCAACTATGATGAGCAGTACAAATTGGGACATCAGCACAGAAAATTATTGTAGTTGGAATGTATTAACTAAGTAGAGATGATGAAAAAAGAGATTAAAAAATCAACAGTTTTGTTTTATACTATAATGGGAATGCATGTATCTTAGACCATATAAGTGGAAGGATCTTTCAATGGTAAGCCTTTACTAATTTTAATTGACTTCGAAAACACTCAAAATTTTATGGATGCTGCATTGGTGGATATAGAGAAAAATTATATTAGCTAAACATATGTCATTTGCTACTTATAAGGTTAGTGACTTAAATTTTCTATCTGTATATGTTACCTTTTAATAAATATGGTGTAGTTTTAAGAGTTAATTGCTTATAATGCTCAATCTTATTCTTTGCAATTTTTTTGACATGAAGATGGGGCTTAAATAGCAAAATCAAAATGTTGAGATGAAATTCATTAAGGACTCCTCTACTAACATAATTGCTTCGTTATCCAATTCTTCCTTAAAATCATGGAGGCGATAGAACTCCAAAGAATCTTTATGAGTTTTAACTCATATTAGCATGTTATAAGGTTTGACGCCACCTATATATTGTAACTATCATAAAACTCTAAATCTAGGAGTTAGTCTGATAGTTTTCACCCTTACTATTACCCATATATCCAAAAATATAAAATAGAAAGAAATACAATAAGATGCTCAAACGAAGAATTATTTAGCTCCTTTCATTTTTCATGTTCTTTTGACGAAGAAGGATGATAATTTATGAAGAACGTGTTGAATATCGAGTACTTCATTTCATACAGTGAAGGATGAATCTCCTATACTAGTGATTGATGAATTATTAGAAGAATTACATAGGTCTTATTGCTTCTCAAAGTTGGTCCTATTCTTTGAGTACCATCAAGTTAGAATGAGGGAGACGCATATGGAGAAAAAGCTTTTCATACCCATCATAGCCACTTTGAATTTTTTGTCATACATTTTGATCTCTCCAATATCCTATCCACTTTTAAAGCCTCATGAATTATATATTCAAATAGTACTTAAGAAAGCTTATGTTGATCTTTTTTGACATTTTAGCTTATAATTGTACATAGGCATAATGCATTCAATACCTTTAGCTTCTCTTCTTATTATTTAAACAACTATATTTATAAAAAAAAGTCTAAATGCTTGTTTGAGCAAACCCAAATTTCATATTTGGATTGTTTAATTTTGTTCAATGAAGTTATAATTGACATATAGAAAATTGTAACCATGATTCAATTATTGAAACTAGATACTATTCATACTTTATGGGAATTTTTTGGTCTTATGGGTTATCATAAGAAACTTATTAAAAATTGTAAGATCAATGTGGCTTCTTTAATGGTCATGTTGATGAAATTTTCTTTTTCCTAAGATATGGAGTCCTCAAAAGCTTGTAAAGCTTTAAAACTTACAATTACAACAACTTTAGCATGGGCTCTTCCTAACCTCATCAAGGCTTTTATAGTCGAATGTGATACTTTTGATTCGAGCATCGGGGCTCTTTACTAATAAGAAGGTCATTCAATTGTACTTGTAGCCACCTTTTTCCTAAATGAAATCAACACTTGCCAACTTTTGGAAAAAAGCTAATTGGTTTAGCAAAAGAATTATATCATTGAAGGTCATACCTACAGGGTTAGAAAATTTTTTATTAAACTAATCACTATAGCCTTAAATTTATGTAGGAGAAAAAAAAATCATATCTTCTCAACAACATTGGATTAGCAAGCTAAAAAACAATCACTTCTCCTCAACAACATTGGACTAGCAAGCTAATGGGACTTGATTTTTTAATAGAATATAAAGCGAGTTAGTATAATGTTATAGCAAATGCTTTCTCACACTAGTAAGAGGATGTGATATATATCTATAATTTTCATGCTACAATCAACTTTCCTTTACGTTTTTAGAATAAAGATTTCTATCTCACTAGATTTACAGTAACTTATGACCTCATTGTTTCTATGGAAGAAGGGAATAATTTAACTTATAAAGACAGACTTATTTTCTTTAAAAATAAAGTTTTTATTCTACGTTCTTCTTCGCTTCCTCAGACTATTATATCTTCTAGTCATTCTTAGTACTATGAAGGGAAAAAAAAGTTTCTATTATATATTTATCAATTTCTATTGGTTTAGCGTGAAATGCCAAGTCCAATATATGTTCAACGCTTGTGAGATTTATTAGAAGAAAAAAATTAGAATATCTATAACCTGCTTGTCTCTTATAACTCTTCTACTTCTTATCCAAATCCGGTCAGGATACTTTTATAATACCAATTTCCATATATTCTTAAAAGTCACATCTTTTGATATAGTGTATAGTTATCCTATACCAAGATTATTGTTTCATTACCCTAGCCTTTTTGAAATTAAAATATTTGATGTTAAATTGCAAACTAGTTTGCAAACTAGACAACTACCATTATAAGATTTTAGGTGCCACTATTATAAGCTCAACATATGGTGAAGTCAACATTATCCTAAGGTGTTAGGCCTTAAGTTTATGTGTATTGTATACATGTTCCTTCTTGTAACTTTTTGGAAAGTTTAACACAATTTTAACTTTTTAAAAAATATATATATGGTGAAGTCAAATTATGACTCCCATCATTAGGACATTCAATTTAAAGTTGGCAATATGGTAGTTCTTAAGCTACAACTTCATCAACAAATCTCCCTGAATTCCAAAAACAGTTAAAAAAACATCTCCTCATTTTTATAGTCCAGTTTTTATTACTGAGAAAATTGGATAGGTTACTTATCGTCTCAGCCTTCCTTTTGAAGCCAAAATTCATCTAGTCTTTTATGTTTTTTATTTGAAGAAATTTCTAGGTTCAAGCAACTAAAAATCAATCCTACCAATAGTCTATAAAGGTGTTGTCTAACATGCACCTAAAATAGCAGTGAATTCTAGAATTTCAATTGGCATCCAACAAGTTATGATACATTAGGAAGGTTTATCAATAGTTGGAGCCTTTTGGGAACCAATTTTAACTATTCTTCAATGTCATCTCTCCTTCACACTTGAGGTTAGGCATATTCTTTGTAAGGAGAAAAATATTACATGTTAGCAACAACAAACTACCCACCTGGATAAAGATAATCTATTCAGGCAATCCCATTTAACCAAGTTTATAAGAGGCTCACTCGTGAGAAAAAGAGAAAGATTTAAAGGTAGTTAAATTTTTATTTGATGTTTGAATTTGAATAAATAATATCTATTTTTTTATTTTTAGTTAAGATTTTATAGTCTTTTATTATGAAATTGTTTGATAATTTGTTCAGATTATCAAGAGAAATCTATTTAATTTTTTCAAAATTAAAAATAAAGTAAGTAGAATTTTACTTTTATAATTACTTTCTTTAAGATATGGAAGGGTTCTTTAATGAACCCTTACTTCTTAACTTAGCAAAATAGGTCGTAAAAGAAGAAAAATCCTATAAATAGCTAATAGAATATTATTTTACAAGGTCCTATAACTAGAAGCAAGTCTAAGTCCAATAACAAGGTATTACCTATCAAACATATGAATAAAAGTCTTATTATCTAAGTGGCTATGGAAATTGTTAATTGACAAGTAGAATCTTTAGTTACCCTTAAAGAGTATTTATATAGGAAATATTTATGAAATCTTGAACCAATCTCTAAATATTCTTGGACCTAGAAAAGATTCTCATATTTAGGGATATCAATATTACTCACTTAAAGATTCCTTTTTATGATAATTGACATTCTTTTGTCCCTCTCAACTATTATAGATTACTAAGAATAATTGTTAAAGATCTAATAAAGGAAAGGCTAATCACATTATTAGTTCCTTATGTTGGAATTATTCTTGTCACAATTCTAAGGTGTTAAGAAAAGTCAAGACAATTTACCACTGAACTGGAAGTTAAACCAGTAAAACAAGAGGTTTAAAGTTTAAATTATTCAACTAGTATTAGATCGTCATAAAATTGACTAAAGATTAACTAAATTAAAGAATTTAAAATATAATTGAAAGAAATTGTCCTTAACTATCAAAGAATTTAAAATTTAATTAAAAAAGAATGTTAAATAAAAATTAATTGTTTTATTTTAGTTTTTAAGAATTTATTAATTAATAATTAATAAAAATTAACTGATTAATTAATAAATTGATCGGTTTTTAAAAACAAGAGTTATTAAAATAAATCGAACAAAAAAGTTGAAAACCCAACAACAAAGTTTAGACAGTTCAAGGTTTTTATGATTGAATTGATCAAACCGATTGAGTTTTTTAATCATTACAATTTACCTCCCTCCATAATATTAACCAGCCAAACACAATTTCTAGGAATCTTTAATCCTCTCATTGATTCATTAACCAATTTGCTAAGCCTATTGAATTTAGGTTAGGTTGGGTCAGACTTAAGTTTGTTATAAAAATGTTAAGCTATGGCCTAACTCTGACTTGGACAGCCCAAGCTCGACTTGACTTGAAACCTAATATTTTCAAAAAACATTGTCATTTTTTATTTTTAATAATTAAAAAATATATTTAATCTAACTTAAATTGGGTTCGATCGAGCTTTGACAAGATCCGAACTCGACCGTACGCAAGTCTAAGCCTAACCCGGCTCATTTTCATCTCTACAATTTACTTTTGCTATTTGTGAGCTCAACCTCAAACTTAGGAACTCTCATATTTGGTTTATGGTTTATATACCTAAAACAGATTTTTATTTATGAATGACCATCAATCACAAATCAAAACGTTGGATAAACTGCTTTATCTCAATCTTCCCTCTACTAAATCTGTGTGTGTGTTTTTTTTAATGTAATTTGGCTTAAACCCATAGTCACCTCTTCTTTAAATGTGACTATATGGTTCCTCTATGGAGCACCTTATGAACCGATGCAACCTCCAAAAATTCAGTATAAATTTGGACTCCCGAATCAAAAGAAATTCACACACATTTGATCGCATGCGAATGGAAGCAACTCCTAAAATTAGTACGTAGTACCATAGTGTATAGCGTATCGTATGAACGCAATGTCAGAATTTTTAGACAGTCATAGATGCTAATCCTGAACTTCTGAACAAGATTTCAAATTGTGTTATCGAAGTTTACACCGTAAGGTTGGAGGAAAACTCTTCGTCTCTTACCTTGGCTGCAAAATGGAACATCATCACGATCCTTTTGCCCACCGTCCTTTGATTTTACTGACACAGATCTTTTCAGCGAACGATTTAAGCTAATAGGTTGATTTCCTCGAGAAATACCCAATTCGTGGACCTCCTTCTCCAAACCTAGCCCGACTTCTAGATTTCTCAATCCACTTTTTGACTTTCTTGGTATATTTTCAGGCCCTAAACGATTTGGTAGTCTTATATAAATTTCACTAAATGTAAATGGCCTTTTCCTTATGGTAATGAAATTCATTATTTACACAAAAGAAAATATGGGAATCCACCTTGGCTAAGCTAGACATGAATTGTAAAATACTTGCAGGAAACAGTACTAAGTCTACTGGGTAGGCAGCACATAGCCCGCAACTTAGAGCACCTAAAAACAGAAAGCTCTAAAGAAGAGTGCATGCGGATACAACTTTCCAAGCTGTAGAACAGTAACATATTACTAAACAACTCCATTCTTACAAAGTCAAGCAGTTAGGAATCAAACACTGGCAAACAAATCTGTAAGTCGGCGTCTCCATCCTCCGTTAGTAGTTGAAATGTGTGCACACAAGCTAGAACTGAGATAGACACTAAAACCAAAACCACCTAATCCCTGTCTCATTAACTCATTGCTTACCAATCTATCACAATTCAGTAACCACTAAGTTCACAACCAAAACATGTTCACACTGCCACCAAAAGACTATACTATACATTTAAACTGTAGACAGATAATTTCTATGCACTCACTTTAGGCCTACTTGGCCGTCTTCCTTCCATGGCATCTTTTTTTCTCCGACAGTTGGCACACAAGAAAGGCCCCTCCCATGGCTTCGACCCAGGTGAGAAAAAAGGCCCTGAGTTTACTGATAAACCATCACCTGGGGCTTGATCCACTTGGCATACAGCACATCTGTACAGACCGGAGTTTGCATTTAAAGGAAAATCCTTGCCCAGCCTGCATTTCAATCCACAAAAGAGAAGGTTAAATTAGAGACTTATCACTCATAAGATGACAAAACTCAGAACCTCTAGCTTCATCATAGCATTTGCGTCATCCCCAATAGATATTCTAAAAAATGATGAAAGCGATAGCATTCTTGTGAGAAGTGTTGGATTTCAGTCTTTCGCATAATGCTTTTTCAGAACCACAATAGTCAAAGGTAGGTGCTAAAATCTCTCGATTGCCTAAGGTATCATAAAGGTACACGTACGAGGGCCATGGGGAGCCTAAGAAAATTGTAAATAATTGCACAAATCATATGAATATAAAACATGAATTTTAGTCAAATCAAGAATCTTCAAATTTGGAATAGTTTCATGCATTGTATGTGATAATAATCGGAGCCACAAAATAAGATAAAAGGACAAAAAGAAACCCAAAAGTCCACAAACATTTGCAATGAATGGAACTTAGTTTAAAGATATCTAACAAAGTCTACAAAATCTAGCAACCATAAACACAGTAGAAAATTTTGCAGATATCTAAAAGACAAGAAACTGAGAATGGAAATACAGAACGGGGAAATGAAAGACATTAAAGAGAACTTCAATGAGGAGCTTGCATGGAAGCCATTCCAAAGGTTTTGGTGCTGACAAGCATGCCTAGGATAGTGCCTGATTGAAGGCACCTGGCCTTAGGGGTTGCAATGCACTATCCTTGTCTGGCTTCCCCCTTACGGGTTGCGAGTGCCTAGACTACCATGCTTATAACCTAATTAATAAAATCATGGATAAAAGATACAGACCTCTTATGTAGCTTAAGAAACCTTTAAAAAATCTTTGATACTTAAAATTATCGAAAAAACTCATTTTAATTTTTAATTTTTCAAGAAAACCCTTTTTCTGAATTTTGATTAAAAAATAATGATAAAATATACACAATATGAATATTAGAAATGGACTAATCAAATGTTGTTTAATTGACGATTCAACTCAATCTTAAATTAATTGGTTCAAGTCAAATTTAAGAGTTGGATTGAATTATCATATTAGTGAAATTTAATTAATTCACGTACAATGTTAATACTACATGTGTTTCGTCTTATTTTTTAACCAAACTGAAACTAGGAGCTTTTTTTCGAAAATTTTAAAGATCAACGGATTTTTTTTAAATTACTTAAATTATAGAAGTGGTCTATGTCTTTTACTAATATGTAAACCCATTTAAGAAAAAACAAACCTTTCAGCAAGCATAGCAGAACCCTCTTCAAACAATTCTTCCACGACACCAACTGCTGAAAGTTTATTCGTTGTTTTGTTTGTAAAGTAATTAGGCTTCTTTCCGAAAAGAAGTGAGCTAAACACATTTTGCTTCTTCCTTGGTGTTGGAGGTAAGATTGGTCGGTCATATGGGATAATATCAACAACTAGGCATGTTGTATCATCCTTAAGCCCCCTTGACCTTAAAGCTTCCTGAAAAGTGCAATAAATGTTAACTACAATACAAAATCAGTCGAAACAAAAGGAGAAAAAAAAATGAAAAAATTCATCCTAAAGCTGTCGAAAGTTTGATCATTGTTGTTATCACCTTAACAACCAATTTGGCAGCAAGCTCAGCAGGTAAACCCCGGCAAGATTTGGCAGCCACGTCCGAAGATAAAGCATCCCAAATACCATCAGAAGCAATAATAAGTCTTCCCCCGGCATTTGAAAGCTAAACAGCATAATTGAATTTTCCAAGCTTAATAAATGATTGGAAACAATAGGAATGGCGTCACAAAATCGTCATCTAGAGATTATGATTACGGACCTTCACTTGCTTAACATGCGGTATTGGGACAATGTATTCTCCAACATCTGTATCACCAATTGACCTCGAAAGACATAATCCACCAGGCCAACAGCGAAGAGGACCAACCTAAGAAACCAAATAAATAAGAAAATGCAAGCATAAAAGAGGAACTAAGTAAACCATAAAATCTTACTTCTCAGCAGACACACAGAGACAGACCACAGCTTTATAATACCTCATTGCCTCCGAAGACATTGAGCCTTCCAACTTCACCTCCGCTTGCAGTCACACGCTCTCTCTCTTCAACATTCTCTTCCAATCTGTGATCCACAGTAAGAAGAGAAACTACACCTCCTTGAGCATCCAATATGCATCGTGAATCTCCCACAGAGGCAACAGTTACAGTCCAGCCATCGATCAGAACAAATGTCACTGTTGTGCCAGACGTTTCCCCTACCATTTACAAAACCTAAATTACAAATACCGATAATATGCAAAATGATAAGAAAAAATAATCTTATGAAAGGCTATGATTGCCCACCCCTTTGTTGGAATTCTATATCAGTTTTCACAAAGCCTGCAACTAGTGCCCGAGGGAGTGCTTGAAGCCACTCATCCTTACTAACATCTTGAGGAATTGCACTCAAGACGTTGTCCAGTAAGTTCTCTTTCACAAATATGGCAGCAGATATACCATTATGCCCATCCATTATCTGTACGTTCCACCAGTTAAAAATTCTTTAGAATGAGATAAACCTATTAATAATAGAAACCTAAGGGTAATTTGAAAATCAATGATGAAATCATATGATCCTTCAATTGACGAGGTAATGTAAAAAAACAAAAGAACTAAGGGCAATTTAAATCAATAACTGATTGTTGATGACTAAATAGTGCAGGGCCTCCATCTTCCAACAATACAAATTTGTTTTATCATAGTTATCAATTACCTTCAAAATGTTTCCTCTTTAATCTTTACCAGTAACCACATAAAAAGTAATAATCTCTTCATGGGTAGGAAATGAGAAGATAAAAGATCAGTACCGCAAAGACAGAAAATGAGGTTGCTAGATTCCCAGGAACCCTCTGACAGTCAGGCTTTATCAGAAAGTAATCCTCTCCTTTCTTTGCCAAAGCAGCTTGTCCATACTTCACAAAAGGTTTCTCAACCTTCTCATTCCTAAGCTCACGACCGATCAATGTTGCTAGGGGAAGAGCAGGAGGTTTTCTTGATACTTCAACCTGACTCATGGTTGATTAAGTGTCAACATTCCGACAACCTCAGTGCGACAACTCTGTTCATCCCAATGAAGCAAATGAATACGTTTCATAATATCACTTACGGAAAAGATGAACGTTTGTGATACTTATCACGGTAGACTAAGTCAATACACAATAATTGACCAGTAGTAAGATATAAAGGGAATCCACAGTAAGAAATCCGTATTTCAGATAAATATTTCTTTCTGAAATCCTCTTTGAAACAAGAGGCAGTTAAAATTTTTGCACGAATTGTAAATTTATGTTAATCAAAACATAGAATGACGGAACAAAGAACCTTATTAAAGGCCATCTAAATAAATCTCCATACTGAAACCCTTGACGCCAAAACCCTAATGTGCAGTCTGAATCAAATAAAGCTCAAGTCTGCATTATTCTAGCTCATTACTCAACAACGAGCACAAGTCTCCACCTTTGGTTACAGGAAATCGCAGAAAAATATTCTTTTGTAATAGTAAACCATCGAGGAAAAGAACCCCGGAAGAAAAGAAAAATAAGGAATTACAACCAAAATGTGCAGGACAACTCACAATTTCCATTGAAAAAAAAACCTAGTCCGTCAAAGCAAACCCATAGTATAATTGTTCCAAACAAACATTTCAACCAAACTAATTTGAATAAAAGAATCTGCCAACTCCAACCAGTGGATCTTATACAAGAGTGAAATCGCAGTTCTCAGCAGTAGAACATATAAAAGAAACAAAGTTAAACATTCCCATATCCAGAGGCAGCTAAACAGAGAAAAAAGAACCTAAAAAAAAAGCCAAATCCAAATGTGCGCAAAAGTAGTTAAAAAGATGACAACTTTTGAGAAACCCGGAAAGAAAAACTCACAGTTGAAAAGGAAGAGGCCTCATTCGATCCAGCATTGACAAGAAGATGAGTCTACAAGCTCTCCATTTGAGAAACCACCAAAGGGAATTTTGACAAGAACTATGACATCCAGGGAAAGTTCGCACTGGTGCGTTTAGTTGTAATTATAATTTGAATAAAGAAAGATCCGGATTGTTGGATTTGGATGTTAGACTACGTCGATGGGATGGGAATTGGGATACCTTTGTCTAAATTACCGAATAGCCCTCAACCCTTTTGCCCGTGTTGTGCCGTGTGCGTCCTGTCATTTTACGCATCGGATTTGCAGGAGATGAAGGAGTGTTTAGGGATAAGGACATGGGTGGTTTTAACTTACTATAAAGTTAAAGAAGTTATTAAATTCTGCGTAGCTTCAGTCATTGCAAATATGTTATTTAGTTTGCATTATATTTGGTTCTTGTGCAAAATAGTCATTGCGAATATGTTGACTTCCATTTACATGTTTGTGACAAAGGGCTGTATCTTGGCTGGCAAACAATTGGGTAGATTAGTTAAGAAAAAGCAAACGGTTTGATTTTATAAACATTAAAATTGAATTTCATTCAACAAGATGGAAGAACGTTTTTTGTTTAATGATGAAATTAGGAGGTGTAATCTGAATTCAGCCTACTTTGTTAATTGTGTTGCTTCTTTTTTTATCCCATATCCCAATTAACATTTAATTAATAAATTCAAATTTTGATGTCACATTAATTATGTTTCCTTAGACTAAATAAGAACTTGGTAATGCTTTCATTTTATGCACACAAAAAAGTAGGCTTTTAGTCTAAATATTATTCGTATTCCTTAGATAACCACTACGGTCCCAACCTAATAAATAAGAAGATACTGATTTAGGTACGGTATGCCCTTAAAAGGCATTTTGCTGACGAGGTCACGTGGTGGTGTGTCCCACGACAACGCATTTGGAAGCCAGCTAGACCTGATTGACGTCCAGCCTAGTGTATGGCCATGACTCATGAGGCATAGGATAGGGAAAACCATTCACTGTATTCTGGTTACTTGACCGCAATAGGAAGAGATTCGTATATTACTAATTTTTATTTTGTGGAAAATCAGTTTTCAATGTCACGTACCTTTTCTTAAAGGATAATTATTCTTAAAAAGCTCAAGTCTTTTTTAACAGAGTAATTAACATTTTAAAGTCTTAACTCAAAACATTAGTTTAGTTTGGTCATTAATTTTCTAATTTAGCTAACAAAATCTTTGTTACACGTAACATGTAAGTGTCCACGTTAAAAAATAGTACTCATAACCCAGTATGAATGAACCACAATCATACTCAATAACCTAAATACTTATTTCCTATATACTCAAATATTCATCACCCATATACCCATATATCTAAATAACAATCATGAAATACCCTGTGCGATTCAAGTCTTCAATCTTCAACCTCTGCGCATCGTCTCCTCTCATCCGTATCATCATCTCGCGACGTCTCGCCTCTGTGTCATTGTCTACGACGTGGAAGCAACATTTTAAAAACATCGCTTTCTGTATCTCCGTTCATCTGCGATACGGAAGGCTAGGCGTTGTTTCAATTCAAGGCTAGGTGTTCGTTCGTCTACTCTCCTCTGCGCCTTTGTTATCGAGTCAGATCTTCTGTTCTACTAATCTTGTCCTTACACTATCCCGCAGCTAATAAAATGACATTTTAATTAAAAAGAACCATTCACTTTTGTGTAGAGCCATAATAAACTCTTCCTCTTTTTTTAAATCGGCTTCGTAGTATAAATTTTAATAAACATTAATTTATGATTATAATGATATTATTCTTATAAATTATATTATTCTTATTATTATTAATTTCTTATTTGAGTATAATTAAACTTAAAACAACAAATTCATTAAGTTATATATATACTTAATAATAATAAAGTTACTCCCACCAAAAAATTTATTCCGTTTATGTAGATGTTAATATATA
>JANIIA010000006.1:37738042-37748416 GCA_027478495.1 Erythroxylum alaternifolium | reverse complement strand
AAGTGTTTGTGATTTTCATTGTGTTGTCTTATGTTCTGCTTCTGATTAAATAGATAAAGTGTTTTCGAAAAGAAAAAGTGGGCACACAAATGAGTGATATGTGCATAACGTTTTAAAAGAGTTTTTAAAAAAATTTATACCGACTTTTGTTAAGTGAAGTGTTAAGTGATGTGACACGCCACCCTCGCGGGGCACGGATTCGAGTATCACCATCGATATCGGGTTCAGGTTCGGCGGAAGTGGGGTGTTACATATATGCTAAATATACATTACTTTTAGCATAATTTTCATAACATATTGCTTATGTTTTAGAAAATTATAGAGGATTTGATTCATAAAACGAGATATATTTTATTTTAGGTCTTGTTTTTTGCCTCTTAAAGGAAAAAGGAGGAAATTTAGAGAAGAATTATATTAATTTGGAGTAATTTTAGAAGAAGTGAAGAAGGACGTTAGAACATGACACCTACATATCGTATACCAAAGTGGCATTTTCTGTTTCTCCTCCATTTTACATACCCTTGTACTTTATAATTGATCAAGCTATATGGGCCTTTCATGCCACTATAATTGTCCCGTGTTTTCTGTACTAGTTTACATGAAAAAGTTATAAAATGCAACAAAGATAATATATTTTGTATATAACCTTATGTTGGGACCGTGTTGTTTATAAAATATTAGGGTTTAAAATTTTTTAGAAGAGAGTAAGGGAGAGATAAAGAGTATAGAGACCAGAATAGAGAAGATATTTAATAGAGAAGATATTTAATTAAAATCCATTATATATCAACTATTGATCAAGAAAAATCATTGTTAGGAGAAGGAAATAATCAATAAATTTTGCCAAAAATTCAAGAGTCATGAAAATGATTTCTCATTATTATTTTCTTTCTTCTTTTTATGATGATATTTGTTATTTGATCATGAAGTAATTACAATATAGATTTAGGTAAGATAGACCTTATCCTATGATATGTTGAATTGATGACTCTTTAGGTTTATTGAATTTCTAGTTTTCTTGAGATTTATCTATATTTTTATAGTTGATTAAATTGAAGAAGCAACAGTAGAAGATTTAATTATTTGATTTATTTATTGAGATTCAAGAGATGAAATGTATAGTTAGATCATAACCTGGATAAAGAGTTTTATGTGTGAGTTAATAGAAAGAGAACTACAAGATTTCCCGGAATGAACTAATTTATTCTATAAATTCTCATGACATCTTTTACATGTGAGTTACTAGAAAGAGAACTATAAGATTTCCCTAGGTTAGGGTAAAACATATCACGAGAATTCATAGAATAAATTAGTTCATTCTTAGTTTGTCATGATTAGAAAGAAATTTCAACTTATGCAATCAAAGGATAGGAGCTATATGTATTTTGGGAGACTACAATTGTAACTAAAAAATTTATACTAGTCTAAGAGACAAGAATTGTTCATTAAATTAAAATGAAGTCAAATGTAGTATATCAAACATATAAAATAATATCATTTATGCAAATGTAATCAAATTATATGCATGAAGCATCAAGTCTTGTTTGATTCTAATTATTGATCTTTGTAATCTAAAATAATATTTTCAACTCTTTGGATAATTAAATTAGATTAAACCATTGATTCCTATATAAATTAATTTTTATTCCAAATAAAATTTTAATTTGATTTGAAAACATTTTCCAAATTCAAATTGGAAATTATTTCCAATTTTCTTGATTCTTTTAATAAACTTATAATAGGTAAATAAATTTTGCATTTATCTCCATAAATCTGATTCTCATAATTAAGTTGTTATTTTTTATTTCCACATGATTTGTTTTTAGACCATCATATATTCAATAATTGAGAATATGAAATTTTGTTTCTTTTATAGTTGTACACTTCTACTGAAGAGTATAACTATACTCCTACTAACCTTCTTGTAGACATGATAAATTATGATCATCTCCAAAATAAACTCTTTGAATTCATGATATCTCATAACCTTTCAACTATACATCAAATGTATCAATAAGGGTATTAGTTTCATTTAGATGTATTGTCATGAAATTTGAACCTTTCAAATTTTATCATACTCTCACAAATTGACTTGAGAACCATTCTCTTATAAATGATTATTGAAATAAATATTTTGTTCAATGAGTCTGTAAAAATATATCCATCATTTTGGATATTACACCACTTATCACATCCCAAATTCACTAACTTTGACTTTTTAAAAAATTTTACCATTTCATATATAAAATGAAATGTTATTAATTGATTTAATTAGAAATTTTTTGGTAAGTTATTATACTAGGCATAGCTATAAAAGAAATAAATATCACATCATACAATATTTCATGTTGTATTTTCCTCCTTATATATCTACACTATTATGAAATTTAGTTGTAGAGGTATTCACTAAAGAGTCTCATTCCTTATACATAACTATAAATTTCACTACACTGGTCTCATCGAAGGGTTTCAAAATTCTTAATGCTTAATTTAGACTTAGATTTAAATAATTTGAACTTTTCAAAATTTTAAATGAATATTTCATTTAATGCATATGTCTATATCATATAAATTCAATAGTAAATTTAATGAAATACAATTATTTATCCTATTATAAATTGTTATTACATCCAATAATAATAATTTAATACCATCATCAGCCTTTTCACCAAAACTTGATTTTGATGTTTTGAAATTAACAAGTTTCGTTTAATTTATAATAAAAAAGATACACAAACAGGCACACACACACACACACACACACACACACACACACACACACACACACATAGATATATATCTTTGTATGCAATTTTATCATTATTATTTTGTTGAAGTAACCAAGATGGAATAAAAGGATAATCTTAGTTATCTAACTATGTATTCTTCCTAATTAAGTATGATTCTCCCTAATATATGTTCAACATACATTACTTTTAATATGATTTTCATGGTGTATTGCTTGTGTTTTGACCAATTATAGATTATTTGGTACTTAAAATGAGATATATTTTAATTTAATTCTTATTTCTACATCTTCAAAGAAAGGAGAGCAAAGTTTGAGAAGAATTGGAACAATTTGGAGTAATTTTGGAAGAAGTAAAGAAGGGCCTCAAAACATGACACCTATATACCACTATATGACGGTTGTGTTCCAAAATGGCAGCTTTTGTTTTTCCTTTGGCATGCTATACACTCTGTATTGCATAATTGACCAAGTTATATGTAATCTTTATATCCCCATGTTGGTCAATTGTTAGCAATACTATTTTGCGTGAAAAAGTTATTGAAACACGGTAGGTATATGGCCCCATATTAAGGTTGTGATATTCATGAAATAACCAAGGTTTTGAAATTTTTATAAGAGATGAAGGGGAGATAGTAGGGAGGCTAGGATAGAGAAGATAGTTAATTAGAAGGCATTCTACATCATCTACTGATTAATAAAAAAATCATGCTTAGAAGAAGGAAAATAATTTAACAAGATTCACTAACAATTCAAGATTCAAGACTTATAACAATGATTTCTTATTCTTATTCTTATTTTCTTTCTTCTCTTTATATTGTTTTCTCTTGTTTGATTATGATCTAATCGGAACATAGATTTAGGTGGGATGGACCTTAGGATGTGATATGTTAAATTTATGAATCTTTTGGTTTAATGAATTTATAGTTTTCTTAAGATTTATCTATATTCTTATAATTGATTGAATTAAAAGAGCAAAAGTAGAAGATTCAATTATTTGATTATGCGTTTAGATTTAAGAGATGGAATAATATGGTTAGATTATAACATGAATAAAGAAGGCTAAGCATGAGTTACTCAAGAAAGAACCATAAGATCTTCCTAAGTTAGGGTAAAACTTACCATGAGAATTCGTATAATGAATTAATCCATTCGTAGGTTGTCTTGGCTATAAGGAGATTTCAATTGGTTCAATTTAAGGATATGAGATAAGTTTCAAGCGAGAATAATATTGTAACTTAAGAATTTTTGTTGGTCTAAGAAACCAAAATTGTCCATTAAATCAAGGTGAAGCAGAACATATAATATCAAACATATAAAATAATATCATGCAATTTCTCATGCAAATATAATCAAATTATATACATGAAAAATCAAGTCTTGTTTGATTCTAGCTATTTATCTTCGTAATCTAAAATAATATTTCTAACTCTTTGAATAATTAAATTAGATTAAACTCATTGATTCCTAAATGAATTAAATTTCTATTCTAATTATAAATTTAATTTGATTTGAAAATAATTTTCAATTCAAATTGCATTCTATTTCTAATTTTTTTAATTCTTTAATAACTTGTAATTAAAGACAATTTTCAACAAATTACTTTTCTTACTTATTATCATTTAGAAAAACTCTTTTTTTCAAAGTTTTATAAGTAAGACTTTCAGTTTCAATTAGAAAATTATCTCTAATATAATTAGAAATAACTTTTCATTAACTATAAAAATATTTTCGAAAACTACCTTCAATATTAAAAAATTAATTTCAATTAATAAAGTCCTTTACATTATTTATTTAGAGATTAATTTTGCAATTAATTAGAAAATCATTTCTTAATAAATTAGAAAAATATTTTTAAAATGTCAAAGAAAGCTTTTTTCTTTATTTTGATAAATAAATATACCTTTCCAAATATAATCGAGAAAATATATCTTCTAATAAAGCAAGAAACTTATTATTTAAATAAATGAAGAAAAAATTTTCAAATAAATACAATGATAATTTTATAAATAAATAAAATAATATCTTATTTTATTTTAATCACATTAAAATAAATAGCTTTGATTAAGGAAAACCTTTCTTAATTAATTAAAAAAATATTTTTCTTATTTTTAAAGAGTCTTATTAGTTAACTCCATTATAATTGAAATATAATAATTCTAATTCTAGAAAGTAATTTTCTAAATTTTAATTAGAAATCAATAAATTATTTATCTTAATAAAATTAAGAAAAATAATTTCTTTAAATTTTTAAAATTGATTTTGAGTTTAAAACTCTTTTAAATTGTGTTTGTTAATTGAGTTAAGTTAATATTCCATACTTAAACAATTTTATTCAGTTATAAGATTACTAAACTAGTTAAACTTAATACCAACTTGGAATACCATTTTAAAGTAACCAAACAACCATAATCTAATTTTAGGATTACCTCAATCTTGTGACACCGTTGGTCTCGTTCCACTCCCAGAATAGGATATTCCCATACTCAAGCACTCCTCTTCTGCATTCTTTCCAAACTTATGACGATTTACTATCAAACCACGACGCTTGTCCATGGCGACAATAACATAAAAACAAAACCGAATTTTTATGGTTATTATAAATTCATATTTAATTAATTAGGTCTGATTTTAGGGGTTTTTGGATCTTATTGAGTTTCCAAAATTCTCAATTATGAGTTTTTATAATCTAAACTCTTCAAATTTAAGTTTTTATTAGGAAGGTTTTCAATTTGAAATTTTCATACTTTTAAAATTAGAAATTCAAACAATTCTAAATTTTACTTTAAAAAATTAGTGTTTGCAACTTTTCCAGAATCAAGGTCGTGTCTTCATTTGCATATTTTCTAAAATCTCAGAAAAATTTGCATAATCAATTTTAAACTTCATATCCATAACAATCAAATAACTTTAATTAAGTTATAGAAATAAAGATGACTTTGATACCATCATTAAGAAATTAGGGTACGATCTTATCCATCATATAATAGAATAAAAACAAAAAAATTTAATTTTTAATGTTAAGATTACTTTAATTCTAAACATGATTAACATATAAACATAGTAAGCATAAACATAAATTATAAATTATTATGTATTTTGATCCTTTTTCTCGTTATTTCCCTTAAAACATTTCTAAAATTTGTTCATCACAACCACCATAATTGTATATGTGTCTAGTTTCTAATAATATCTATACGAATAAATTGGTAGAACAATACAGGTGGTGTAAGGAGAATTGGACAAGAAATACTAGATCCTTCAGAGAATAAGCTATACTAGGGTTTGAAACTTTTAATAATTTAATTGAAATAAAATTTTAGTTAGAATTATAATTAATTTTTTAATTTCTCATATTACTCTTTATTTATTAAATATATTATAATTAATCCTAAAGTTTTCAAAATTTGCACTCAAGTCCAACTTAATTAAATTTCCTTTTTCTCTCTTTAACAATTGTTTGTATGTAACTCATTAGGTTTCTAAATATATAGTAATGGACTTAACTTATAACCCTAAATCACATTTAGGATTAGATAAATTAACTTCTTTAACTTATCTTTAATTTTTAATTAAATATTTTATATCCATAGTTCAAGATTTAGTGTCTAGCAATACATTATGACTATCTAAATATTACGAATGTCACAAGTAGTTTTGACTAACCTTTTTATGCATATTTTTTAACATGATTCAATCATTTCATCATATAATGTTCTGATCAGATATATATTATAAAACCATTGTCTATTTTATTTGAGTCTAATCATGTTAATTCTTAATTATTAGTAATTGATTATATTAATTATATTTGAAATTTATTTTCAAAACATCATTTCATTTTAACTAAGGATTTCTCGAAACAAAATAACGGAATATTCTCCTTAATCATTTTATTGATGAATCCTATATTGATTCATCAGCTACTTTTGTATAGTTTATGTTATATCCAATAACTATTGATTGAGCTACTCTTCACAAGGATTGGTAACAAGTAGTATCAAAATATAACAATCTATATAGAGATACTTTAGAGATCTCAAATCAAAATATCACTTATATGATCATGCCAACAAGAATTTTTATAGATATATAAATGATGCTCCAAATAAAATTTTCATATTGAACTAGTTTAGTAAACTTGCTCTCTAACTATCGCTCGTACATTTGTTTAAGTATCTATATATCTTAGTTTATGAGATTGACTACTTCTTTTATAAAGAAGAAATATAACATGTACTAGTTGTTTTACACTCTATTAATGTTTAGTCTAGATAAAATAATGACTAAAAATAATATATAAATGCAATTTAAATATCATAATTATAATCTCATCATAATTTTATTTGCAACGTAAATTTATCATATAAACTTTACCATATACATTTGAATATGTATAAGATAAAATTTTCTTTTAAATAATTATGTTACTAAAACTACAACTAACTAATTAATTATAGGGCATAAACTAATAAGTTCTTGGTCAGTGTTATGCTGATGTTAGAAGGAGTTTGCTTTACCCAAATTCTTTTAATAGAGCACTCAATCTTTTTCAACTCTTTCATAACACCCCTACATGATAACTCAATTGAAGATCTTATAAGTTCTTTCACTATTTAGTTGACTAAGGTATTCAATTTTTGACACTTCCGTCATTCTTGTAACTTCATACTATTCTATCTTAATATAATAAGCTTGAACACTTCTTAAATTTCTTCAAATAATATCTCTAAGGATTGAAGTATATTCAACACTTGAATCATCTTCAAAATGTCTTCAAGACTCAAGCAACATCTTTCCAATAACCTCTAAACTTGACCTCTTACAAAGAATTTCAAGAATAACTTCAAATCATCTAATATTCTTCAACTATTTTCAAATATCATCTTTCTTCTCAAAATCGTCTATTAACAAAAATATCACTCTATATAAGAATATGCACTTTTATATGGTTTTGTATATGGCAATCCATGATCAACCAGCTGATTTGTCATGACTTTAACTTAAACACTCTTCTAACCTTCTTTTCCTCTACATCATTTGTTGATGCTCCTCTTAATTTCTCAAATTAATGGAAAACATATTTTTTCATAAAGACAATGAAATCATTATTAATATAATGTCTTATTAACATGAAATTTATCGATTAAAACCATCTTAGATTAACCAATCTCTCACTTTTTAATGATGATAAGATTTTTATAATATTAACAAAATATATATAATATATAACAAGTATGTTAAGTGCAAGCTTTCCTTAAACTTATAAATGTAAATATAGTATATTTATGTGATTGATATGCTTTTGTATCAATATTAAATATTATTGTAAATTCATGGCTTAACTATAGCTAGCACAGGCGAGTCCAGGTTGATCCCATTAAGACTGTAAATACTAGTAGTCACCATTTTCTATTATCTAACCTATGAATCAGATTTTGGATTTTAATTAAAACTTAAACTACACAAATAAACTAAGATTGAAAACAATATTGAACTCAAGAAATAGGTGAATACTAAGATGTCAATATCAAATAATAGAGTCTACGTAATGAATCCCCTAAAAAACTTAATTATTAACTCTTTATTATGCAATTATATCATTAATTATTGGACCGTGAAATTTTTCATATTATATTAATATCTTTCTCAAGACTGTTAATGTCAGCCTATCTCTAGATTTATATGCAACTCCTTCCAATTATAGTATATCTATTTATACAAGAAGATTTCTTAATCTCAATCATATAAAATCAAATCTTGCATTAATATTCAAGATATATTATAAAAAGAATACAACTTATAATTGAATCACAATAAATCAATCAATATAATTGCATTGAACAAAAGATCAAAACATATTGTTATTTCCACTTAGGGTTCATCTTACCTAGACACTAAACATGTTTAGTTACTAATAGAAAACAAAACCAAAGATAAATATGCAGAAAAAACTAATAGAAAATAAAGACATCATAATTCTAAATCTCCCTTTTTCTTCTTGTAAGTTTAGATTTGATGTTGTTATCGGACAAATCTCTTGATATATTCTTCATGTTTTCATCATCCCTTGATCAGAACTATCACCTCTGTATATGTCTCAACTGGACTCTCTCCATTTGCCTATGCTCACATCCTTTTATAGTAAAACCATTTGCCTATGCTCACATCCTTTTATAGTAAAAACTAGGGTTTCATGGAACTGACCGTGTAGCTCCAAAAACAACTGAAATTGTGACTTTCTACGTTCATAGAGACTTATATGGGCACATACACAACCATATATCTCCAAGTTGCTTCAAATATTCGTTTTATGCCACCATTTTATTTTAATTCTTTTCCTTTTAGTCCAAGAAGGCAATTATCACTACAAATACACTTGGAGCCAATTAAGTACAAAAAATACTATAAAACTATTGAATAACAAGCAAAACATATGAAATATTGGTGTATAATTATAGTCAAATAATCATTTATTAGTATGCAACTCGTTGACATATACATAAATTTCAAGTAATAAATATAATCATATAATATTCAAATGCATAACAAAATCTATATATCAAAATTTATCATATCCTACAAAGTAATTGTAAGACATCATTCTAATATGAGTCAACATCACACAATCTTCTCCTTTTTTTAATTGTACCTAATAACAATAACTAAGAAATAGAGTTAAAAGATGCTAAAGATTGTTATTGGTATTTGACATTGTTTGAGTGAATAGATGAGATAAAAAAAATAAATTTGAAGCATTTAAGTGTTTTCTTTTTTGGTATCAATTTGCTTTTATATTACAATATTTAATTTCTATTTATTTTTCTTATTTTTGATTAAATTTTTCTTTTTTAAATAATAAATTGTAATAATAAATTTGTCAAATTAATTATAATGATTTATATTATGAAAATGTTTTAAATAATAATTTAAAATATTATATTCTATAATATTCTTTAATAAATGTAAATCTTAAACAAATAATAATTTATTTATTAAAATTTATAGGAAAATATATGTATTATATAATATTTACCAATCAATAATTTTTAAAAATATGTTTAAAAAAGAAATTTATAAATGAGAATTGTTTTTTATGGTGAAAGTTATGAAAAAAATAAAAAATCATGAATAATAAATAATAAATGATAATAAATAAGCATATTGATTGAAATTGAAGTTAAAAACAAAAATAAAGATAATAAAATATAAAAGTGTATTAATTTATTAGCTCGAACACCACAAAATATATAAATGAAAATATTTTTTTCTTTATATTAATAGAACATATTTTATATGCATATTTTTATAAGAGAGATTTAGTTAAACATATAAACCCCATTTAAATAGCAGGTCACAAGGTGGTTGTGTTCTTGTTTCAAAACTAGGAGCAGGCAAGTACTAATCCAACTCTTTGGCCTTGTTTGGTTGACATGAATTCTTGCTTGGGAGAGTAATCTTTTTCTTAAAATTTATATTATTATGTTTGGTTCATTTTTTAGAGTAGTTAGGAAAGTAAAAACTTTCCCAATCTAAGGAAAGTAGTAGCACTTTTTTTGAATTCTAAATCACACAATTCCCTTGTTATTTAGATTACTTTCCTTAGGAATTTAATCTAAAAAATAGAC
>JANIIA010000006.1:37621039-37635369 GCA_027478495.1 Erythroxylum alaternifolium | reverse complement strand
ACTTCATGACTTGAACCTTCATGCTATCAAGATGTAGATGCCGTGAGTAGTGAGTGGGAAGAAAGTAGAGAGAAGTTGTGAAAGTTAGAGATTTGGAAGATATTAAAGTGTAATTGGTAAGTTACCATCTTCCATGTATTCAATTGATCATTTCATGCATTAATTATGTCTTGCCATGCATGAATTTCATGAACCTAAGTCTTGAATGGTTTGGGCATGTGTGTGTTAGAAGATGGGGGATTAATGAATGATTGAAGTGTTATAGTGAGGGAAAGAATTGATAGCTTGTTTAGGTCTTTTAAGATGCTTTGATAGAATTGAATTCATGAAGTGATTGAATTGTATAAATGCTGCCAAAATTAGGTTAAATGGAGAATGATAGGTTGTAGGAAATTGATACGGAAAATTTGAAGTAAATTGTGTGTTAAATTGAGTAAAATTGGTATAGGGGTAGATGAGTGAAAGATTTGATACAAATCTGGAATTTGTGTTTTGAGGTGTTTTCGGATTTCTGACCATAACTTGGTACGTGGGTATCCAATTGATCTGATTCTTGGCTTGACAGAAACTAGAAGCTACAGAGTATGCCTTTGAGGATTATATAACAAACGATACGATTTCATGAATTAATTATTCTAAGAACTAAAGTAGCTGCAAATCTGTGAATGCTTTGTTGTCCAAGATGATCTTTAAATTAAATCCAACATTAAAGAAGTGGACAAATTGACTTCTGTCGATTGAAAGACAAAATTTTCCTTTTAAGAGAAAGGAGATAATTAAAACAATGTTTTTCTTTTAGAGGCAAAGACCCTAAACAACATATCAAGGACTACCTTTAGCTCTAGGTTTATGGTTGAGAGCTTCGCTTCTCTATATAAGCACGCTAGGACAGTCCTTCAGTTTGGGCATGATGTTGGTTTATGAACTAACTTTGAGAGACTTGCCATATGTTTGTTATTAACATTTCGAGGTCTAATTGAATTGGACAACTTAATGCACTTCAATCCTTGTGCGGGGATATAAGAACTAAAACATAGAGTGACCTATAAAAATATAGACTCCAAACTTAAAGATGCCCAATGAACTAAATGCATGCACCGCTTTAATAGTATATGTCCCAAATTTAGAGTTGGAGGAGGTTCCATAACGCTTTTATCTATTTTATTGAAATTAAATATTTAATAAAGGTCACAATACAATTCATGTTTATGATCAACTGTGATGTAGATGAAAAACGCACATATGTTATTAAGTATTTTATTTCATTTTAAAGTTAAATTACAATTTTGAAGATATTTTCAGATAATTGTGAAAATTAGACCTTGGATGATGTTATTCAAGAATTGAAGGCTATTTTAAGTAAAATTATAAAGCAATCAAAATTATTGATTGAACATGGTCTAATCTACACTTATGTGCCAATTCGGGTCCTAAATAAATCAACTATAATAAGTGACAAGGCCTAAACTTTGGTTAAGATTGTGTTCAAACTAGAGAGGAAATATGAAAATTCACAATTTAGTGACATGATTATGCCATATACCATATACTAATTTTAAGGAAGAAAGTGAGATCTATGGTTAATGATACGATAGTGTTAGAGATCGTATCTATTACTTGGAGAAAATAGTGAAATCTACAGTTTGGGCCACGATCATGTTTTAGACCATGTCTTATAGAAAGTAAAGCATATTTAAGTACAAAATCCTAATTTTACAATGACTTTATATGGATTTTAAAGAAACACACATTCTAAATTATTATTTTCTTTCTAAAAGCTACAATTATCCATTGAGAGGTTCCTAAAACCTTCAAAATTTCAACTTAAAGTCATTTTTCGTTAGAGAATCAAGATGCAACTATCATCTTAGCAGACCAACCTATTGATAAAGATCAAGATCTCATCTAGATTTATTTCTATCATGATATCTTTGTTTTTATCTTTTGTGTTTGTAGTTTTGAACAAGCTTTGTGAATAATTAAATTTCTATATTTAGAGAGAAAATAACCTTAGTAATATTATAATATTTATATAATGTTAATTTGGATTTATTTAAGATATGTGATATACTTCTGTAAATTATCTTTGATTGATCTTAATGTAGATTTATTCATGCTAACGTCTAAATATAATTTGAATTGACTTTTAGACTACTTAAGAGAGTATGTTTGTGGTGGATTATAAATTAGGTAGGGGGTTGAATGGGGTGATTAAGAGAGACCTTCGTGATCTTCCTAGAGTTAAGGTGAAACTGACGTGTTCGATCTCCTACCCTATATATCTTTCTATGTAAGTGCACCTATCACTTCTATAGTATAGGTTATTTTACCAAGTTTATAATGAGGAGTTATAATATAGAGCCCTTTGGAATCAAATGACCAACTTATTCACTTGATATTGATTTCAAAATGAAAAATTCCACAGCTCTAGAAACCTTTTTCTATGCATTTGACACAACTTTCCAAAGTTCAGAGATTTGGAGTCCTTTGAGAAGAGTAAAGCTTCTTCTTCATATCGGTGGCTTGTATTTGATGATTTCAACATCACTCTCTATAGGTTAGAGGTAGGGGCAACTATAACTTGCTTAATTAAAAAATGGATCTACTTGAATGTACTAAAGATGTAGAGCTTACTGGTCTTAAATATAAGGGGCATATGTTCACTTAGAGCAACAAACAAACCTCTAGATTTTTTATTCGAAAGAAGTTGGATAGAGCTTTAGTGAATGTGGATTGAATTGTTGATTTATCAGAAAGTAAAACCATTTTTTTAGATTTAGGAATTTCTGATCATACCCCTATCAAAATTGATAATATGTTCAAAAATATTATTATTAAACACCCTTTCAGGTTTAATAATTTTCATATAAATGTGGATGGTTTTCAAGTAGCTATAGACAAACGATTAGAGGTAAATGCTTCTAACACTAAATAGTACATTTGTATTCAAAAGCTTAAGGCTATTAAACAGGAATTAAAACTGTTAAATGCTAGTAGAGGTGAAAATACAGAAAAGGAGATTGAGGAGGTCGGGTTTAGAATTTCCACTATCTAAAATCACTAGTAAGCAACCCTAGTGATTGAAATCTGGAAAACGAGGAGAGGAAAGTTTTTAAACATTTTTTGTAGGTAGTAGACAATCATTACTCCTTGATGCAACAGAGAGCAACAATCAACTGGATAAAGGATGAAGATAGATGCCAAATTTTTTCTTTAATGTTGTCGTTACAAGAAGAAACATCAACAAAATATGATCTTTAAAAACATATTCTGGTGATAGGATCTGTGGATAAGAAGAGATAAGTAAGAAAGTTATGAATTTAAAAAAAAAACTATTAGGAACTGAGGGGAATGACATAACTTTTGTGAAGGATCTCAAAGCCTTTATCCCTTTTAGGATACTTGAGGGAGAAGTTATTGACTTAATTAGACTAATCATCAACAATGAAACTGAGGTTTTGGTCTTCAACATGAATGGATCAAAGGCTCCTAGTCCAGATGGACTTAATGGGAATTTCTACCACAAAACTTGGGATAAGATAGGAAAAATTACTAAGGATATTGTGCACGAGTTTTTTAAGAGAGGGGTATTGCTGAAAGAGATCAATAAAACCACTTGTGCCTAATCCCTATGGTCCTTATCTTGCTTCCTTAAGTGAATATAGGCCTATTTCTTATATTAACTTCAACTATAAGATCATTGCTAACGTGTTAGAAAATAGTATGAAACCAACCTTGAAATTTATAATCAGTAAGAACCAAGGAGCATTTTTTAGCAATAGACATATTGGAGACAGTGTGCTAATCTTGTAGGAGCTAATGAAAGGTTACACAAGAAGAAATACTTCACAAAATTGTGCCATCAAAGTTAATTCCTTGGAACTTTAGTTGCTAGCCTCTTGTTTATTGTATTTTGTAACTTTTTAGGAAGACTTTCTAATTTTACTTGTAGAGTTTGGAATCTTCCCAATGGAATAATTGTATTCCTTTCTATGGAAATTTAAACCATTTCTTTAATTTTTAAAATAAAAATGGATCTCTATAAGGCATTCGATAGTGTCAACTAGAATTTCATTTTACATGTACTTAAAGTTTTGAAATTTCCACAAATGTTTATAGAATGGATTAGAGCTTGCATTACTATTACATCTTTTGGCATTTCGATCATTAGGGATCCTATAGAAATATTCAAGGGTTCTAAAGGTCTTAGGCAAAGCGAACCCTTTTCCTTACCAATTCATAATTTGCATAGAGGTTCTCACACTTTTACTGAAACATAATATCTCCAAACCTTAAATTTCAAGTACCACTCCAAATGTAAATTGGTTTCTCTAACAAGCTTATGTTTTGCAGACCTTATCTGACTATACAAAGTTGATGCTTATTCAGTAGCTTTACTAATGAGTACCTTACAAAGATTCAAATAGGGCCCTGGATTAAGTATTAATTTACAAAAGTGCTTCTTTATCTTGTCAGAAAGTGCAACATACCTTATAGATATCATGACTCAACTTAGTGGTATGACTAAACAAAACCCTCCGCTACTATATTTGGGACTTCCATTCTCTTAAAAAGGCTTAGATATAGAGAAGGTCTTCCCCTAATTGACAAAGTTTAGAAAAGAAGAGAACACTTCCATATTTCACTCTCTAATCTTTTCTTATTTCCTTATTGTTATTGGATATTGATGATCTGTAAACTTGGGCATTTAGTTACATCTATGGATTGTTAAATTCCTTTTAGGAATTACTCTTGAATTGCTTGTTGAACTTTACATTTTTGAATTAATGAATATGCTTTTGATGATTACTATTTTATATTCAATTTGGATTGAGAGATTAGATTAGATCATCTATGTTGTGTTGCACAACGATAGTTAGCACCTCAATAAATCTGTAAATGTCAAATTAATAGGCAATTGAAGAGAGATCTTAATTGTTTATTAGTTATCCATAAGATTGCTTCAAATTCAACTATATAATTAAAAAGAGTTTTGATAAATTGAGAGATCATAATTTAATTTCTATTTATTTTAATTGGTATTACTTGATTAGATCTCAAGAGAAGGTAATCATAATCATATGATATCTAGGATCAAGTATGATTAAATCAAAGAAGGTAAAATGAAAACAAATAAGGATAAAAGTAATTCCTAATTTTTATTATTGATAGATCAGTCAATTTTTTTGGAAAGTTATTAAATTCATTGATTTTCAAGGTACAAAAGATTTAAATTTACACGATATGATTCCTAGTTACAGACTGGATTGAAATTTCTTAATCTAATAGCCATATTTTCTTAATTCAATTTTATTACTATTTAGTTATTAATTCTTTGTTTTTAGTTTAATTTTTAGTAATCATCTTGTTGTTTACCATAAACAAAGTTTACAAGAATTGTTAGATGACTACTACAATTCTCATGGGATGATATCTATTATAATATAAGATACAATTAGTATACTTGCAGTAAAGAAAGTTTTCAATTAAAATTTCTACAAGTTTCACTTTTTTTCACAAAATTTTCACCATTAGCCTTAGAGACTTCCTCTTTATTAGGATCAAGTACATCTATCCTAAAACAATCCTCATCAAAAGATGTCTCTTTATGGTCTGAAAGATGTGGAACTTTGTTATCTCTTTGCCCACCCTAAGTGTAAGCTTCCCTTTAGTAACATCAAGAATAGCCTCGAATAGCCAATAAAGGTCTCCTAAGATAATAGGAACCCTAATGTTTATCACCAAAAAGTTATATGAAAAGATAACTTTTCCTACTTTATAACTAGGTCTTCCATAACCCTAATTGTGTACTTGATGGAACTATCTACCAATTATGGTGACATGTTTTTTATCTTAAGGTCTCATATCCTTAGCTTCTTAAAAATAGACAAAGGCATTAGATTTATCCTAACAATGGATATAACTTAAAAAGGGTAATTAATTTCACAATGGATATAACTTAAAAAGATGAGCTTATACAAAGAATGGTTTAAGCACATTAATGCATGCAAGTATCAATGTGGTTTTGAAAAGAATCAATCTAAGTTTTAGAGAACAAACTTGTGGAAGAAAATTACACACATGAAAGAAAAATAGAGAATAATATATATGTTTCAATCTTAGGATCAAAGTCTCATAAGTTTTGTCTGCACATTTAGCTAACCATTTCTCAAGAAAAACAACAATGTTGAGTAGTTTTAAGACTCAAGATTGTCATTCAATCAAGTTACATAATTTTCAAGTTCAATTGAAGCTTTCTAATGGCATAAAATTCAAATAGACGGAAAGCAAAATTTTAAGAGACCCAATGAATGTATGAAAGAAAAAGTTATAGTCGTAATTCCCTCTTCCACACTTATGATGAACATAGTCCTTAATGTTTTCATATAAATAAAGAGAAGGGAAAAGAAATTCATTACCCTGAATTTCTTTTGCAAGGGATGATGGCTTGAATAGAAAGTATTGCTAGGATCTTTGTAATATACAACTTTTAAGAATAACATATGGTATAGAAAATATAATTATGAGAGCAATGAGAAAAACTAGCCTAAACTTGAAAAGAGATAAAGAAGAAAAACAAATTCTTATTATTCATGGCGTAATACCACGCTTAGGCGGCCTCCTAACAATGCCTTTGCTTATAGTCTTTAGTGAAACAAACTCCATGTTCTTCACATGTTAAGGTAGGTTGGATCAACTAACTAAATCTCCTTCATATTAGAGATAATAAATTTTTAAATAATCGGCTTAAATATGTGTCTATTCACCTTTAAAAATTTTAGTTTTTAAAATTTTAATTTTAATAACATTATGTAGAAAAATATTCATAACCCAAAATGGCCTAATTCGTTAAGATCTTAACTTACCTAGCATAAATTTCAGTCTTGAGTTAAATAGAAGTACTTTCTAACCTATGAAAATTATTTGCAATGTAGCAACTCGTAATGAAGATACTTTGTGCTCTCTTTATATAACCTTATATTATCATAAGCTTCTATCTGGAATTTCCTCTACCTCCTAAAAGTTGCAACTTCCTTTATGCTCTAGCTTTCTTAAAATCCAAGTTGCGTTGCTTACCATAAATAAGTTTATACAATGTTCAATTGCAATAGGCAACTGAAACTTACCATAAATAAGTTTATACAATGACATTCCAATTGGGGATTCGTATGATGTTTGGTACGAGCAAAGTGCATCCTATAAATGTGAGCTCCAATCTTTCCAGCTTGGATTAACTGTCTTCTCTAAGATAGTATATCTCCTAGTTGATATTATTAGTTTTCCTATTGGTATATAGGTGATAAGCTACCTGCTTTGTGATGTATTCCATATTTTTGCCTCAATGCTTTTATAGTTTGATTGTAAAAATATACACCTTGGTCACTAATAATTGCTATAGGAATTCAAAACCTATAAAAACATTGGATTTAAGAAATGCTAAAACAACCTTAGAATTATTAATATGGGTAGCCTTGGCTTTTACCCATTTTGAAACGTAACCTATAGCAAGAAAAATATAAACGAATTCAAAATAGTTAGCAAAAGTTCCCATAAAATCCATGCCCTATACACACAAAAAAAAACTCATAGGACAAAGAAGGGGTTTGAGGCATTTCATTCTTGTGGGATAAATTACCTACTCTTTGACATTTGTCACAACTTTTTCAAAAATAAGTAAGCATCCTTAAATAATGTTTTCTAATACCACTATCTTGAATTTTTCTATCCATCCTTTTAGGCCTAAAATGGCCTCAACATGTATAGCTATGACAGTAAGTAAAATGAAATAAATTTATAATTAGGCACACACCTACGAATAATTTGATTAGAACCAATTTTTCAAAGGTATAACTCATCCCATATATAATACTTAGAGTCATTTTTTATTTTGCTCTTCTTTTCCATATTAAGGTTAGGAGGTAATATTACAGTAATTAGGAAATTCACCATATCAGTAAACCAAGGTTCCTTACTTTGTAGCTATAATAGCTACTCTTTGGGAAACATTTTTTAGATCAGTTATGGCTCTTTCTCATGCACTAGTCTGTTCAAATGATCTACCATAGAATTTTCAACTTCTCTTTGATCATTATTCTCTAAATCAAACTCTTATAATAAGAGAATCCAATAAATGAGTCTTGGCATAGACTCCTTCTTTGCTAGTAAGTATTAAGGGCTCCATGATTAGAAAAAACATTTACATTAAATCATCATAAATAAGACCTAAATTTTTATAAAGAAAAAATAATAATTGAAAGCTCCTTTTCTGTGGTTAAATAGTTTCACTAGGCAGAATTCAACTTCTTGGATGCAAAATGGATGATATGGCTATTCTTCTTATGTCTCTGTCTAAGTATCGCTCTTATAACATATTTGCTTGCATCACATATGATCTCAAAAGATATGAACTATTTAAATAGTTGTATAATTGGTGAGAACATGAATATAATTGGTGAGAACATGAGTAGCACCTTCAATTTGTCAAAAGCAACTTGAAATTCTTCTCCAAAGTCGAATAGGACATCCTTTTGTAATAGCCTTGACAAAGGTTGTGCAATTTTTGAGAAGTTTTGATAAATCTCCCATAGAAAGCTACATGACAAAGAACACTATGGATTTCCCAAACATTAGTAGGGTAAGGCAAGCTCACAATCAAGTCAATGTTTTATTTGTCAACTTCGATATCCCTCGTTAAAATAATTTGACCCCCAAAATTATTCCTTATTGTACCATAAAATTACTTTTTTTTTTGTAATTCAAAATCAAATTGGTGTCAATGCAGCATGTCAAAATTTTAGACAAGTGATCCAAACATTGATCAAAAGAATTGTCATAAACAGTAAAATTATCCGTAAAAATCTCAATGTAATTCTCAATCATGTCAGAGAAAGATACTCATTATGCATCTTTGAAAAGTACAATGGCATCACATAATCCAAATGGTATAGAATGATAGGAAAAAGTTCCAAATTGGAGCTACCACAATTTGATAATAACCAGAAAATCCATCTAAGAAGTAGAAGAAAGACTTACCTGCTAACCTTTTGAGCATCAAAACAATAAACAAAAGCAAAAAGTGATCCTTTTCTAATTGCTGCATTTAGCTTTCCAAACTCAATGCACATTCTCCACATGTTCTGAAATCTCATGAGGGTAAGTTCATTCTTCTCATTTAGAAGAAGGGTGGGACAAGTTTTCTTAAGCACCAAGTGAACTGGGCTTAACCGGCTATCTGATATAGGATATATAATCCCTTGGTTAAGTAACTTTAAGAATTCCTTCATAGCAACCTCCTTATTCATTGGATTCAATTTACGGTATAGCTCACTTACTAGCTTTTCGTCCTTTTCTAGCAAGATCTTATGCACATAAATTGAAGGGATAATCCCTTTGATGTTTGCAAAGTCCACCCAGTGGGCATCTTATATTCCTTTATAACTTGTAACAACTTCTCCTCCTAAATTTAGTTAAGTCATTTGCAACGATTACTAGAAGAGTTTCACTTTACCTAAAAAAAACTCAAATTATGGGGTAAAGACTTTAATTCCAATTTTGTAGCTTATTTAATAGAAGGTAAAATCCTTTCATGAGAATTCAACAACAGTAGAAATGGGTCAACAAACCTGGAGGGCATTTTAAGAATGCAAGGATATAATTGCTTCTTTCATGTCCTCATTATCTTCCACTCTAGCTTCCCTATTCATCTTGCTATGCTTTAACATAAATTCCAGCTCATCTTTTGTAAAATTCTGCTCAAAACCATCCTACACAATTAGGCTAGTATTATCAATCTGAAAGACATATTCAGAATCCTCAAGATACTTCATAGCATCAAAGATATTAAATGTTATCACTTCTCCATCAAATTCTAAAGACAAAGTACCCAAGTGTAAATCAATTTTCTTTCGATTTTCATGAATGGTCTTTCCAATAATATGTGAGATAAATTTGAAACAGTAACATCATTCATATTAATGATATAAAGATCCATAAGAAAGATGAGCTCATTTATTTAAACTAGAACATCTTCAACGGCATCCACATAGTACGAATTGGACCTATCTACTAATTGATTTATAACTTTTATTTACTCCATAGGTCCTAATTTTAAAGTCTTGTAAACTGAAAGGGGCATAATATTAATTGATGCTCTGGATTTAAGCATAGCTTTCTCTACCTTCTTGTTTCCAACTATGTAAGGTATAGTGAACATACCCGGATCCTTGCACTTATAGGGTGACTTCCTCTAGATTACTGCAGAGACATTCTGAATAACTACTATTTTCTCATCCATTTTTATCTTTTGTTTGTTTGTGCACAACTCTTTTAGAAACTTGACATATTATAGAACTTGTTTAATTGCTTCCAACAGTGGAATATTTACTTCCAATTTATGAAATGTCTCCAAAATTGCTTATTCTACCTCTTCCTTCTTTGATTTTATTAACCTACTAAGATAAGGAGGTGCAATTAAATTTTTAAATTAGGGTGTATATGCTTACTACCTTCTTTTTCAATTGATGAAGTTGCAGGTTGCTCTTCCCTTTTACTCTTTTTAGGAGTTACCAAATTAGATGAGGTAGTTTGCACTTCTTTGCCACTATGAAGAGTCATGGCACTAACATTTTCTCTTGGGTTGATTTCCATTTGTGATGGTAACTTCCCTTTATTGGATTCTAACTTGTTCATAGCTATTGCGAGCTATAAAATATGGGTCCCTAAATTTTGAATGCTAGCTTTTGTCTCCCATAGAAAACGTTGTATGTTAGTTGTTAAGGCTATCCTAATTTTTTTTCTAAAGACATACCTAAACTTGATCCTTTATTTGGTAGGGTGTAGGTTTATTATGTCTAAGAGGTTGGTATTGGTGCTAATTGTGAGGTTGTCCATGTCTCAGGTTTAGGTGATATCTCCAACAAGGGTTGTATTGATTTGAAAATGGATCATACTTCCTTGGTTGGTTAACAAAGCCACCTACCTCATTCACCTGAGGAGTTGTTTCTTCTCTTAATTGGGAACATCTACCAGTGTAATGCTCTTGGTTAGAGCAACTGCTACACACTCTAGCACTTAATACCTATCCAAAAGCAACTTATCTAACAAGAGAGGATAATTCAGAAGTTGAGTCTCAATACTTAAAATTCCTACCTCATTTATTTTACTTGGTTGATGTTCTCTTACTCCAAATTATTATGAGTTGGCTAACATTTTGGAGATTAAATCTCTTGCTTCTTTTGGTGTTTTCTCTATAAGTGCTCCTCCACTTATGTCACCTATCATATTCTGATCCATAGGCAACAAAGCTTCATAATAATACTACAAAAGAAATTAATTAAAAATTTGATGATGTGGA
Source organism: Erythroxylum alaternifolium (assembly GCA_027478495.1). Classification (NCBI taxonomy): domain Eukaryota; kingdom Viridiplantae; phylum Streptophyta; class Magnoliopsida; order Malpighiales; family Erythroxylaceae; genus Erythroxylum; species Erythroxylum alaternifolium. The sequence continues at coordinate 37,624,016 of JANIIA010000006.1, read as the reverse complement.
CAACTTGCACACAACTGATTAAATTGCTGTCAGTTCTCATATAAAGTTTGTTCATTAGATTAATGAATCCTGCTTATCTCCTTTTGAATGGTTCCAGCCTTTGAAGCTAGAAAGAACTTCTCTAAAAAAAAAATTTCAAGTCATTCCACATCCTTATAGATTCCGGAGAAAGGTAGTACAACTAGCCCGTTGTTTTGTCTACTAATGGGAACAAGAAGGCTCTCAACTTAATGTTCTTTTTTTACTGTTTGTGACTTTATGGTAAAAAAAACCACATAAAACTCCTTTAAGTGCTCGTGGCGATCCATACCTATAAGGTATGGAAAGGAGGCAATAAATGAGTCAATCCTAATTTTAACTAGAAAGCCATATTAATGTTAGGAAATTCGATGCATAATGGTTGTTGATTAATTTCAGGGAGTTGCCAACTCCTTTAATGTTCTTTATTATGCCATCTTGATTAGAGAGAATATTTCATTGTTTTCAATTAGTATTGAACTAGGGAAATCCTTAGCCAAGGTGAAATGACACTTTGAAAATAATTTTCAAATGTCATTAATTGAACCAATTGCAAATGATGGAGAACTAAGATCATTAGACTAATTTCCATACTCTCTTTCTAATCCTAAATATGATTTAAGATTATAGTTCATATCTATTGCCAACAAATTTAGGAACCTAATGATTCATATATAAAGAAAAGGTTAAAGATTTTAATCAAGTTAGATTTTATTGTAAAGTTTAAGAAATTTTATGATTAAAAGGGCAAACCCCAATGAACAAGGCTCTTTGCTTTGTGAAGGTCAGGGGAGGATCATCAATTCTATGTAGCCTTACCTTGGCATTTTACAAAGAGGCTATTTTCGTGACTCGATCCTATAACTTTTTGGTCACAAAAGAATAACCTTTTCAAATATTTAATAAATAAAGATCAATATTAAATATTGGATCTTATTTGGGAATAATTGGTATGTAATTAGAATTAACTGTAATTCTAATTAATTTTAATTAAATTAATAAAATGTCGTAAACATACTATAAATAGGCTTAAGTTCTAAGGGAGCTAGCACTTCTTGCCTAACCTTTCTGTAATAGTCACAGAGTTTTCTCAACATGTTCTATGGATACTATTAGAGGTTGAACACTTATGCTATTACATTAGTTAAGATAAGCCAATTTTAGAAACAGTTAAAAGGAAATGACAAGAAAAAAAATTAAGCTTCGGAATAAGATATAAACTATGATATATATATGATTTATTATGTTTTATATGTTACTCATGTTATAGAATTTAAGTGATCTTGAATTTCTAAAAATCATATGAAATAATTTTTGTAATTATTCTGTTGTGCATGAGATCAGATCCTGATCCAATTTCCTAACAATATATTCCCTAGTAGTAACATTCTCCTTTGAGTACAAGCCCATAAAAAGAAAAAATCTCTTATAACTCATGTTGTCCATCTCTCCAATCACTCAAAATTGGATCATATTGTGAACAACCTAGATGTGATGCCACTTCTCCAATGTGAATGTGGTGAAGAACTTAAGTGTCTACTTTTTGTAAATAGGTTCCTTGATTGCAAAGAAGCAATCCTAACTATCAACACTGATCAAGTTTTAGGCATTCAAACTCAGCGACATCTGGTCAAGCAATACTCAGTTGATACATTTGCCCTTGGCATATGGTTTCAACCTCAATATCTTGTATCAAGCGATGTGGGCCAGTGTAATGAAGTTAAGCACAGAGTGTGTAGGCGTAGGTTGTGCCAGCTCCAATTGTCAGGTTGATTATTGTGAAGTATTGTTACCTTTTCCGTGACAACTTAATTATGGGAATTAGATCTATAGTGATAGATATAGAAGCTTTTTTTTGAACCTATTTTAAATCCAAGTATACAGATAATGTACTAAACATATTTAGTATTTAATATATATGATATTTTTAAAGAATTAAATATATCCATTATTCTATGTTTGAGTTGACATTTGAGTTTAAAATTATGTGGATATTAACTTTAGAAGTAAATTATTATTTAGGTATATTTTACTTAAAACAATATTATTTTTAGATTGAAAAGGTTCAATGTCGCATTAATTGCTAATTAGGCCATAATACATTTTTTCATTTAATAGAAATAATTAATTGGATTAATAAGTTCTTTAATGTACTTGGTATAGTTTTCATTGCATTGTCTAGAAAGTAATGTATTGTGAAACATTTGAGCCAATGGGGATGCGAAAAGAACCTAACATCTTATCAAAGATCCATGTATTTAGATAATTTCTCTTAATTGTGATAATAAGTGAGAACAAAATTGTAAGATTTAAGCATATGCTTACTATAGAGAATCTTATAGAATTCTCTCACTAAACCATTATCCTAGCATTATCATGATCATCATAGAGAGATATGATTTAGGAAAGTTAAACGATTGGTTTAGTGCAATTAGGAGATTGTTAGTGTAACATCCCGTTACCCATGTTAAGGCTAGAATAGATAATTATGAGAAATTTCTGTGAAATTAGGAAAATACACCTTATGCATAAGTTAATTATGACATACAAATTTATTTTGCACATTCATATGATTGTACATGCATTCATTGGTATTTTCGGGTAAATTAGTTTATAAATGAAAATTGTGGATTAAATTGGAGTGTATTAAATTTGATTTGGCAATTTGTACATTTCAGGTATTTTGAAATTTTTGGTGAATTATTTTGAGTTGAAAATTTATTTGGTGATAATAGTTATTATTTTAGAATTTTTGGTGAATTTTAGAAATTTTCAAAAAAATTGGGGTATTTTGGACCAATTATGGTGTGACATGTGGCAACATATGTATATGACAAATGGCTTGTATATGTGGTGACATGTAGGGTGCTTAATTAGTTGACAAATGGCAGCATGAGTGAATGCCAAATGAACTAGTAATTAAGAGACATGTGGGAGCCTAAGGAGGTGATAAATGGCT
>JANIIA010000006.1:37604004-37620939 GCA_027478495.1 Erythroxylum alaternifolium | reverse complement strand
CTGTGTGATTACCTATTATGATTGATCTTGTTTTATGACATGAGTGAACCATCGAGGATGGTTACTCTGCTGAGTTCGCAAAACTCATCAAAATTGCATCGTTGCTTTTCAGGTTCAAGAGTGAGATGACCTAGCTTCTAAGACTTTGTAGAAGCATATTTTGTGCAATTGTTACAGTTAGGTTTGGTTCAAAGGTCGATCAGTTGGGATTGATGACTTAGTTGTTTATTTTGAGTTTATGGTATGTGGTGTGTACTGAGTTGTTTATGTTCATAGGACAATGTTGTATAAGCATGGATGATATTGTGCTATATGAAATAACGTAAATCATGGTATGATATAATGTGATAACAGTTTGGGTTTTTAAAATCTGTGATTGATGATTTAGTGTATGATGTCATGTTATGTACAGTGAAGGTGAGATAGTTAACATGTCATTTCTGACAGGCATGTACACATGCATATGATGGACACACGTGCATATATCAGTTGGGAATGGAGTATTACAGTTAGTTTATACCTTACAACACCCTACAACCAATCAGTTAATTAGAGTGTAGTGACATAATTATTTAAAGACACACATATTTAGATATATATGATAAACTCTATAGGATAAATCTATATTATAAAAGAAATTATATTGATATCATAATTATGAAATTCATATTCTATTTATGTATTATCTTGTTAAGATTAGACGTTAATAAGATGTAAAAAGACTAGTACATGTTATGTTTTTCTTTATGAATGAATTAATTGATCTCATAGCTAAAGTATTGAGATATTTAAACAAATATATGTGTGCCTATTAAAGAGCAAGTTCACTTAATTGACCTTATATGAGAATTTTATTTGAGACATTATTTATGAGTTATATAACCAAGAAATAGGAAAAAATGAGACCAAGCAAATTAAAATTAAAATTTTGTCACTACAAGCAGTTAGTGAAATAAGTGGAAAAAGAAATAAACCTGACCAAAACTAGATAAGAGGGGAGCAAGAAAGAGAAAGATACAAAGAAAGAAGAAAGAGAGCTTGGAAGACCAACTTAGAAGTAGGTAAAGAAAATAAAGAATAGGAAAACCAAAGTGAACGAGCAATATGAGATTTGATAAAAATAGGATAAACAATAATAAAGGGAAAAACGGAAAGTGAAGACTAAAAAAAGGAAAGAATAAATCTAAGGCATATAGAAGTGAAGGATCAAAAACAAGGAATAAGGTTGAATCCATTGAAGTAAGAAAATAGAAAGGAAAAAGAGGAAAGGTTTAACCAAAGGATGGAAAGTTTAGTGAGAGAAATCATGAAACAACCGTTAGATAACTTACTAACAATGTCTTAAACTATATAATATATCATTATCAAGATAGTTTAATATCAAATGTCAAATTGTTTAAGGGTTGTTTAATTTCACTTCATTTTTTCTATTGTAGTTTTTAGTTTTTGTTTTTTCTTCAAATAAAAACAAAATCCTTTTTAGTTATTAATGTCAATGTAGATATATGTTTTTATCACTGATAATAATCACATATTAGATAAAACTTAAAGATAAATTATTTTTAGTTAAATGAATTAATTTTAATCTCTTATATAATATTTATCAACAAATTATTAATAAAAATATTTTATTTTATTAAGATAAATAATTTAAAAGTTAACTTTTTGTTTATAAATTAATAATTATTTTAAATATATTTTAATTATTAAATCAAATTTGATTGAAATTTGTATATTTGACATATTTTAATTTAATTATATTTATTAAAAGTTATTTAATTTAAGTAAAATTAAATTATTTATAATTCTTATTAATAATTAATTTTAATTAATTAAATATATAATATGAAATTAAGTTGATCATAATTCTTATTGAAAATTAATATATTAAATAATATATATTTAGTTAATAGTAAATTAGATTGTAAAAAAAATAGCAATAGAAAACAAAAACTATTTTTTAAGGTTTTAATAATTTTTGAAAATAGGAAGAAACTGAAATAAAAATAAAAAATCAAAGAGACTAATATTTTTACTGAATTTAAAAACAGAAATAGATAATTAAAAATAAAAGAAACTCACTCTTAATTTAACTAACTTAGGGTAAGAACTAAGAAGGATAGGGTTTATAGAAAAAATGTAATGATTTCCTAACATGCGTTTCGGCAAAACTAGCCATCTTGTCATTGCGTAAACTTTTTAGATTGAAACCAGGGAAAGGGCTAGGAAAAACATGGTGTAATGAAGATCCAAAAACAGATACCACTTTGCCGTTTGATGGTTTTATGGCGTAGGCATTGCATCATCAGCTTGCAAGTTCGCTCCACGTAACCACCAAGGCCGCCAAACCAAGGGGTCAGATTACTTAGATGCACTGTTTGTTCTTGATCAACGGTTCAGTGAACCTTACGAACGATAAGGAGCTGGTTGCATCAAATTAATGACTCTGTCAAAAAGAAATCAACCGTCACGTGGTGATAAACATGTCAAAGACTCAAAAGGATGGTCTGTATCAAAGTTCAAAATTGCAATATTATAACATTTAACAAAAAATCTATTTCATTATACTTAATATTAAATTAAATTAGACCCTAATGTTATTAAAATAGTATTCAAAACATTTAAAAATTTAATTATAAGTGTCCATGCTGTTAACCTTTGCAAATTATATTTATATGGAGTTAATGATTAATTTCTTATGTTTTTATCAATTTGTTAGACTTAAAGTTAGTGTTAATTATTTCTTTATCAAATAGACAGAGTAAATTATTAAATATTCTTTAATTAAATTACTTAATTTATTGTTAACAGTTAACAAAATAATACGATTTTAATAAAATCAATTATTATATTTTTGATGTAATTAATAATATATTAATTATGCAATTTAATAATTAATGAGTTATATGAAGCGTAAAGTGTCGAGATATTGAACCTCAATCCAATTATGTGATTTTAAACTTTTAACGCTATAAAAGCATTCCAAGATAGAAAATCAAATCCCATCCCATCCCCATTGGAACCAGCTCGGAAACGGCTGTCGCGTCATAACAAAAACGCACATGTTCGCTAAAGCAGCAGTTACATTTTCATTTTCCCTCTAAATCCCGGATCGTTAAGGAAAATTTGTAATTTGTTGAATGATGTGGAAAAGTCAAATTACGGTTGAAACTACTACAACCTGCTAAGAGGACACTTTAGTAATTTCATCTAATCCATCCAATCAGATAGCCGACTAGCGTACGCCAAAAAATATCAACTTTTCCAAAATAAAAAATGCCCCGATATATAAAAACTGAAATAATCAAGAAGGAAAAACAGAGCCTCAAAACGGCATCTCGTTGCCCTCAAAATGTCCACAAAACGCAGCCTCCCGAAACGAGCAAATGAAAGAAAGCAGCATATAAAATATCGTCCGAAGCATGAATGTTCATCTCGTTTCGTTAATCATCTTCCTCTTCCTCTTCATTTCTCATCGCTACAAATCTACCCTTCTCCATCTCTCTCGCTCTCGTCGTATGTAATTTGTTTGTGTATCCACATGATGTCTATACGGTGAGGTATATTTGGAAATCCATTCAAGTTTTACCTCTTTTGCTGTTTTTGTTGTTTGGACGTTGATTCTGTGTTTGTCTATACCCGTCTTTAAATGGAAATAGGATATAGGGTCCATAGGTGGCAGTTTAGGTGATATTTTTCTGGGCTTGGACTTTTTTTCCCCCCCATTTCTTGGCTTATTTGAGGGTTTGTAGCAGGACAACTTCGGCATATTTGATTTTGGTGATCTAGGTTTCTCCTATTCTGGCTAGCTGTGTCGTGTTTGTGGCCTTTCTCTTGTACTATGGATCGGTTATCGAGAATTATTTGGTGGGTAGTTTAGTTTTCTTGCGGGATTTCGTGTTTCTTGTGTTTTCTATGTTGTGGAATTTAAGCAAGGAAAAAAGAGAAAATAGAGTTCAAGCCTATTCGGATTTGTTTTGACTCGATTGATTTGCTTTACCTTTATGAATTCGAGTGTTAGGAGCGTGGCGTATTAAGGTTTGATGAGAATTTTGGTTTAAATTTGGGATTGGAGTCTTTGTTTTTGTGCAACTAGATGGGAAGGGGAGGGAAGGTTAATTGTAGGCCAAATTTTAAGAAAGGAATAAGGTCTAAGGATAAGGGTTCTGATGATTCAGATGAGGATTATGTGGTTGAAGATGAGGAAAATGCATCTGATGATGAGTCTGCAGATTTGGTAGATTCTTTAGATGGTTATGCATCAGAGGAGAGTTTTGATGCCTTTAATGTGGAGGAGGAGGAAGAAGATGACGAGGAGTTGAAAAAGGTTGCTAGATCAAAAAGGAGCAAGGGTTCAATACAGAATGGGAAAGTTGGAGGTAAATCTTCAAGGAAGAGGAAAAGTGTATATGAAGAGGACGAGGATTATATTGGTGATGATGACTACGATGTGGAAAATGATTATGACGACGACGACGACGAATTTACAATAGATGAAGATGATGAGGGTTTTGATGAAGATGATGAACTGGGTGTGAGAAAGAAGAATAATAACGTGAAAATTGGCAAGAGAACTAGGAAACACAGGGTTTCTGAAACAAGCCGTAAGAAGAGGAGGAGATCTAGGGCGTCAAAAAAACCTTCAACCAATAAAAGAAAACAAATTCGTAGATTGAAGAAGAAAGAAAGATGTGAATATGATGATGAGGGTGAAGGTGATTTTGTAGATGATTGTTCATTTGTGGGAGAAAGAAGCAAGAGAAATTTGTGTGGGGGAAGGAACAAGCTTGTTGTAGATTCAGATTCAGAATTTTTACCTTCTGGATCTTCTGATTATGAGTATACCATATCTGAGGAAGAGAGGGAGCAGGTGAGGGAAGCTGGTGAATTATGTGGAGATTTGAAGACGAGTTTGAGGAGTTCATCTACTATGAAGAGGACTGAGGAAAATGGGGATTCTTATCAGCAGATGAAATCCCCAGTACGAAAGGGTAAGGAGAAGGTAAAGGAGGGAAGACCTGAGTTGGGAAAGCAGGTGTGTGGAATTTGTCTCTCAGAGGAAGATAAAAGGAGATTCAGGGGAACACTGGACTGCTGCATTCACTACTTTTGTTTCGCATGCATCATGGCCTGGTCAAAAGTAGAATCTCGTTGCCCTTTTTGTAAGAAACGGTTTACGACAATAACTAAGAATGGAAAATCAACAGTGGGAGTCGAACTGAGAAATTTGGTGATACAAGTTCCTAAACGTGATCAGGTCTTTCTAATCATTCTTTGTTTTACTTTTTTATGATCAGTTTCATGTCTTCATCAATTTCTTACTGATTAGTTGTATTGATGTTTTCTTTAGGTCTACCAGCCGTCTGAGGAAGAAATTAGGAGCTTTGTTGATCCATATGAGAACGTAATTTGTACAGAATGCCATGAAGGTGGAGATGATGGCCTCATGTTATTGTGTGATCTCTGTGATTCGCCTGCACATACTTATTGCGTTGGTCTTGGGGGACAGGTACCTGAAGGTAATTGGTATTGTGATGGTTGTAGACCTGTTGCCCTGGGGTCCTCTAGTTCCCAAGCTCAAGGTGCTTTTGTAGATGAAACTGCATGTAGCAACGGAGTGAATAGTGTGCCAATGGTAGATATGGGAGAAGGAATAGAATCTTTAGCCAGGTCTTCTCCTTGTGCAGTATTCACTAATGGATTTGGGAATCTGCCATCTCCAAGATTTTTCACCAGTGATGTTCAGGCAACTTCTCCGGTATCTGGAGCAGGGGCACCAACTCTCTCTGTTCGGCGTCAGATACACCGTCATATACAGAATCTCCTTTCAATTAATAGAATGAGTCAGATGATTAGGCATGAGGGAATTATGGCCGCCAACTTTCGTAGTGATCTTTCAAGATCTCATATTGACCACGGCAGGGAAAATATCCAAAACAGGACAGAGGAAATGTGAGCATCACAACCCACACTAGTTGAGGAAAGAATACGGGCTAATGACTATCCCTCTTCTTCCCTACAGGGTAGGGACTTGTTTCCCCGCAGAACAAGCCAATTAAGAAGGGAGAATGTTCAGGAACCTGCTACTGCAGTAATAGAAGACTCTGTCAATTTGACACTGTGGCCAGAACATACAGGGGTGGACCTACTTTGTGGTTATGAGCATGTACTAAAGTGTAACAATGGATCAAGTTTTGGGTCTGAAGGGAATGTGTCCACTTGTAAAGCTCAAGAAGAGAGCCAATTCTACGTGGTAAAGGAACAATTGCAATCAATGGTTAAAAACCATTTGAAAATCTTGTCCCAGGATACTGAATTAGGTATGTGAAGCTCTAAAACTTGTGAGTACCTTTCCCAGCATATCCATTTTAAGTAAATCAACGGATGGTTAATGGTGAATCGGATTCTTTCATGGATGTTATATATCCATCTAATTTTGCTGATCTTTTGAACGATGATCACTGGATATGAATATAGTTGGTGTGATTCTACATACAATAGAAAGGCTTAAAATTTTCATACTTCTGATACAGGTCATCACACCTTCAAGGATATTGCAAGAAGTTCTACGCACACGATTTTAGCTGCTTGTGGGCTTGAGCATAGACGGAGTGAAGTTCACACTGTGCCTCTACCACCACCTTGTTCCCATAGAGATACAGTGACTATTGGAGAGTTAAGCCTGATGAAAGGTTTTTGCTCATCTTGTTTTGATTCTTTTGTAAGGGACGTGGTGAAGAGGATATTGGACACCAGAACACCACAGTGGCTGAGCTTAGGTCTCTAATATATTGATGCATGCGATGTTTTCACCACTCCCTTTTTTGTTAGGATTTAGACATTAAAGTTAGCAAAATTATAGGAATAATTTACTCATGTTGATCATGCAGAGGCCGTATTTACCTTTGATCAAAAAACATTGTTTAGACTGACCAAACCATATAATTGTTTCTATTACTAGGTCTGTTTCCATTTTACTGTACGTAATATTTTTCAACAATTTTTTGACCTAAGATGATAATTGAAGTTGGTTCTCTCTTAGTTTCTTCCGATGTTCTGGGTGAGATGACTTTGTTTGAGTAGCAATTTCGTATTGCATTCCGGGGTCTAATTATGATAGTACAATGTTGGTATTACTGTGTTCAAATATATTGCTATCATGTTTTGTGAGAATATTGAGCATCTTCCAGGGGAGCTAAATGCCCTCCCTAAGAACGAGAAGATGAAATTAAGTATTGTAAGTCGACGCAGATTGACATGATCATAGAACTGGGATTCACAAAAGTCAACTACGGAAGGTTAGTACTTCGAGTCTGATAGTATGTCAACTTTTTAAGCCTTTGTCAAGACACAAAATATTGATAATTACTGAAGATAAATAATATTTGGTGATGCAAAAATGACTTGCCCATGAGCACACAACTTTAACTGTTCAAAAGGTCTTGAATGTGCTAATGTTGTTATCGACATATAATGTCGGAGGATTAATCCAATAAATTAGCCATAACAACTCTTTATTGACAGAAAAAAGAGTAACAACCGAATTACAATGGAAAAGGAAAAACCCATGTGGATGAGGCCGAAATGAATGCGTTGGTGCTCAAAATCCCACCATGAAGCTTTTTTGAAGAATTGGATATAAATATTAAAACGAAGTCAAGTCCTTCATGATAAACAAATAATAAAGAAATGAGATTGCTTGTATTATTTCGTGGTAAGGGATAGACAAAATTGTAATTAACATGTCAAAGATAAATATGTAAATTAATTATATAAAAAAAAGACGCCACTGTCTTGAGGGAAAGCTTCCTTTCCTTGTTCTCTCTACATGCCACATTTATTATTTATTAATTTGTTGAAAATTAATTTTACAAATCTACACCTTCAATCTGCAACACAAGTTTGTAAAGAATTTTTTTAATGTCATCTTATCAGCAGTTGTTCTTGTGTTATTTACTAAGCAACTACAAAACTAGAGCATTAAACAACCATTTTCATGCTTTTTGTATAATTGTTTTCACGGCTGGATTATTATGATTAGAGTAAGGTGTGTTATCAAGTTTTGTTTTTAATCATAATTAGGTATTACGTTTGTAAGTCCATTATAGAAATATGTTTGCATTCGGTTTGATGATTTTAGTTTAATAAAATTGAGAGCTACATACGTTTAGTTAAATATCATAATGTTGCTATAAGAAATGAAAAGCGGAGTTTTACAAGCTTTTTTTTGTAAGTTTTTAATGAATTATAAACAAAATTTTTTTGATTAACATAATTCCAACTTGGTTGATATTTGTTTTGATTTAAAATTTGTATAGTAAACAAAGAAGAAGATTTTGAAAAGAAGAATTAAGAAAAAGTTTTAGTGTCTTGATTTAGTGTTGAAATTCTAGTTTGACACTTATCCATTTGGTGTATAATATATTTTGGTAATGTGTACATGTGACCATTTATAGTACTTGGTATATCTGAATAAGATCATGGTATTTATGGTATAATGTAATGGTATAATGGAGATGAGCAATGAAATAGAGAACAAGAAGAGTTCTCTATATGTGATGGCCTAATGGAGTGAAGCTAAGGACATTAAGTTAGAGGTGGTAATTAAAATTAGAATAAAGTTTGAAAATTGAAAATTAATTTTTGGCACGTACCAAAAGAATGCAAGGTGACACAGTTTTGCAGTTTGTTATAAAGGGAGAAAAGAAAAAAGAGAATAAAGACTTTAACAGTAGAACATTTGTGTGTGATTAAGGTTGGTCGCATAATGAGGATTAAATAGAATAAAATCTAGAAGTAATAAAAAATTGGGTGCAATGTATGTTGTTGATTGGATGATGATATTTAGAGTGTAACATAGTTTAGAGATGTGAACAATCATGAATTGATTCCAAGTATTGTGAAGTTTAATAAACAACATTGGGTTATTGATAATCAAGTCAGACGTAAACTAAAAATGAACAATAGTTGTGCATTTTATTATTTTAACAGTATAAGGGTATGAAAATATGACATATTTACTAAAAATTGCCTTAATAAATAGGTTGAGAAGAGTGAGATTGAAATACGGAAACGTGGAAGTGGTGTATAATATTTTCTTTTATTAATTAATAATATGTCTAATATTATTAATTAAGAATAACACTTACTGAAATATATCTCTATTCAATCACAGTACATCAAGGTAGACTAGCAAAATTAATTTGTTGCCAATGCAATACCTAGCAGTAGTGTAACCAATATGAGACAATAAGGATAAGAAGTTGAGACCTTTGCTTAGTAATGTAACTTGTTATCTCATGTATAAGTTTTTGCTTAGGCCTTAGTTTATCTTAAAAATGTAACTCATTATCTCTATTTTTTAAAAAATTCCTATAACATTTATTAGTGAAAGAACCTAATGAATGCCCCATCTGGAAATAATTGTCAACTTCCTTAAGAGTTAGGATGAAAAAGGAGGAGTAGTTCAAAGTAATTCATCGACAATTTTAAGATTTAGTTTATAGAACTTATCATAAAAACCTGTTTGACGGTGGCAATATCAAAAATCAGGGTCCTTAAATTGGCATAATGTGTAGTAATCACAAAAAAGACCAAGGAATTCTAATTATCATTCTAAAACCTAGTAGAAGATCTATCATTTAACCTTATGATAGTGTGACCTCTCATATACTCTTTAAGCTTGAAGATGGTAAGTGTAGTCTATGATGAGTTGCTTTTAGAAAGAGTTTACTAAAAGCTATCAAAATTTAATTCATATGAATGTACCCTTTTGACTAACAAGACTACTTATCCTCTAGGATCCTCCAAGACCTCCTTACTATGTGGATTTTGTTGCTTAATTTGATCGAGGCTATCCTTAAACCACTTTCATCCCTAGGCAAGCACACATTCTCTCATTTAACTTTTATTTTTTGTAGTTTCCAATTATTTGATGAGCCTATAAGAAGGTCCTAAATAACTTTTCTATTGTCTTCAACAAAGTTTTTGGAAACAAGATGTCAGAAGACCAATAAACATACAATAAATTTAACGCTGAATTAATTAACTGAACTCTACCAGTATAAGTAAGGCTTTTATTATACCAAGTCCTTATCATTTTTTGAAATTTCTTAATGATCAATAAGAAATTCTAGTAAGATGGACACTTACAGGAGATAGGAACCCCAATATAGGTAAAAGGAAGCTACTTTTATTACAATCATGTCAACCTAGTAATCCAAAGAAAAAGATGATAAGATGTTATCTTGATATATTAATTGATATTATCTCCTTTGATTTGGATTTATTTTGGTGCTTAAATAGTAACATTAATGTTTGTTTTGGTTAGGAGATGAAAAGTAGAGATTGCATCAAATTGGGACATTACTGATGATAATCACGAATTTTGGATAAGGTGAAGATATTGTTGCAGTGGGTAAGACTGATCACTTGAAGAGTTGAAGTTTAACTAGGTAACTTCTTTCTAGCCCTATCATGTAGGAATTTGAATTTGAATTTGTTTTAGAAAGACATCTTTGCGAAGTAGAATTAGATTAGGATTAGAATAGGAAAATAGTATAAAAGGGACTCCCCACCTCCCTAAAATCAATCAATTAGTTCTTTTCTTACTTTTCTCTCAATTCTCTGTCTTTCTTCTATTTTTGTTATTGAAGCAAAAGCCATATGTGGCTAAACTTAATTATTCTGATTCAAGGGGATTCAATATTCTATTTGTAACCTTGTGAGGTTTTGTGTTATAAACCTTTTATTCATGTTTTAATTCAAGTATTTCTTGTTTTGAGTTCTTATATTTCAAGAATAATTAGTATTGATTAATCTGAAAATTTAATTTAATATTGATTATTCTATCGTTATCCATGAATTCAATGATCTGTAATTGTTATGAAAGATTGGTACAAGTAGCAAATAAGTTATTTATGAATTGCATATTTAACTTAAGACAAACAAGAAAACTAAATTGAATAGTTGCAACTATCTCGATTATTTAACTTTGCGTTTAGTCTTTTTCATTAAGCTTATTGTTATCATTTATTTGATATGGAATGCTATAGTTTTGGTTTAGATGCTAGGTTTGAACCAATTAATTTAGGAAAATTTGAGACTTATTATGGCTATCCTAATATGTTTCGGACTAACTGCTTAAATTGTGAAACTTATTCTTTTTAGATCAATGATCAATGTTACAATTAGATGATATCTTTCCCTTGAATAAGAGTTTAGTAATCTTGAATTTCTCATTTTATTTTCAATTGATTTATTTTGATTCCTTGTTAATTTTATTTATTTAATTACTTAATTAATCAAACACCTAATTTATTTTATTATTTGAAATTAAGAAGCTAGTATTTAGTTCTCTTGGGATTCAACCTGGTTCCATGACTACTACAAGAAATTTAGAGAATTAGAATTATTTTGGGGGCTTTGATAACCCCGACCAAAATTTTGGTGTTGTTACTGGGGAACTATTTCAAGTTTCTTTATGTTGTTTTACGGTTTCTGCTAATCTTTTGTTTTGTATGACTTATGCTTATAGACAGGTAACTTATAATATAATCTAGAAATTAAGAAGACAGTACGTCATTTAAGAAAAGAGACTAAGCAAGGAAGCAGTCATTCACTTCAAAGTTGAAGTAGATCTAACAATTAGTAAAGACTTTAATTTTCTAGAATTGGAAGAAAAAATGACAAATCTTAACCCTAGAATATTGAGAGAGTTGGTGGCATCGAATTTGAATCAACAATCATTATGCATACGATTTCTAGATGTTGAGGTAGATTTTGAATCGAAATCTGGTTTGATTCACTTACTGCCTATTTTTTATGGTCTTATAGGTGAAGATCCACATAAACACCAGAAGGAATTTCATGTTGTCTGCTCTGGAATGAATCCACAAAGGGTGACATAAGAACAAATTAATCTTAAGTTCTTTCTGTTCTTACTGAAAGATAAGGCAAAGGATTGGATATACTATATCCCTCCTAGCTTAGTGATAACATGGAATAAGATGAAAAGAATGTTTCTAGAGAAGTTGTTTCCTGTATCACGAGCAGCGAATATCAAAAGGAGATATGTAGGATAATATAAATTACTGGAGAAACATTATATGAATATTGGGAAAAGTTTAAGGAGTTATGTACTGACTATCTACATCATCGAATTCTCGACCAACTCTTGATTAAGTACTTTTATGAAGGACTAGTACCAATGGATTGGAGTATGGTTGATGCAGTTAGTGGAGGAGCTCTGGTAAATAAAACACGAGAGGCGATTAGGCAATTGATATCAGTTATGGTTGAAAATTCTTAATAATTTGCGACAAGGATAGATGGAGCTATAAAGTGTGTGAATGAGAAAAGTAACACACACCTTGAGGATAAAATTTCATATTTAACTGTTCTAGTTTATCAAATGGTTGTAAGTCAATTGTAATCAGCAAGAGTATGCGTAATATGCTCATTCTCTAGACATCTTACGGATATATGCCCTACATTGCAATAAGACCCTCTTTAAGAATCTAACGCAATAGGAGGCTTTCTTGGTCAACCTCAACAAAAATACAACTCATATTCCAATCATTACAATCCAAGATGGAGGGACCATCCAAACTTGAGCTATAAAAATCAAGGAGGCCAACAACGATATCAACCTCAAGCCCCTACAAATGCTCAACCTTAATCTTCAAATTCAGGTATGTCTTTATATGAAATTGTTAAGGCACTTGACTAACACTCAACAATTTCAATAGGAAACAAGAGCAAGCCTTCAAAACTTAGGAAATCAGATCACTCAATTAACCACTTATGTAAGTAAATTGGAAGAACAAGCATTAGGAAAATTATCTTGCCAAATGGTGGTAAATCTTAAAGAGAATGTCAGTGTAATGACTTTGAGAAGTGGTAAGGATATTCAATCTAAAACTTCTTTACCAATGGAGGAAGAAAAGCACGATAATGGAGAAAAGAAGGAAGAACTTCTAACTCAAGAAGCAATAGAGGTAAAAAAATGATTTATCTTAATCGATATCAACTAATTCCTATACTGGTTTAGGATTAACTCTGGTGCTAATGTTGTTTTATTTCTCACCTTCTTAGACCTTCACAAAAGACATATGTCTATCTATATAGTAAGTCCAGTGCCTATTATTTTTTTCTTTAACCATCTTCACCATTTTCGACATCTTTGAGCTAAAATTGACTCTTAAAGTCATTACACTCACTTCTTATCTTCCAAACAACTTCAAAATGTCTTTTATCGGAAAGTGGTGGAGACAGTTGACTTGATTTTATGTTTACTCCTTAAAATTATTAACCACAAAATAATGAATTAAACTTAAAAATATTATAAAATCCATATTGCTACTAAAATACCAAATAAAAAGTAATTCAACCCCCTAAATAACATGTAAAATATATACCTACCACACCATCCAGCGCCAATCAAATTTCTAAGCTTAGATTCTAAAAACTCTTTATATGATCTATTTGTTAATTACCTTAAAGAATGTTTCAACTAGATTATTAATTCTTCTTTGCGTGCATTTAGACTACAATCAACAATATTTTTATCATTATAGAAGACTTCCTAATGTTATAGAACTACTAATTATCTTTTATTATCTCATTGACTTTAACATTCTTTGAAATGAGGTTTCTTAGATTAGATATCCTATTAACACTGTGTAACGACCCCAATTTGTTAAAATTATCATACCATATCCTAGGGTTTTTATTATTTCCTATATTACACTTAACCTCTTTATGTAATTGAATCTTAAAGTTTCAGGATTTAAACTATTGTCTAGAAAGTAGTAGTATTTGGATTGATTGTTTAGAAGCTTTTACCTTTCAAAAATTATGCGTCTATGAATTTAACCTATAAAACCTCTTTATCTATTAGAAGTCTTCATATCTTTTTTTCCATTAAAACCTTTTTTATTAATTTGATGGGGGTGATACCAAGAACTCCTTCCTCCTTTAGCTTGCAAACCTATTTCCATTTGAATTTAGTAATTTGAATTCTTATTAAGGTATCCCAACCATGGATAGCTTTTCATAATTTTTTCAATTGCTTTGGTTAGGTTTATCGGAAGGAAGATATGATAAGACCAGTAAATGAGCATAATTTTGAACTAAATTGGTAAGTTGAACTTTTCCAACAAATGAGAGATTGTTTTTACACCAATTACCAAATTTCCTTTGAATTTCTCAAGTAGTGGTAAACAATCCCCATAGATTGGTCTCTTGGTTGTAATAGGTGTACCAAGATATGTAATTGGAGCATTCCTTAATTTAAGATCAATCAATTAGCTTGTCATCTTACAAGAAGGTTATCTCCTATAGACAGACAAATAGCTCTTTTCTTTATTAATAGAAAGGCTTAAAAGTTGATTTAAAGTTTAAAGAGCAGTCATCAATTAGCTTAATAATTTAACATCAACTCTAGATAAGAGAAATAAATAATCAAAAATATAAAATAAAAATTCTCAAATTCTTATATTTATTATGGAACTTGAAATTCCCCTCTTGTATTATGATGTGATTAACCAATTTGGTTAGAGCTTGAATACATGATGTGAATAAATAATGAGAGATGGTACCCTATTACGTAATCCATTTTCCTTATTTAACAATGATGGTTGACTCTGTTTTTCATGGTACAATAAGTTATGGAGATGCATTATTTGATCCAAGTTTTGAATTGTGTTAGAAATGTAAATGCTTCTAATAAGTACAAGATAAAATGTAACATCCTATTACTTGAATTAAGATTAAAATGGTGTTTATTAGAGATTAATGGGAAATTAGGAAGCATAATTCATGCTCATGCATCATTGTATATTCACACATATGTGAATATTTATTTTGATACATTTAAAAAAAATTGTATATGCATTCATTGACATTTTCCGGGTAAATTGGTTTATACATGGAAATGATGGATTTAATTAGAGTGTATTAAATGTAATTTGGCAATTTTTGTACATTTTGGATATTTAGATATTTTTGGTAAATTATTTTGAGCTGAAAATTTTATTTGGAGACTATTAGTATTATTTCGGAATTTTTGGTGAATTTAGAAATTTTCTAAAGACAAAAAAAGAGACAAATAGACCAATAGCATTATGACATGTGGCAGCACAAATAAGTGATAAATGTATTGCATGCAAAAGTACAGGACACGTAGCAAGTGGTTTGGAGAAAAAAAATTATGTACCTTTCTTTCCTTCTTTCGTTGTTTTCTTCACCGAAATTTTCACTGTTTACCAAACATGTTCTTCCTCACTCATCCACCAAAACATCAACTATGCTCCGTGTGTTGCCGGGAAGGATAGTTGAATCAATCAAGTAAGTAGTGGTTTTAGTTTTCTAGATATTGGTTCAATGGTTGAAAATGGGTTCATGCATGAATTGAGAAAGTTGTGTAGTTTCGGTGTTAATAAAGAGTTGATAATAGTGTGCTAGAAACCTTGGTGAATCATGATTTTTTAATGATAGTTTAACATCCCTTTGTAGTCACGGTGAATGAAGGATGAGAGCATGGATATGTTGTTTCTGCATATGTGAGGATTAATATATCACAAGATAGAGCTGAAGTGAGTTTTGAGCTTGCAAAATCACTGAAACCGTGCTTAAGAAGAGTTCAGAAAATTCATAAAAGTTGATTTATAATATACTCTATTTTTTCACTGTACATGCGTGGATATGTTTGAGTATGTGTAGAAATGAATTTAAGTGAGTATAAGGGTGAGGAATGAGGATAAGATGGGGTTCTAAAACATGAACAAGTTTTGTTTACGAAATAAAAGTGTAGAAGAAGGTGAAAAATGCATTAGATGTATGTAAAATAGAGAAAAAATGTAGAAACTGGAATTTGTGTGAATGAGTATAAAGTTTTTGATGTTTGTTGGATTTTTGATTTATTTGTGTTGAGAGAGGTTGAGATAAAGTAGAAAAGTTAGTTTAGGCATAAGTGGTATGAGTTGGATAGTCTAAAAGTGGGAAAATCTGGAAAGAAAAAAAAAGGAAGGAGAAGAAAAACTGTGTTTCGGTGAAGAAGATGCGTTTTAGAGAGAGAAAAGTTGATGAATTGCATGTAAGAGTTTATGAACTAGAGTATTTTTACTGAACATCCTTTGTTCTTTTTTTTGTAACTTCTTCTCTTGATATCCAAATGACTTGAAACTTGAACCAATGGATTCTTAAGACATTTTTATTTCTCTCCATAAAAATTTAGAGTTATCTGAATTGATTTGAAAGTGATTGATAGGATGAAAATGTGGAAGTCTGCTGGCATGATATGAATTGGAAAATTTTCATGATCATGCTTCGGTTTTATAATTATAACTTGAGTTGTAGATATCTGAATGAGTTTATGTTTAATTAATATTAAACTATAGACATATTTCTACAACTTTTGTGAAGAAGTAGACTTTTAATTCTATCTTTATGATTTTCAAAATTGGCATGTAATTGAGTCTCAGCTTAGGCTATAGCACCACCAGGGACAAAAATCTTGTCCTGTGGTTATTGAATATACTGTATTGATGTGTGCTAAATTAGGCTAAGTTGCTTCACCAAAGTTGTATCTTATTCTCTTAGCTTTAAATTGGTATAAAGTTTATAATTTTTGGATATTTGAGCTGAAAGATATGAGTTGTACGATTAGAGGGTATGATCATGTACTAGCCAAAAGTTCAAATGTGCATAGTCCGTGGTATTTTGTGCATAACTCATTAAATACTGAATCAAATTGGCTGATCTTGGAGTCATTAACAACTTTCCAAAAAGAAGTGTTGCCTAATTTTGTCATTTACCCTATCAGATTAATTATGCAAAGTTGACCCGAAATCATATGGGTAGAAAATCTAAAGTGGTCAATTAGGTTATGATATTGATTTCACATTGTTTTATAATGGTCCAAATTATAAATAC
>JANIIA010000006.1:37573919-37596580 GCA_027478495.1 Erythroxylum alaternifolium | reverse complement strand
CAGTTTTACTAGGCAAATTTTATAAAGAATAGAGGCGTTATTATAAAATATAAATTCATCATAACTGAAGCTCCGACCTCATCCTCTAGTCGCTACTCTTTCACTTCACTTCCACAGTCCCACTTCAGCTTATCCTTTCTTGTCACCTTTCCTTGGAAGGTTCACATTCTTCAACGCTCATCACCAACTTTGTCTAGAAGGTTGCTTGTTCCTTCAGTTTCTGGCATATGGGATGCGTTAACTGGTGGCAACAATCGCCTTGAAGCTGTTGCTGCGGTCAGACGAGGAATGTTGCTCTTTAGACAGGTAAAATCACTTCGAATCATTTGTTTATGTCGATGTATTCTTCTTATTGACATGTCTCCTTTTATATTGTTGTATTCAAAAACGGGTTTCATTTTTAAATTGATATGCCTGATGTTATGTTGTTTTATTGTTCAGGGTGATGTCTTGGGGTCTTTAGCGGAATTTGACAAGGCAATTGAGTTGGATCCTCGTCAAAGGGCGTGCAAGTATCTAAGAACTTAAATTGATATATCTTTTTTAGGGAACACTCTAAGCATATTGTGTTTTATTTACTGATGGTGGTATTCTGTGTGTGGTGGTTGCACCTTAGATCTTTGGCAAAGGGGCCTGTCACTTTACTATCTCGATAGGTACTGATTCTCTGATACTTACTAGTTTATATATGTTTTGTTACTGAGAACTTATGGGCAGAGGGTACTCTTGATAATTGATTATATCTAGTGGAAAAAAATGATTTTGTCGCCAAACATTATGCAACTGTTGGACTGCATGAACATTGAAGGGAATATCTCTTGTCTGTATGTTTTTCAAAAATGTTCATTGAAGTGGAAGAAGAAGAAGGATTTTCTCAATTTCCTCAGTCATAAATTTAAGGATGAAGTATCCTTTTCTCTTCTTTTCACTTGCAATTTGTAGAGAGACATGGCATTCCTTTCTGATTAATAGGTTTGAGGAAGGGGCAGAACAGTTTAGAGTTGATGTTGCGGAGAATCCAAATGATACTGAGGAGTCAATATGGTGCTTCCTTTGTGAAGCTCAATTGTGTGGACCTGATGAAGCAAGGAAGCATTTTCTTCAGGTAAGTCTATTCTCGACCAGAAAATAATATTAATTGATTATAGAAGCAATCAATTTGGAATATTGGGTCTCCTGCTGTCCTAAAGCTGGTAGTTTTCTGTTACCCTGCATAGTGTTTATTCTGGGCCCACTAACTTCCCTTTGAGATAGTTGTCTTGTGTGTATCTTTCTCTTATTACCTTTATAGATCCAAGAAATAATGTAGATGAAGTACATCAAGTTTCATGTTTAGATTCACTAGCTTAATGTAGGTTGGAAGAGATCCACGACCTGTCATGCGAGAAGCTTATACCCTGTTCAAGAATGGTGGTGACCCAGAAAAGGTGAAACCAATTTTCTAACTTTCGATTCTCCATATTAGAATTGTCCAACAATATTCAAGAAATTGGCGTGATGTACTATATTCAAAAATTTTGATTTAGTGGAGTGGCACAAAAGCCTATAGCTTCCAACCGTACGTCAATTTTTAACTATGCCATTTGGGGCCATTCGTTGGAGTTGGCTGGTTATTTTAACTCGTGTAATTACAGTCAGTGATTGAAATCAAGAGGACATTTGATCGTATGAAACTATGTCATATGATTAACTCAATAAATCTTCATATATGACTTTGAATGAAGAGGTCAAGTTTGTAGCAAGTAGATTCCATGGGCATTCTTAGACATATTTCATACAACTTGTCCAGCTTTAGTTTGTCTTGCCACATCCTATTGTGATTGAAAAGTTTGCAATTGATCATACTCCACCAAGTGATATGATTCTCTTAAATATGTTTCCATGTAGAATTAAGAGTTCAAAACTTTAAGTACAGGAATGCCACTTTAATAAAAAAATAGACGCTGATCTGTTACCTCTCTGTCTAGCTTGTCACTGCATTTTCAAATGGCCTGGGGAGCGAATACTTCTATGCTTCTCTGTATGCTGGGTTATATCACGAATCTCAGGTTCTTTTACTGTCTGTTAACTGTCATATGCTGCTAGTTTCCAAAAAACAAACAAAACAGTTATATGCTGCTTTATGTTTAGCCTAAGAGAAACAATTTATATTCATGATTCCGTAGAAACATGTTCTAAAGTTATATACATTTAACTTATATTCGAGTTGAAGAATTACAGAAATTAGCCTAGTGCCATATGCCTATCAACTATCATACTCCAGTGCATATTATTAAACTGCTCCTTTTTACTATAAAGAGGGGCTAAATGTGCATGGACCCTTTTCTTCTTGTAGCTGACAGTCTTTACCTTACAATACCATCTAACAATTAAGTTTGGGTAGCATTTGTAGTAGAACCATATAGTTAAGGTATTGAGGGAGTTTGCAATCTTTTCTTCTCTGAAACACTGCTTAGAAGAGATCAATGTTTTTATTTCTTGTTTTTCCAATTTCATTTATTCTTTAGCTATGGAGTATTTAGAATGTTCGAAAAAAAAATGTAACATGTAAAGTATATTGCAAAAAAGAGTCCCATTTTGGAAGAAATAGAGAACAATAAATTGAAATAATTGAACGCTGAAGGTGTGAGGGATAGTTTTTATTTTAGTATTTGTTAAAAGTTTAACATCTACCACGTTTTACGCTTACAGAATGAAGCAGATGCTGCCAAATTTCATATAATTGCGGCCTCTTGTTCTCCTTATGGACAAAGGTGAGTATTGAGAATATGCAGATTTTCTAGTACGCCTACTTTAAAAAGCAATTTAAATGTATTGTGCCATGCTCATTCCAGGTCTGATGATTACATGGCATCTCTTGCCAAGGTTCACTGTTCATCTAGAAATTGGAGCACTGTTTGATACCTTTTGCCTTAGGTTTGATGGAGAAATTCTTACGAACTGTGCTGGCTTTGAAATGTTTCTAAAACCGGCAAGGTAAGGTGGTTTTGAGTTAGTTGCATTGGCTATATCTTAGTAATTTCTTGTTAAAGAGTCCGCCATCTATGTTTTGCCTCAAGAGATGTTCGCATTTCAATAGAGTCCTTTCAAATGTGTGAAGTTGTATGAGCCATGTACCTCCGTAGATATCCACTAATTAAACTTTTTGCCTTCTGTACATGAATTAGAAATGACCACAAATACAATGAAAGGGACTGAAACAAAACATTTCTGCTCGATCTCTCACATGCTTCCCATGGTTTCATTTTGTAGAACTAGAGGCTTACATATGAGGATATAACTTTTTACCAAATCGTCCTTTGACCCCGTGAACTAATATATTTGTTGGAAAATTAGGCAAGGATTCGATCCTGCGCACTGCAGAATAATTACAAAAGTTTTTGCATATTTGATTTCTCAAAATTAAGATCACTTAAAATTTTATAAAATGATTAATGCATAAATTATAATAAAGTAAGAATTATAATTCTTACCTTATTTCGATGCTTAAGCATATTTTTCGTATCTTTCGAATTGTTTTTGAAATTGGCTCATCTCGACCACTGTAGCTGCACAAGTGTTTGATATAGTTCATGTAATATTCAATAACTACTGATTGAATTATCCATGATTGGAATAGGTCATAAATTTCTTCAAAACATAGCAATTCTAATGCAAAATGACTTTGGAGATTTGAAGTTAAATGATCATTTATATAATTATTACAATAAGAATTTCTATGGACATACAAGTAATGTTCTAAATGGATTTCTCATATGGGGTAGGTTTAGTGAACTTGTTCTCTAATAAACACCCATACGGTTGTTTAAGTATCTCCATATTTTAGTTTATAAGATTGGTTACTTCTTTTATAAGAAAAAACATAACATGTGCTAATGACTCTAATGTTTCACAATACATTACTTTTTTAAACAATGCAAAGATATAAAGTTCATTAAAGAATTTATTGATCTAATTAATAATTTCTACTAAATAAAATATGCATTATGGTTTAATTAGCAATCATTGCTACATTTGAACATTTCAAATCTTAAAGTAATATTGTTCCAAGTAAAATGTACCTTAATTAGGATTTATTTCTAAAGTTAATATCTTTATAATCTTGAAGTAAATACTAAATTATAAATAGAATAATGAATATTTACAATTATTAGCTATTTTAAATACTAAACAATTTTAGTACATTATTCATGTTCTTGGACTATAACATGTAAACATCTTCATGCATTTGTCTCTATAGATCTAACTCTCAGAATTAAGTAGTTACTATTTTATATTTAATAAGAGTTGTTATTGGACAATTATATTTTCAACAATTGAAAATTAGAATTGTTGTTCTTTGTAAGCAATATGTCTCTAAATACTCTTATTTGAGAAGAAAATTATACTCTCATTAATCTTCTTGCGGACATGATAAATTTACAATCTTCTTCAAAACAAATTCTTTAAATTCATCATAAAAGTGAATCTTTCAACTTCTCATATTCTTTCAACTATACATCAAATGTAACATTAAAGGCATTAGTTTTAATTGGATATATTGGTATAAGATTTGAACTTTTCATATTTCATCTTCTACTATTTATTTAGAGAACCATTCTCTTATAAGTATACATTGAAACAATCAATTTATTTAACAGGTTTGTAAGTTGATATCCAACTTTTTGGATAAGATAACCTTTTATTACCTAATTTAGTTCTAAACTTAATGGATAATGTATGCTTCAATAAGCATCATATCATTAAATCATTAACTTTGATTATTTCAAAGACTTAGCATTTCATATCTAATATGAAATCTTGTTAATTAATTTAATTCGAACTATTGAAGGTAAGTCATTGTACTAGGCATAGTTATAGAAAAATAATATTGCATCATACAATATCTCATATTATATTTTTTCTCCTTATATAAATCCATACTTTTATAAAATTTTATTGTGAAGGTATTTACTAAAGAATCTCATTTCCCATGGATAACTGAAAATTTAAAACTTACCATATCGATTTCACCAAAATGCTTTAGCATTCTCAATGCATAATTTTTACTTAGATTTAAACAATTTGAATGTTTCAAAATTTTAAATAAATATTTCATTTAATATATATGTTTGTATCACATATAGTCATTAGTAATACTAATGAAGTATGAGAATTATCTTTTTATGAATTGTTATTTCATTTAATACATTACATGTATAAAGTTAACAATTCAATATCCTCGTCATCTTTTCACCAAAGGTTGACTTAGTTATTTTTAAACTAAACAAGTTATATAAGTTTTATATGATTCATAATCAAAATGATACATATATCCTTGTATGTAACTTTATGATTAACATGTTTATTTAACCAATATATATGACATGAAAGAATTGTCTTGATTATCTAACTTTGAATTCTTTCCACTTACGTTAAGCATAAGTCTCATTTGATCTAAATACTTACAAACTATTTGTATTCTAGTAATTTTGATCAACAATATGTTTCTTACCTTGCCTCGAACATTATAATAATGTAGAATTTAAATTCAGTAATAAATACTCGTAAGCATGAACTATAAATGCTTATGATATCTATCCTATCATGTATAGGAAAGAAAAGTCATGCAATCATTTCTTCTAATGATAACTATTATGATTCTATAGCAAAGCCTTTAATTGATGTCCATTTTTATGCTTTCAATAAGCTAAATTGAGTTAAACAATTTCATTAAGGTACTACAATTTTTAGCTCACTTTATACAACCTCTTACATCTTACTATCATCATGATATTGACATATATTTTACATGTTATCATCAAAGTT
The DNA here is from genome assembly GCA_027478495.1 of Erythroxylum alaternifolium. Classification (NCBI taxonomy): domain Eukaryota; kingdom Viridiplantae; phylum Streptophyta; class Magnoliopsida; order Malpighiales; family Erythroxylaceae; genus Erythroxylum; species Erythroxylum alaternifolium. The sequence goes on along the minus strand of JANIIA010000006.1, from coordinate 37,590,772 downwards.
TACGAGACATTATTCAACTTAAAATATCAATATATTTTGTCTTCTATATAATTTTGACATTTCTCTAAAACTTTAACACCAAATTCTCAATAAGGATTACATAATAGGCATACGATTTTCTTTTCTAAGTTTGAAAACTCTTTTCAAACATAATCTTATATCTAAGAAATTTGTTTCATTAACTCTTAGTATTAACTATACTAAACAAAATAAATTCCACTCACAACAAAATATTAAAGTAAGAAAAGCATGTAATTGATTATATGTCATGACTACCAAATAAGATTAGAGTTTTAATCATGTATTTGGTTACTCCCACTATTTTATTCAAAATAATATCCCTCACTACTGTTTAGAAAGATTAATCTTTCTAGTAGGTTAAGATCTAATTCAAATTTAGTTGATCTTGAGTTTGCTTAACAAATCAACTAAACTTAAATTAGGTAGATAACAACTTTGTCAATCACATCTCATGTTACTCCTAGATTTATAAAGTGACAAATTTTGCCAAAAAAAATATTGTATGTTATTCATAACCCTGCTTCTAAGTTCATGTGATTATGAGTTTGATTATCCAAATCACACAAATTTAGTTAAGCAGAGCTTATTATTATAAAATTAAAAATATTCGGGTTAAAGTGGCATTGAATTTGCTCAACAAACCTAACGTTAAACAGAACTTTGGTTTATTCTTATAGCAATAGAAATAACAATTATGTCAAAATATGTATTTAATATTTTTAATGAGAGAATTAATTTTATTAATCTCACTAAACATAAAATTGCATATAAAATATCATATATATAAAACATACAATTCAACATGCATAATATATCAAACATATATTCAAGCTTGTAATTTATGCACTCATAATCAAATTATATGCATAAAATATCAAGTTTCGTTTGATTTTAGTTATTGATCTTCATAATCTAAAATAACATTTTCATCTCTTTGAAAAATTAAATTAGATTAAACTTATTAATTCATAAATAAACTAAATTCCTATTCCAACATTTCCAATTGTCCTAACTCCTTGAACAAAATTTAATTGAAAATAATTTTCAATAAATACTCTTCTTACTTATTATAATTTAAAAATTGCTTTTCAAAATTTAACAAGCAAGAAATTCTAATCTAATTAGAAAATTATTTCTAATCTAATTAAAAATTATTTTCCTTAATTAGAAAATTTTTTTAATATTTAAAGGAAAATACTTTCAAAATTAAATAAATCACTTTTAATTTTAATTAAGAAAGTCCTTTACATTATTTATTTGAGATTAATTTGTTAATTGATTAGAAAATCTTTCTTTAATAAATTAGAAAATTTTCTAAAATATTAAAAAAAACTTATTTTTAATTAATAAATGAAAACACGTTTCAAAATTTAACTAAGAAAAATACTTTTTCCAATAAACTTATTATTCATAAATAACAAATAATTCTAAATTAATTTAATAATAATTCTCTAAAAAATAAAGTCATATATTTAATTTATCTCGATAAAATTGAAATAAACTTGAATTAAGAAATACCTTTCTTAATTACTTAAAAATTAGGAGTCTAATTAATTAATTTTAATCTAATTAAAAATAATTAATTTTATTCTAGAAATAAATTTTCAAAATTTAAATTAGGAATCAATTCAATTTATTAATTTGAATCACATTAACAAAAATATTTGAAATAATAATGGAATTAATTTTTTAAAATTCAATTTATCAATTTGAATCACATTAACAAAAATATTTGAAATAATAATGGAATTAATTTTTTTAAATTTTTAAACAATTTAAAATTTTTATTTGGTATAAAATTAAATTAATTGAAGTTTAGAATACATTTATACTTGAAAAATAAATTTATTAGGATTATATTAATCATATCTTCAAACAAACCTTGTTTTTTTTTATATTTAGGTTACATTAACCTTGTAAGTAAATAAGAAAGATCCAATCTTAGTGCTAAACACCCTTAAAATTATCTATGTCGTCAAATATCCTTATTCTAGGTTAAGAATCCCTTATTCCTGGCCCTAATAGTCTAAAATCATATCCAAATATACAATATTCTAATCTTATAATAATGTCGTGCTTGTCGTCAAACACCCTCTTTATCTTTTTCTAAGACCCTAGCTAGCAAAATCGTCGATGCCACCCCTCGAGGAGATTTTGTCACCGCCCAGTCGCATCCACTACAGTACCATTGCTGCTCCAAAAACTATAGTCAACACCACGTGCTGCGAGAGAGTAGAGTCTCTAGCATCACACAACTCCCATAAATGACACCAATCTCGAATTTTAAACAGCGACCATCGCCTCACCAAGTCATTGGATGGCGCATGCCTAAAGATTCTTTCTCCAGCATCATCAACAATTTTTAGAGTAGTCCTTTACATGCCTTTTGCAGTTTGTAGCTACCAACACCTACCAGCCATATGTTGAAATAGCTAAAAACGTGTTTCAACATCCACCAGACACTTCCAGCTTATTCCGATGAAAAATCACAGAACAGTAGAACTAACCGCTTATTTAGGAAGCAAACATGATACTCATCGCTGGTTCTTTCATAACATTTTATAAATATAAATAAAGTAAAAAAAGATTTCTATTTTATTTTTTATTTTTATTAATTTAAAAAATAAGTTTTTATAAAGAACAAAATAAGGTAAAATAAAAACAAGTCTAACTGTTAGCCCAGGCTGGTCTTGCTCATCACCAAACATTCTCCAACATAAGACAATTTTATTTTATAATTCCTAGCCAATGTTATTCATTGCCTCAATGTAATGCTAAGGACTGAGTTTAAGTTTTTTTGGTTTTTATTGATTCTAAATCTTAACTTTTAAGATTTTCAATTTTTCACAAGTAAGATTTATGGTTTCTCATATTATAGTCTTATTCTAATTGATTGTGAATTATTATTATTAATCAAATCTAATTTGATTTCTTAAAAAATAGGATTTGTTATTGCAATTTAAATAATTCTGACTTAAATAAAGTTTGATTAAATCTAAATTTGAAAAAAATTATAATTTCAATTCAAAATTTCAAAATTAATAACAATCAAACAATTAATCAAATTATAAAATTAAAGTTAGTTTTGATACCACTTTTAAAAATTGGGTTGAGATTACGCAAAGCAGAATGATTACATAATAACATCTTAGAGCACTACAAACCTCTCAACATATCAAAATCATTTATCAAATCTTCAAGCAAAGGAAATCCTAACAAGGTTAAGATGAAATGAAGAGATGTATGCATTCGTAAATGCCATGAAGAGCTTAGGATAATTTCACTCTGAGCTATGAATATTATTTTACTCACTAAAAGACTGTGGAGACTTTTTTTTGGACAAGCAAGCTCTTGGGTGTAAATGGACTCACAATTAATTCATTAAAGGTAGAAATATATGGAGCTTGAATGTATATAATCTTGCTTTTGCCTCCTTGAAGGCTATATTCAAGATTAGAAGAAAATTCAAAGGTGACTTTATACATCTTATAAGAAATGTTAATTCCATTAATTTTTGGTAAGATAATTGGTGATCTGTAGGCCTTTGGAGGAATTGAATGAAGCCGCAACCCTAAAATCATTGATTCATCAAGAGAATATAGTTGCAAAAGCTCTAGAAAAGATGGAGCTCATCAGACAAGCCCCAATTCCCATTTCATTGAAAGCTGAGATCAGTTAGATTTCATTCAACTAGGATAGTGACAGAGTCATATGGAAGCACACCTCCAATGGTACATTCACAAATAAATCATGCAGGCAAAGGCAGGTTAACAATTTGGAAACTCTCCCTTGGACTAACATAGTTTGGTTCAATCACTAACAACTAAGAGCCTCCACCATTCTGTGGCTTGCAATGAGGAACATGTTACCAACTGTTGACATAATTGCAAAGTTCCTGAGCTGCATGAATTGGTGCAGTCTTTGTAAACAAGTTGAGGAAAACACATATCATTCATTTTTCCAATGCAACTTTGTTTCTATGATTTGGAAAAATCTAATGCATAGATGTATGATCAATGATTTCTTATGTGATTTAAACAAAATCAAGGTTTGGTCCTTTAACCTGAAGTTTCCAAACAAAATTATCAAATAATGCTTTTACATGTCTTTTTCGTTTCTGGCGATAGCAGTAGAGGATGAGAGAAACAAATGCATATTTCATTACCAGTGCCTTTCCAAATAGTAGTTCTTAAATCTCCTAATGAAGATTATCAGAACTCACGTTGATAGTTACAAGCATAAGTACTAGGATCTACAATTCATCAGCTCTAGTTGAAGGGTGTAATCACTTTCTAATTTATAACCATAGTTAAACTCCTTGTGTAAGCTTATAGTGGCATTGCTTTGTGCAAGTTGCTTTGTAATTGTACTCCTTGCTTACTTTCAAGGCTTAAATTAATTCCAAAATTTTTTTAAAAAAAACCACTGATTTATAAAGCACGTGTGCATATGTACCTTTCTTTGTCTTTCACAAAATCATTACAAATGCCTTACCCCTAAGGTTAAGTAAAGATAGTGGAATTTAAGCTTAGCTCATATAATAAGTTCTAATGAAATAAAGGAGTTATAAGAATTAAAGGGGTTGAGAAGAGATATTATGTCATATTAGCTATTTGAGTTAGAAAAGGTTAATTCAAAGATGATCTTTTTATTTTTCATACATGTAAATGTTGATGTTGTTTCAAAATAGTTTTAAAAAAGTTGTGTAAACATATCCATGAAGAAGAACATCACACACACACACACTCACACAACACAACACACACACACACACACAGATATATATATATATATATATAAGAAATAGATTAACATAAATGCCTCAATATTATGGCTTAAAAGCTCTCAAGGTTAAGTAATTCATTGAAAATTTCTAAACTTCCCTTTTAAACCCTATAACATGTATATTATTTTGAACTATTTGGAAAACAAAATTAAGAGGAGGCCGATTTACGCATATCCAAGAGCAATTTCTCACCCACTCTTAACCCTACATTGTCCTTAATATTAGAAAAAATGAAAAGAAGAGCAATTAACACACAAAAAATCATAAAAAATAAATAAACAGAAGAGAGATATGGAAGTAGAAAAATAAATCTAATTTTTCGTTTACTATTATTGGCTTGACTCTTCTTCTTGATCATTTTACTCATTATAAATTGGGTGCTTCAATCTCACCTTCTTATAAAATGGCTCTTGCAATCCAATCTCTTTAATATGGCCTATTTGGAGACCATAATAAGGTTTTAAGAGATTCCCATTTGCCTTTAACACCTTTTCTATAGTCAAGCTTTGAATTTCTAATGCATCGTAAGGAGAATAGTCTTAACAAAAGATCAAACCAATCAGGAAAATAATTTTCCCACAGATAACTTTAACCTAAAATAGAAATGCAAAACCTTTTATCCTATTATAAAATTCTTTTTAAAAATCATCTTATCATATATTGTTTTGTTTTTTCTTTATACATTGTGGAGGTTTCATAAGCATCACTCTTTAACTCCTTATTTTCTTACGATTGGAACTTTTTTAGGCTACAAATTTATTTAGATTCATGTTACAGTATTTGATGACGTAATATGCCTTATGCTTGATCTCCGCTAGAAAGTGGTAAGGCTTACTAAACACTAATCTATATAGGGACATATTCCATTAAACACAAATCTATATAGGGACATACTCTAATAAATGTTTTGGAGGTAGTTCTATATGCCCATAATGCATTATCTAGTTTTAAGCTTCAATCATTCTTGTTGGGCTACATGGTTTTCACTAGTCTGAGCTTGACTTATCTATTAGACACCTCTTTCTAGCCATTGGTTTATGGATGATAGGGTGTGAAAACTTTGTACATAACATGGTATCTCCCAAGTAGTGCTTCCATAAGACTATTACAAAAATATGTGCCTTTATCATTGATTATGACATTTTTTATCCAAACTTTGGTGGCTTAAAAGTTTGATATTTATAGAAAAAATTTCCTATTCTTTGGCACTTATCATATGACTCATAGAATAGATAAGCATTCTAGAAGAAAATCAAACAGTAGAAACCATATCAAAAAGCCTTTTAGGCTATCCTTTTTGGTTTTAAAATGTCCTCTACTTGCATTATTATGACAAAAGTTTAGAATAGGTGTAAATTTATTGTTGAAAATGCACCTTTATTATACTTGATTAATGTAGTGTTTTTATAGATAAGGATCATCCCAAACATAATGCCTTGCCTCACTCTTGATCTTGTTTTTTAAGCTTTAATTAAATCATATGGCATCACATTATTGACTAAATAAATTATAGTAACTATGTACTATAATGGTGCCATATAAAGTGAAAACAATTTCTTATTAGGGGATGCTTCTTGAATATTAAATGTATCCTTATTATGAATTAGTCATTAAGGTGGTCAGTTCTAACATTTTCTACTCCTTTCTTATCCTTTACCTCTAATTCAAGTTCGTAAAGTAGGAAAATACTGCTAATTAGCCTTGGTTTTGCTTTCCTTATTGTAAGAAAGTATCTAAGAGTTGCATGATTATAATAGTATCCAACAAGTACAACCAAAATTTATCTAAAGAAAAAAAAGATAAAAGTTCTTTCTTGGTTATGGAACCATTGAGTTAAGGTCCACTTAAAGTCAAAGTCCTAGAAGCATAGTAAATAGTGTGAGCATCTTTTTCAACTCTTTAACCAAATACGAATCCTATCACATAGTTGCTACCATTATATATGATCTTGAAAGGCAACCCCCAATTTGACTTTTGGATTACTAGTATAGAATTTAGCATTCACAGTATCGTATCGTATCGTAACACTACATAAAATAAACTAGACGTACTACTATATCAGTGATGAGTCTAAGTCGATCTTACAGAGAGTGTTAAGTAGGCTTTGTTATGAAAATAATTGGTGTTTAAGTTTTGAGGGCGTTTGTTTGGTTTTCAAATAAGAAAATAAAATGAAACTAAACTAATAAAATAAAATTGAAGAAAACATGTTAAAAATGATGAAAGGAGTGAATTCGTTAAGAGTCCGATTTTTTTGGTTCAATCTCAGCTTATACCTTAATTAAACATATTTCAATAATTTGTTGTTCTCAAACTTCTCTTAGAAACTATTAATCGTAGATTAATCTATTAACCTAAGTTTTCCCTTATATATTGTTTAATTAAGATATGATTGTTAGTTAAACCTAACTATTAAATAACCTAAGATACGATCTCTAAATTCAATTAGATAGTAGCATTACAAATTAGGAAATCTGATTAATGAAGGCAATAATCACATACGATGCGTCATTTAACCTAGGTTATGTTATTCCTAATAATTAAGAACCATTAATCACTACAAATGAATTTCAACATAATAATTACATATTACATTGAATATTCTAGCAATAAGTTTGTAATAAAACGATCAAATAAACGCATTAAAATCATCTTTTCACAATACTCAAATCCATACACATCGGATAACATAAACAATTTCTAAAGAGAGAGAAAAACAAACTCAATGAGAAATATATTTAACTAGGTCGTCGGCATCGCTGCCGCCTCCAAACCGGCATCGGGGCGTAAAGCCCTTTATCTTCTTTATGGGTCTCCAAGCATCAGTCAAGAACACCTGCAACCCTCACACACTTCTTGGAAACCAAAGAGAACAAATGAAGGAGCTGTTGTATTGTTTTTGCCCGCCAAAACCCTCCAGACATCACACCATGTTGCCAACTGAAGAGGACAAAAAATGAATCAGCTGTTGCCCCTTGCTTTCAGTTATACCTCTCCAAATGCAGCTGACACTCTCTTTTATCTTGGTTATTCTCCTTTATTCTTCTCCAGCCGACACTTAGATGGATCTGTCTTGGTTTGTTTCAAGAAGAGTGGACGCTCCCTCGATTGCTATCCCCCCTTTGTCCTCTTTTAGCTGCACATAATGAGACAAATGGGAGCTCTTGGTTCTGCCCCCATTCTTGCCCCCCAAATGAAGACACTTAATTCTTTCATAAAACCCTTTGTGCCGTCACTTGTTGCTTTTATTAAAAACCTAGGGTTAAGGTGGTGAGGTGTCCCTCTCTTCGATCACACACTCTCCTTTTTTCTCCCCTTTTCAGTCGTTCCTCACACATGTCTCCTATACGGTTTTTAATGTAGCAAAATGGACAGCTGGTGTATGTTGTGCCTCACTCACGTGAGACACCTTGCCATCCCATGCACTCACTTTACACACATCATGTTCTTTCATTCAGCTCACATTTTGCTTCCACTCACACATGTTTTATTTTCACCTTAAATATGGAATGGTAGCTAATCACCAAGATGATTTTTTATCATAAAATGCCTAAATGCTATATCAGTTTTGTCTTCCCTAGCTGTGGACATCACACGCATTCATCATATAATAAGGTTAAATGGAAGTAGGATAAGTAGCAAGAACTAAAGAGAAGAAGATGATCCAACTCTCGATTATTCCTTTCCTTATTTGTATATTCATTTTCAAGTCTTCTTCTTATCTATATTTGCTCTATTTTTTTTCTCACTCTTGTTCTATAAAGACAAGTAGATATGATTCTTTAAAAAATGACTCAAATGTAGTACTTTCGGCTGACTTTAACTCCTTTACTTCCGACTTGTGCCCAAAACCATAAATAAGTCAAAGTGAGTACGTTAAGCAATTCCATGTCATTAATCGCTAAATGTTATGAAATAATTATACAATCAATTAAGCACATATCAAGCAATCTATTTAGCTTTTCAAATTCTTCCTTGCTTGCATATTCAAAATAAAAAACTATATCTTTTTGAAGCTATCGTCATAGGGATGATGCTATCTTTGAAAACTCTTCGATAAATCAACATTATGAATATGTATGATCAAGAATGTCAAAATTCCCTCACACTAGTAGGCTAAGACAAAGATGAAACCAACTCTAACTTGGACTTATCAACTTTTTTTATTTAGATGAAACAATATGCCCTAAAACTATCTACATTGTATTAGCAAGTAAAAATAAAGTTCAACAAGTAAAAAAAAAAAAGTACATACATATTCCATGTAGTGAATCTAAAACATCACGAATCTTTTGTTTTCAACCATAGACACTAGTTATTCATCTCCAATAACCATAGAAGCCATCAAATACCTTGATCTATTGCAGTCATAAATTGTTGCAGTCAATTCATTCTTTCCTTTCATAACGTTAGGACTAAAAAATGTTTGACTTCTTAATACCATCTTCCTTCTACTACATGAATTCACATGTCTTTTTAAATGAGACACTCCACCTTTCCAACTATCGGCCAATAACTTCTGACAATATTTACATTCTGCTTTTTCTATCCTATCTATCAATGTAGTCTTATTAAAGTGATTCCAAAATTCACTTTTTAATTGAGTTCGAGTTGAACTTTTATCTTCACTTGTTGCGGGAATAGAAGTTTCCACTTCTGTTTCTGCTACTGGATCACAACTCTCTCAACTAAAGGAATATGCTCATCCATCTAAAATAATCAACATATAAATGCGTGAGGTTAGAACTAATCAACATATAAATGCTAGAGTAGAAACAATCAAAATGAGCAATTAAGCATATCATTATTGAATAATGGAGGTGCTAATGTAAAGAAGTTTATTGAAGCCATTTTAGCACAACATGTTTAATGGAAATATAAATTATGTTAAAATAAGAAGCAATGAGGAAATATATAATGCTTATATATTTAGTAGTCAATGTATGCATGCATTTGTACTAGACTTAAATACTACATTTTAATATGAAGGTGATATATTCTTTAGACTCAAATTTTGCAACATACAAAAAATAAAATGGACACAGTTGGATATATCTTTCTCCATTCCAGAAGTGTAATCTCATGAAAAGGTACCAACTAGATCATAATTACATCGTCTATTATTGAAGAAAAGTTTGTAACATTCCATTAAACTATACAATAAGCATTATAGTTAAGAAATTTTTATCACAAATATGAGGGTCATAAACAATATCAAAGAATAATCAAAGATCCACTTTGATAGTTTAGCTACACTGTGCTTTTTAAAGAACAATAATAGTTAAAAGTGGAAACAAACATATTAATAAGAAAGTATATGTTTGTAGATCATATTAAAGAAAAGAAATGCCATTAACCATTAATCATCCTACTTTATGAAACCAAAAAGTCTTAAAACACTGTTGAACACAAGAAAAAGCAAAAGCAATATTGGAACTAACTATTCATACTTCTATTCGGAACATCCTAATCCCATTCTTACATACAAACAAGCCAACCAGGCAAAAACAAAGGCCTTTCCACAAACATGAACTATGTTCAATAGTGTTTTAAGAGTTGGTTGGTTTCATAGTCTATCATCTGCTTATAGTATATCTTCTTTTTGTTTTATTTTTTTAAACTTTCTTACCCAAATATGTATTATGATATCACAACCAAACATAATATGATTAATTTTTCAGATATTACATTGGATACTTAAGAAGATAGTTTTATGTCACAAAAACCAAAGCCATAAATTCTCTCGCCAACTTCTAAGCCTTGAGACTCCCTATTTATAACTCATTATGTAGTTAAAAAAGGCAGGACATAGCTCACCAACTTGTCAGGACCTTCATGGATAACCAAACAACTTTACATTTACAACAAGTGCATTTTACTATCTTTACAATCGAGTTCAACAACAACATCAATATGCCATGGTATGAAAGAAACTAAAGGCAACTAAAGAATGTAAGGAAAGAAGCAAGAGAATTATATAACTACTCCAATTGGATCAGGGGCCTCATTATTTCCAAGAACATTAACAACAATGAGTTAGCAGTTTCAAACAATTCACGCAGGGGCATTTCACCAGACACTTAACATGCATTATGCCATATTGCCATTAGTACAAATCAGTCACAAATTAGCTAAATCACCAAACCAAAAATAACAAATACTCAATACAAGACTCTCCAAACAATCAAATATGAATAGCAAACCAAATTTGAGCATAGAGACTACCTTACTTATTAATACGCTGGTTAGTTAGTGGCGATTAGTGGTGCGGTGGCGCGGTAGACGGACGACGAGACGTGTGACGGCCGACGAGGGAGCTGGGAGAGCGTACACTGATGGGAGAGACAGAGAACGCGCGGGGAGTGAAGAACATAAGTTACAAAACAGTTGAACAGAAGAAGAGGTGAAGAAGAAGGCTGGCAGTGGCTCGCGTGTGCGGGAGTTAATTAAAAGCAAAACGATGCAGTTTTGCTTCATTTGTAGATGTTATCATTAAACCAAGAGCAACGTCGTTTTGCTGAAGCCTCATGTCGTTTTGATTTTGATCCTGTCAAGCCTCAGGCCAACAAGCTTGAGGTGGAGGAATAACCCTAGTTTGTTGCCCCGAGCCAAAGGCCTCTCCTGGGGCCCTTACTATCTGACCCGAGACTATAAATCAGGTCAGATCGGGCATAGTTTGTCACCCTTGTGGCTTGACTCGATATTCAAAATTTTAAAATAAAAAAGGACCAAACTTACATGCCATGCCTACCAATATCCTACCGCCTACGCGCGTACTTAAGATCTTAATACAACAATTAAAAAATAAAGAAAGAAAGAGAGACAACAAATAATGTTAAGGTGGATAACGTGTTGGTATATCGAAAGGTAAAGCGAGATGGGCGGATCGGGCCTTAAGATCCGTGCTTAAAGGGTGTTCCTAACTTCTTATTTCTTCTTTCTGTTTTCGTCTCAAACTCCCACTTTCCATCCACGCTCCGTCATCCTTTCTTCCTCTGCATGACATAATATCTCGCAATACCTCCATATATATATGCCCGCTTTCTCAATCAAGTTGCTACTTTGTGATTGCCCATTTCCATTTTCTCAGGCAGGCATCTCTTTATCTTGAACATGCTTTCCATTGTCCGTTTCCTCAGAAAATAATTCATAGTAAAAAGATAAGGTTTGAATCTCGGATTCTCGGGTTGTATAGATGATTTTGGTGAGAGATGGAGGGCTCTTAATAGTTTTCTATTTTAAAGCATTATTTGTTTTGTCTCTCTTTATCGAAAAGATTATTGCTTTAATGCGTGATTTATTTAATGTGTTAATGGAGTTTGAGCTGCTTTACGAGATGGGTTACCTTCTTTCTTTCACACTTTGCTTTCTTGGGATAGTTTTTGACCTTATTCTGCTCGCCTTATTTGCTCTTTTCTATGCATTCGCTTTGTATTTTTGTTTTTTCAGCAACTGAAGCAAATAATGTGACAAATGTATCTACATTGACTAACATAGATTAGTGGTCTTATTGATTTCAGAGGGATGGATACTTAAACTTCCCCAGTATTTCGTTTTTTTTTTAAAAGCTGTTTCGTGCTAATGGAGAATACGTGGAGTTTTAGTTGGTTGAGAGCTTGAATTGATTGATTAATTTTGTTACTTTCCTATGAATTCCGGTTCCTGTCTCAGAATTATTTTTGTCTGGTTGGTACGATTTTGCCCTTTTCTTTTTTTCTATATTGGAGTTGCAATTGCACCTCTAGCTTAAAATTCTACAAGGCAAAAGCACCCTAATACTTACACTAGGTCGGTTCCAATTATTCTTATACAATAAAGCTTTATGCTCTCCATTCTCAGATTTCAGCAACTGTTGTGTGATCCATTCTGGACAATGTTGCTTCTTCCAAGATGTAGGATTTACTCATTAGCTAACTTCTGGCGAGAAGGCTGCAACCGTTTAGAAAGGAGGTGTGGAAGCAGTTCTAGCTTTAGACTTCTTGCTTTGAAAGCCAATGGACTTGAAGGAGGATATAGCAAAAGATGGATCAGAAGACCTCTAAGTACTAAGGCAGGGGGAAGAAGCAAAACTAGTCACAGTAGCGAAACTGCCAACATTAGAGATGGAATTTTGGACAATAAATTTTCAGCCAGCAGCACATTGAATGTAAATAAAATTGAACCTACTGAATTCCTAATACTCCAACGTTACAATATTCAACAATTAATTTCTGGAAACAAAGACTTGGATGATCTTGTGACTGTAATTGTGTTCGATCTTGAGACTACTGGTCTTAGCAGAGAGCGTGACCAAATAATTGAGATTGCACTGCAAGACCTCAGAGGAGGCGAAAACAGCACTTTCCAGTCTCTAGTAAATCCCGGACGACGTGTTACTAATTGGCATATTCATGGCATTACAACTGATATGGTCTGCAGGCCTGAAGTTCCAAGGTACTGTTGTTTAGCTGCTCATATTCTTCTTTCTCTTCCATGATTAAGATAGAAGTCAACAATTGAAAATTTCTGTAAAATTGTCAAGTTGCCAGAAACTATTCAGGTATTAAATACTCTTTTAGAAGATGGAAAGCTGATCTCTATGTAAACAAAAACTTACGAAAGGAGTTTATGTCGCCGAAGAGCCAATGAAACTGGACGATCATTGAAAATTCCACATTTTACATAGGATTCATGGTTCTCCATATGCTTGTGTACCTGCAGCATCAACTAGGATATGAGATTGCTTTTCAAATTTCAAGCTAAAGAAGATACAACGTTTGTCGATTACTTCTACTTCTGTATTGCAAAAGGCTGTTTAGATTCTTGTTCTTTGAAGATAGTCTTATATTCATTGAACTGTGCTTCGCAGGGTGGATGCATATGATGTGTATCTGTCCTCAAGTTTGTTAAATGAAGTTTGTACCTTGTTGTAACCATCAGAAGATGGATTCCAATTAATTTGTAAAAACTGTTGCTAAGAGTAGATCAAGTTATCAAGAAGTTATGAATATTCATTCTCATAGTTCATCTTCTTGTGCTTTACTCTTTGCATGAGGAGCAAGTGGTGAAAATTGCTTGCATTCTTGAATTACTTACAACGTTATTATAGCTGCATTTTGTTCATAGTTAATGATCAAATTAATTATTCTAACTATGTTTCAACTGTTATTTGAGAACTTTTGTAGGATGGAAGAGTTGATATCAATATTATTGCAGTTTGTTAGAAGTCGTCAAAAACCCAATGGCTACGTTCTGTTTGTGGCTCACAATGCCCGTGCTTTTGATGTGCCATTTTTGGTTAAGGCCTTTAGTCGCTGCAATATAGATATCCCCCTTGATTGGTTTTTTCTCGACACACTTCCTCTGGCCCGTGAGGTGATGAAGTCTGAAGGTACTGCCCCTCTTCCTCTGTGATTTGCATGAGTTTATGAAATATGAAAATCCAAATTGCTTCTATGTGTGGTTCAGATGATATCAAAAGCTTTAAAGTTGTCTGTTGGCAGGATCAAAGGCTCCGTATAAAGTATCACTACAAGCTCTTGGTGATAAATATGACATTAAACAGATAGGTACAGCTCACAGATCTATGTCGGATGTGAAGCGGCTATCATTAATTTTTCAGAGGCTGACCTTCGAGCTGAAACTGCCACTTTCTGGCATACTAGAAAAGGCTTTCTCACACTTGGATACAACCAGTACAAAGAAGAAGAAGATTTGAATTGTTAAGTTGTTAATTTGTTAATTTCAACCCATTATTGCTGAATAAAAATTCAACCCATGAATGTTTCACTCTCATCTTACATTTTCCTACTAATATATGGTCTGAGAAGATGGTGGAACTATGTTGTCTGCACCTTGAATTAAAGATCCCAAATGAGAGAAGGGGAAATTGATGTGCGGAAATCATAGGCAAGTGGAAGGGGAGAACAAAAAGTAGTAGCGGTCCTTATTACCCTTTGTCAGTGGAGCTCAAGACCTCTCGATTTCTAAATTGGTGCTCTAATATTTTGGGGATGTTGGGAAAAAGTAACGAAGATACATATCAATTAGAGTTTAGATGACAAAAATAGTTTTAAGTTTGACTTGAAATCGACAGATATTAATTTTAGCTGGTGACTATAAAAGAGTTATATTAAAATTTGACGTTTTTATCATAATTTAATTTAAATTAAACATTTTAACATATTCAAGAAATTAATATTCCATGTATATTAAATATTAATTTTAACTTCATTTTTCTTTCAGCTTTCGTTACAAAAAATTGATCCACAAAATTTAAAGATAATAACATTTTTTCTATCCTCTCTCCTCCCCCATTCTCGCTTTCTATTCAATTGTTTTACTTACCATTTCTGCTTTTCACTTGATAGTAGTACTCATAAAGCTCATTTCTTAGTTGTATGTATAACTATAGATTCTTCAAAATTTGGTATTGCTGTAAAGTACTGAATCTTACGAGAGGGATTGATTTAGGAATTTGCTCTGCATCTAAACTTTGACTTCTTGTGTTAAAGTTAAGGAGAGGATAACTCTTCTTCGCTCTTCTTCTCTTGCTTCTTCTTCTTCTTGCTGGAAAATTGGGACGAGGTTCGATCCCATTTGTGGCTGAATAATTATAAAATTTTTTTCATATTTTGATTTTCTGAAAGCTAAGATCACTTTAATTATATAAAATAATTAACAATTAAATCAGAATGAAGCATAAATCCTAATTCGTATCTTTTTTGAAGCTTGATTATATTCTTGTCGTACCTTTTGAACAGTTTTCAAAATCAATCCATCTCAATCATCGTAGTTACATCAATGTAGGGTTTCTAACGACATCTACAGAATAAGGTGAGAAAATTCTGTAACTATTACAAAGAGGATTAAGCAAGAAGTATCAGTTCTATTAGAGCTTAACCTATTTATCATAAGTTTAGAATATTTTAATAATTTAATTAAAATTAAATTCTAATTTCAATTAAACGTTAATTAGAATTACAAATAATTCTAATTAAATATCAATTATGCCCAAATAAGACCCAATATTTCATATCGATCCTTATTTACTAAATATCTCATCTTTAATCATAAAGTTTCTCAAATCTTACAATCAACTTGATTAAAATAGCTTTACTCTCTTCAACTTCTTCTTTATGAAAGACTCATTAGGTTCTAAAATAGGATGGTAATGATTATAAATTATAATTCTAGTTCATAATTAGAATTAGATAAATTAAAATTTCTTTTAATTTATCTTTAATTCTCCAATTAAACAATTTACAAGAATGGATCAAGATTGACGTCTAGCAACACACTATAACCACTGAAATATTTAAGAATGTCAAAGTGGTTTTGACTAACCTTTCTAGGTATGATTTTTTTTGTACAATTCAATGATTTCATCATACAATGTTCCGATTAGACATAGAAAATGAAACTAATGTCTACTCTATTTTGATTCCAATCATAATAGTTCTCTACCATTAACTATCGATTCAATTAATGACATTTGTAAACTATTTACAAAACGTCATTTTACTTTGGCCAAGAATTTTCCGAATCAATACTAATTGAGAACTGCAAAATATTCTCCCTAATTACTTTATAGTGATAAATTTTATCTTGATCACTCAACTAACTCTTTATAGTTCAAGTTATATTTAATGGCTATCAACTGAACTACCTATGATTAGAATAGGTCATAAGTAGTATCAAAATATAACAATTCCTATGTACGATAACTTTGGAGACCTCAAGTTAAATGATTAGTTATACGATCATCACAATGAGAATTTCCATAGATGTAGTAATGTTTCAAATAGATTTCTTATATTGGGTCAGCTTAGTGGACTTGTTTTCTAATAAACACCTACATGATTGTTTAAGTATCTCTGTATTTTAGTCTATATGAAACACCCCACTTCCATCGAGCACATACGCAAACATTCTGTAAACATTTGGACACATGCCCTGTGAAAGCGGCTCGTTAGAGCAGTCACATTCACTTATAAGGCATCATACATACACAATATCCAAAAATTCCACATTCCATTCATAAAAAACATAATATACATTGTAGCAT
>JANIIA010000006.1:37538945-37553149 GCA_027478495.1 Erythroxylum alaternifolium | reverse complement strand
ACCAAGGGCTTATTTAACTGTCTCATATCTATTGTCGATACCAGGCTCATTGATAACTGTGCCATATCCGTTGTGGATGTCAGGTTCATTATAATATTGAGCATGTGGCTCTTTAATCACATTCGGAGCTTTAAGCTCATTTTCACTGGTCACACCAGTCACAACGGTCACAACTTCCTTTATCTGATCATACATATCATGTAATGAAATGCATCATATCCTATATATGTAAACAATCACTTTCATTCAGTATACCCATTCACTTTTCACATTTTCATTGGACCTAAGTCCAACATTCAATATTTTTGTTGGGAACACTTATTTCTGTCAGATTCATATACAATCAGAACACTTCCAATACATTCCTAATTATCGAACTCCTCGAACCATCAATCTTTGGAATTATCACATTCACATTAGTATCAGTTCAATAATTAAAATTTAAGCAATTACCATCAATCCTAGTGAGAAACATTTAGGTTAGTCACAGCAAGCTCCAAATAGCTATTGCCTCAACGTCCTGACAATGTCAGAATGTTGGCGTTCTATTTGTGCTTCTAAACCATGAAATACTCACACATTTACACATTACTAAATTGTTCAATCATATTAGTACTCAATCATTGTAGTGCCCCACTTACACCAACACGTGCCCATACGTCCAAGGACATTCAAGCACCTGCCTAGTGGAAATGGCACACTAGAGCAGTCATGTTAACTAATTATGCTTCGTTCATAAAAGACAATATATCCAAAAGATTAATTTCTCATTTCATAAATAAAAATATAGTGTACAATGTAGCTTTTCACTATATGATTCATACATATTTATACAATATCCAAAAACATTTGGGTGTTTAGTAAACTTTACATCATGTTCTACAAGATATAAGATCTGTACAAAAACACTAACTAAATCCTCACTCTCAGCTGATCAACCTTTGAGCCATTTCTTGTTTTCCAAAACACAAGAACTATACTTCTCCTAGAACATCTTAGAAGTTACATCTCCTTTCTCGTATCTGAAAAGTCACGTTGCAATTTTGATAAGTTTTGTGAATTCAGTTAGCAAGACATCATTGACGCGCTCACTTATAACAAATCACACAAACCATTCATAGACAATTCATATCATTACATAATACACATCACTTTACTAAGCATCATGTTACATAAAATATCATTTTGTTCACTTATTTCATATTTCTCATTCATAACAATTCATTTCGATCATTTAAAGCATACAATTCAAAATATATATGCAATACACATGTAACTCTCATTCAATTATTATGTTGTTGTGACCGAGTGCTCTTTTAATTGTCCCGTATTCGTTGTAGATACTAGACTCATTGATAACTATCTCTTATCTGTTGGCGATACCAGGTTCATTTTACTAGTGAGCCTAAGGCTCTTATACACATTCTGATCTTTAAGCTCTTGTTCACTGGCTACTCCGGTCACAATTGCCTTTATCTGATCGTGCATATCGTGTAATGAATTGCATCAATTATCACGTCATATGCAATCATTCACTTTCATTTATCATGTACAATCACTTTCACATTTTCATCAGACCTAAGTCCGGCATTTAACAAACATATTGAGTACACTTATTTCTTTCTCATTCACATTCAATGTAGCAGTTCCAATGCGTTCTTAGTTATCAAACTCCTCGGACCATCAATGTCTGGCATTTTTCACATTCACATAATTATCAATTCAATAATTGAATTTTAGGTAATTAAAATCAAGTCCGATGAGAACATCTAGATTACTCACAGTACGCTCTAGTTAGTTATTGCCAGATGTCCTAGCAATGTCTAGATATGGTTGTTTGTTTGACGCTTCTATATCATGCAACAAACATATTTACACACATTACTAATTTTCACAATCACATAAACATTCATTCATATACATATGTATATGTATTGTGTGTAATGAATGCTCAATTTGACTATTCTGGGTATATTTCCTTAATTCGCATCTCATGGTCATTTAACATCATCTAGATATGTCAATGGGTCGGGCCAAGACGAGCCGAGGGCCTATGGTGGCCCACGTGGGCTGAGATAGGCCAGCTAGTGGCCTGGCCCGCTGACGAGCTGACCAGCCTATAGCCCAGCATGCCACTGACGGGCTGGGGCGGCCCTACCCACCCATTTATTTTTTAAAAAATCAAAATGACATCGTTTTGAAAAAAAGAACTCATAAACAAACATGTTATCACATAAATCATGTCATGTATATTCAGCCATCAAAACATATAGACACACAGTTCTAGTTCAAAGAACTTATAAATAAATATATATAGACACACAATTCTAGCCCAAAGAACTCACACACACACACACACACACACACACACACATATATATAATATGTGTGGCTCGTTACCAATGGTTATAGGCGTATTAGCCATTGAGCTTTGCAGCTCATCTCATTATTTTCCCCACTCCTCAGGTGCAAAAAGAGTGGATAATTGATCCTTGTAAAGCTTTGGCAAACTCCAAGATATCTATCTTTTGTAACTAAATTAGTTCGAATAATTTTGGTAGCTTTATAAGCATATCAAACATGAGCATTCATATATGTTCTGTATTATGCTACAGCTGTGACATTTGATATGTAATTAAAGCTATGTACAAACTCTGTTTTGTTTGAGAAATGAAAGTAAGAGTAGAAGAAGTTTCCTTCGTACGTGTTGAAAACTATCTTTTATGTTTGGGTTGTTAATTGTGGTTGAGAATAAAATTATATGTTGATAAATGGCCCTGAATAGTTTTAAAATGAATTGTTATGTTGGGAGTTCTGTATGTATGTTTAGTGTTGTTGGATCCGGGATTCTTTTGGAATATATAGAAGTTAATAATAGGCAAAGATAAAAAGGGTGACACAGCTGTAATACAGAACTCCTAATTTGTGTCCTAATAGAAATTGTGTCCTAATTTTCAATGATTAAACTGTATTGATGTAGGTCGAATCAAACAAAAAAGTTGTACCTTATTCTTTTAACCTTTGGTGGTATAAAGTTTGTAATTTTCAGATATCAGAATTGAGATATATGATTTTTACAAGTTTGAGTGCACATTAGGGGTGCACGATCATGACCGAAACCCTTTTTAACAAGGGTGCACGATCGTGACTAACCCCATTTTTAACAGGAATGCACAATCGTGCATTAGCATGATTGTGATAGAGTTAGTTTTTCACTTAGGGCACATAATCGTGCTTGTGCACGATCGCGCACTATCCCTTTTGCATTATTTCGCACGGCCATAACTTGAGAAGTCACGACCATGACTTTTCTTCATGTGTACGGCCGTGACCTGAGTAGTCACGACCGTGACTTCTTTTATTATTAAAGGTTTATTTTTGCACTCACAATTGAGAATTCTCTTCATTATTTTATTTTCTTTTTCTTTACTCACTTGATCTTCACCCAATCCTCGTGTGTTTTAGTCATGAATTAAGTACCGAGATATGGGCCCAATATCTTTAGTACATTATTTATGTACTTAGACTTAGAATAGGTAACCAACTTCCAATCTCTATAGATCTAATTCCTAAATTTGAGTTTTTAACTTTTCGTATTCAACAAGAGTTATTCTTAAACAATTATATTTTGAACAATTGAAAATTAGAATTATTGTTTTTTATGAGTAATATGTCTCTACATACTCTCACTAAAAAAGACAACTATACTCCAAGTAGCCTTCTTAAAAAATATGATAAATTCATAATCTTCTTCACGAAATCTTTGAATTCAACATGAAAGTGAATCTTTCAACGTCTTGTAGCCTTTTAATTATACATCAAATGTATCAATAAAGGAATTAATTCTGATTTGATGTACTGTCATTAGATTTGAACTTTTCAAATTTCATCTTACTCCTTACTACTTATCTTGAGAATGATTCACTTATAAGTATACATTGAATTAAACAATTTGTTTAATAGATCTGTAAGATTATATCCAACCTTTTTGATATCTTATAATCTTTTATTATTCAATTTAGTTTTTAACTTAATGGATAACCAAGCATCACATTCTTAAATTATTAACTTTGACTCTTTCAAAAACTTAGCATTTCATATCTATTATGAAAACTTACTAATTGATTTAATTGAAACTGTTGAAGGTAAGTCAATGTACTAGGCACAATTATATAAGAAATAATATTGGATCATACAATATCTCATCTTATATTTGCTTCCTTACATAAATCTATACTCTTATGAAATTTTGTTATGAAGGTATTCACAAGAGAATCTCATTCCCTATAGATAACAAAAAATTTAAAACTTATAACAATGATCTCATTGAAGTTCTTCATCATTTTCAATGCTTAATTTCTACTTAGTTTTAAACTATTTGAACTTTCAAAATTTTAAATCGACATTTCATTTAATACATATGACTATATTACAAAAAGTTATTAGTATTATAATGAACTATAAGTATCATCATTTTATGAATTATTATTCCATCTAATATATTACATATATAAATTTAACAATTAAATACCATCATCATCCTTTCACCAAAGGTTAATTTGGTTATTTTTAACTTGATAAGTTTCATATGATTCATAATCAAAAGGATACACATATCCTTGTGTGTAACTTTATGATTCTCGTTATGTTAATTTAACTAATATGGCATAAAAGGATAACCTCAATTATCTAACTTTGTATTCTTGCCACTTATGTTAAGCATAAGTTTCCTTCGATCCAACATTTACAAACTATTTGTATAAAATTGAATCAACTACTTTTACTTAACAATCTATTTCATATCATGCATTGAACATTATAATAATGTTAAATCTAAATTCAATATCAAATACTCACAAGCATGAACTAAAAATATAATATGATGTTAAGTGAAACAATTCTATCAGGGTACTATATACCTTTCGGCTATATTTCATGCAACCTCTTGCATCTTTACAAGTTACCATCAAAGTTTATAAGATATCAGTCAACTCAGAATGTCAATATATTTTGTTATCCATATGATTTTGACATGTCTCTAAAGCTTTGTCACTGAATCCTCAACACAGATTATAACAAAATGACATAATGGGTATAAAATTTGCTATCTAACTTTGAGAACTCTTTTGAATCATCTCTTATGTCTAAGAGATTTGGTTCATTAACTTAATATCAACTATACTAAATAATATAAATACCACTTAGAAAATAGGCCATGATTTAGAAAAATCGTAGAGATATATAGATTTTTTGCTACGAATTCTAAAACGTAAGTAAAGAAAAGGTGGCCAATAAATATATTTTTCATGGTGACATGAAATCCTTACGCTCTGTCAATTTAGTGAACTTATTCTTTAACAAGAATCTATGTATTTGTTTAAGTATGTTGAAGTTTTAGTTTATGATATCAAGTACTTCCTTCGTAACAAAAAAAAAGTTTGAAAAACTTTATGCTTTATTACTATTAAATCTTAATAGAACAACATTAAGAATAATTTAGAGATAATACTTAAAAATACAATATGAATATTATAATTATAATTTTATCATAATTTTATTTGGAAAGTATATTTATGTCATCATTTTATTTTAAATATTAATTTAATAAATATAAAGTAAATAATATTTGTAATTAATTATGTTCCAAATATACAACCGCCAATTAATTCTAGAACATAAACAGTACTAGCTACGGGTTCGTAATGCTCTATGGGCATTTCATTAGTTTGCTGATGGCTGAGAATTGTATAACGCTTGCTTCTCTTTTTGCAACTCTCATTTTTTATTACAATCAAAGTACCCGCAAGAAACATCGGCAAGCTCTTTTACGACCATGTGATCCTTGACTTTTGATTTGTCTTGCATGTCTAGGTGACTGATAAAGCATGATAGGATAATGACACTATACTTACCATTCTCTCAGCAATCTACGTGGAGCACGTAGTGCGTAGCAACTTTTTGCAGCAAATGTTAGATCATCAAAAACCTGATCTAAGACAAGACATGATTCCACATCCAGCGTAATGGATTGGATAACATTTCTTTTACTTCACCTTACGCTGTGGGAGAAGTTGGATTTGTCTTTCGGCGTGACGGAATGATCTGTAATGCCAAATGTTGACATGTGAGTTGGCGTATTCTACCTTTGGACACTTCCACAGGATAACTCATATCACATGTTGACATGTGCGATGGAGTATTCTACCTTTGGACAGAATGAACCACTTGAATAGGGTAATCCATATCACCGTTCTATGATGTTTTGAAAAGGCTTTGTGAGATTGACAATAACATTTTAAATGTTTCATTTACATATAGAAAAACTGCGGACTTCTAAGTTAGAATCTTGTGTGTCAAAACTTAAACAAATACTTTTCATAAATTATTACTTTTCTCCTAAACAAAAAGATGGTTTCACCTTTCGAGAGAGCAGGGGTAATGAAGAGATGTATTGTAACGGAGAATAAATGTAACCAAGATTGCTTAACGGCGATCGCTTGATTGAAAGTCATTATTTCAGTATCATGTTATTCATCTGAAACCTAAAAAAAAAATTTTAGAATAATGTAACTATACACATGTACATGCCGTCAATATGTAAATAAATTACAATATCTAAAATTATTAAAACCAAACTATTATATATTGAACCTTCAAATTTGATTTGTTTCTTAAATTGTTTTGCAAGGACAAATATTACTTGATATCTCTCGCGAAATTTAATTCATATAAAATTCATGCGGGATGAAATTTGGAAATTTTAGTGTTGAATTATATGGAATGAAATTATATTATCTTAATTATTTGTTTATTTAATATTTTGACAATACATATATTTAAAAATGTTTTTTAAAAATACTTATAACTTTAAATATAAAACTATTAATTCTTGGGTAAGTTGTGTGTCTAACGCCATGTTTGGATGATAGCTGATCAGTTAATTTTTGGTTGATCGACTAAAATTAGCTGTTTGACAAATTTGTTTAGTAGTTGACTGATTGAATTGGCTGATTCAACTAAACTAGCCAAAAATAAAAAAGCTATGGGTGTCCAACGTTTGGGGTAATCAGCTGACTACTCCAAACCTAAACTACCAAAATACCCCAAAGTCAAAACAACGCACTGATTATTATGAGTCCAAAAAAGGGGTGTTTATGGCTTTTGCTTGGCACCAACGCATATGAGGCTGCTAACGGGGAGTTGGTGGTGAATTTTATATGCTGATCAAAATATGCATCAAAATAATAAAAAAACATAATGATGTGGTCTGTTAATTTGGAGAAAATAATGTTATAGATATCATCATTTATTATTATTATTATTATGATGATGATGATGATGATGATGATGATGATGATGATCATCATCATCATCATCATCATCATCATCATCATTATTATTATTATATGTTCTATATTTTTTATTAGAGTTATAAAATTAATTTTTGTAGAATTTAATATCTAAAATCTAAATTTCTATAAGAATATTCAACGAAATACCAAAATGTATAATATTCATATCATTATATATTTTTTTAAAGTCATGTCAACATAAGTCATTTTACACATAAACAGCTAATATTAAACAACTAATTTTACCAAACATCAAATGACAAACAGCTAATACAATCAGTTAGTTAAATTAGTTGATAGAATCAGCTATTAGCTAACAGCTGATAGAATCAGCTAACAACTAATGCAATCAGCTGATTGCTAAACAGGACCTAACTGCTTTCTGTATGAAAGTAGCAAAGAAAGAAGTTAGTTTTTCCTTACGTGATTAGTCACTTTTATCTAGTTCATTTTTTAATTTAGTTTATTTTGCATTACTTCTCAACTTAACTTTAACCTAATAACTTAATTCTCTTTAAATATCTTTTTAGAATCATATTTCAAGTAGAAAAAGATACATCGAGCTTTTTAATTCCAAATGATTTGAGGGTAAGTTGGTAGATGTTTTATAAATAAAAAAGGCTTCTCCAGCTTCTCTTTATAGTTCTCCATAACATTCACGACCACGTGCTACCGTGAGCCTTGTTTTTTTCTCGCACCATCTCTGTATGTGTCTAACTTTACCTATGGATTTGTGCTTGCTTTCTAGCTCAATCCTTCCTCTCGTTACGATTGTCAACTCTTAATGCACCATAAAACATCAACCATGACTAAGGGCATATTTTTTTGTTCATACTTTCTCCCCTTTCTACCTGAAATTATTTGCCTTATTAGTAACTACTTTTTCAACTCCTTTGAAACCTAACACTATCACTTACCACTTCAGAATTGTAGCATTATCATGTCAAATTTAAGTCAGAACCCTTTGTATACGTTGACTTTTCTACCCTTAGCCTAAAACCTTCCCTAAAAGCTCCACTAAATCTAGCACAGGGAAGTGAAAGCAAGAACCAGATCTCAACCCTAAACTGGAAGCAAGTTGTAGGAGGGAAATAGATAGAAACTTTCAACTATTTCCCTCCTAATAGATATGAGTGATGAAAAGTGGTTTCTCTATAAGTTAAAATTCTTCAAGAAGGGGCTAGGAGCTAGGAGCTAGTCATTAATACTCAGTGGCTTTTTCATTGGAAGGATACCCTCTTTCCTAGCAACTAAAAACTGGGCTCACAAAAGTTGGAATGGAAAAGTCCTTTAAATTTTGATGTTTTATAAAGAAAACATCATGTTATTTAGGTTTTCCTCAGAAAGAGGGCTTAAGGGAATAGTAGGATAGGGTCTGGCAAAGCTATCCAATATTAGAATATTTCTATTTGGATAAACATACATAATATACATTTGGAATATTGGTTTGTTAAAAGAATCAGAGCTCTGGCCATTTTTATGGGTAATGTCTTGCTTATTATTTGAGAGTTTATGTTATTTTTGGTACTTATTTTACTTTAAGTGTATTTTTAGGTAATAATTGCCTTTATAGATCAAAAGGAGAATAATTTGGCCAAAATTGAGGCATAAAATAGAAAAATTGAAGTAACTTTGGAGATACATACATGACTATGTAAGTTTTTGACAATGTGTAAAGTTAAAATTTTGAAGGGATTTTGAGATACAAGGTCACTCACATGGACATATAAGTGACTGTTCATATTCCAAAAACCATAGTTTTGCACTTTAAAAGGAAATTATGAAGGCTAGATGAGGAGAAAAAAATTGGAGTAGGATTAGACACCAGATAGAGAGGACAAGATGTAATTTTAAACTTAGGACGAGGAAAACACAAAGATTTCTTCAAGAAATCCAATGGAGAACAATTTTTCACCAAAATTTCAAGAAAATTTCATTAGAGATAAAGAGGGATATATAGATTATGGATTCTTTTATTTCTAATTGTTCTTCGGGATACTTGATGCTAGTTTCGTTCTCTATATTTAGGAACTAATTTGTTCCTAGGTGTGATGAATCCTAAGTCAGGATGGATAATATGATATAGTCTTTTATTTAATACAATTTAAATGATTAATTTATTGTGATTCAATTATACATTTACATTCTAGAATTAATATGTAGTTCAATGTTTGACTTAATATGATTAAGATTGAGAAATTCTCTTGTATCAATAGATCTATCATAATTTGAAGAAGTTGTATGAAAACTTAGAGATAGATCAATATAAATCTTCTGGATTAGGGTCAAACGTAATAGTGAATTTCATAAATCGAGTAATGCAATCTTAAAGGTTTTGACTAGAATGAGATTTTAGTTATTCAAACAAAGGTTAGTTGTTAATAGTCTTAAGAAATATATTAACATATGATATGAATTTTTACGGTCCAATAATCAATAATTTAATTGCATGATGAAGGATTAATATTTAAGATATTTTAGTGGGATTCATCACTTATGTAATACTTATTGTTTAATCGTAATGCTTTCTTTATCCTAGTTCATTCTTATCTTAAACCTTAGTTTAGTTTGTTTTGTTTAATTCAAAATTAAATCCACAACTTGATTTGACGGTATATAATAGAAAAAGAGTTAATACAACTACTTACAGTCCTTATGAGATTAACTTGTATTTGTCTGTGCTAGTTACAACTACACTGTTCACTACGATTTAAACATAAAGTTTCACACAAATCAACGTACAACTTTATAAGTTGGTAATTCGTCGCACAGATCTTGGAAGTTTTTAGCTTTCCTATGAAATTTAAGAATTGAATTGAACAAAGCATTAAAATTGTTTCTTTCTTTATCCTTGTGAATGCAAAACCATAAACTTAATCAAGACGGAAAGGGGATTTGGACAAGGTGATAAGAACCAAGCTGGCCTAAGCAAAGCTCTAAAGGAAACATTGACATTCAAGGAGTTCCAATTATAAGAGCTAGAGCCAAGAAGATAAAGGAAGCTATAAATGGGCTAATTAAAGAGATATGGACTAAACATAGGGATGGCAATTCCAGCCCAACCCGCTCGACCTGGCTCTTGTTTCGGCCCAGGTTGGGTGAGCCACGGACTGACCATGGTCCGCCGGGGCATGACTACGGGCCAACCATGGTCTGCCTGTGTGGGGCCACGGGCAGGCCCGACTCGGCCCACCATAACTAAGGTTGGGCTGGGCCAGGCCGAGGGTGGTCTGGGCCCAGCCTGGCCCATGGTCATCACTAACTAAACAAGCTTTAATTAGCTTGGAAAGTATTTAAGGCCCAATAAATTTGATCCAAAATGAGTCAAGACACCCAAAGGGTGTTTAAGTTATTCCAATCTATTTCAAGCATTCTAAGATTCGTGGGAGACATTCAAGAACATGTACAACCTGTCGCAAAAAATTAGCAATGATTTCTTACCTTAATTAGCTCATTTAAATAATGATTCTAGTCAAATCATTCAATTAGGATGATTTATTACCTTAATTAGATCTTACCTTAATTAGCACATTTAAATAAAGTTTCTGATCAAATTATTCAATTAGGATGATTTCTTGCCTTAATTAGCTCTTCTCTTAATGCTTATATAAAGGCAAGCATTATATTGTTCAAGACACTTCAAAAAAAATCAAAATTTATTAAGTGAGATTAATTTCTCTTTGGTACTTTTGTGAACTTGTGAACTTATCAAATCATTATCTTTTAGTGTTCAACCTATCTTATACCTTTGGTTCTTGTCTTCTATAGACATCGGGTCAAGGTTTTTCTATCCTAAACCTATTTTTAGCTTTCTTGGGTTCCTTGTTTTCAATTGTGCATTTGTTGGGTTTCAAGGCTCATCCTTGAGGGTCACATCACCAGGTGATCCAGTCTCACTTTATTTTTTCATTCCTTATACAGTGGTCGTACATATATTAATGGGAATGTAATTTAACATTGGATAAAGGCTTCCATTACTATACCAAATGTAAGAACATTAGGAAGCTTAGCCTCTTTTTCTGCAGATGACTTGCTATGGTTCTCCAAAGCCAATAATAAGTCAGTAAATGTCCTCATATCTACCCTTAACACTTTAAGAGCCTGATTTTTTTAACTTTGAACGAGAATAAGGGCCATTTACTATGATCAGCTAGTGTTAAACACTTTGCCAATTGGTTAAAGATAATATCTAAAAATCAAGTGTAGGATCCTCATTCATCTATTTTAGTTTTGCCTTTTAATTAAAATTCTCCATTTTAGAGAGTGCAGTCCATTAATAGAGAAAATTTAGAAGAGATTGAGTAGTTGGTGTAACAAATCCCTTTCTCTTATAGGGAGACTAATGCTTATTGAATCTATTCTAAACGCCCTGAACATATATTAGACATCTGATTTCTTTTTAGCTAGGGGTTTAACCAAGATGATTGAGAGAATGTTGAGGAGGCTCCTGCTGGTAGGACATAAATAAGGTAGGTACCACACTAAAGTTAAGAGGGAGTAGGTGTGTAAACCTCTTAAAGAAGGGGGCTTGGGAATTAATAACATCAAAATCACAAACAAGGTGTTATTGGGAAAAAGATTATGGAGACAGGTTGAGCATAATGACACACTATAGGCCAAATGGGTCTATATGTATTTCTTGAAAGGTAGGAGCTTATAGGAGATTAAGAAAATGTACTCACATTCATATTTTTTCAAACAACCACTGAATCTTAGGGACTCCCTATCAAGACAAATCAAATGTAGGATTGGAAATGGAATAATTGCATCTTTTTATTATGAAAAGCTAGCCTTATCTACTCCACAATTAAAAAAAGAGTTGTTGACAACATTCCTTGCTCATACAAAAGTAGAAATCTTAGTGAATGGAATTTAATGGTCCAATATACTAAGGGGTTTGGTGCAGTTCTTAACTGATGATAATCCTAATTCTAAAAGAGAGGATACCTATATATGGCTAGCTCACCCATTTGGTTCCTTCACTAATCACTCATCCAAGGATGTGCTAAGAGGTAACTTTGTTTGGTATAAACTCATATGGAATTAAATCCGTTAGCCTAGAATGTCAGTGATTCTATAGCTAGCAGTGGTAAACTTACAATCCTTGACAATATAAGACATCTTAACCTTAAAAATAGGTATTTTCTATGTAAGGAAGACTCGAAGAACCTCATGCACCTATTTTTCAGATGAAGGTTCTCTTTAGAGATTTGGAATGAGTCCTTAACTTATGCCAACTAGATAAATCAGAGCTCATCTGTCTTGAGTTTTTAGAATGGTTATAAGAAAACAAAACATACGCTTAAGTATTTCTATTAGCTTTTGGATCATATGAAGTGTCGGGCCTAAGCAGGGGCAAGCAGGGCATCTGCCTAGGGCCCATCAACAAGAGGGGCCCCTTTTGGAAGCCAATATTTTCCTCCTTGCATTATGAGTTGAAGATATGTCAGAAAGAAGAGATGGCCACTGAATCTTCTCTTGTGTCTTGTGTGTAGTTTTCTTTTGCATCATCTCTCATCTCTCATTGCTCTCCGCTCTTCCTTCTTCAACGTTAACTAACTTATAACATTATCGTAAGTTAACGTTAAGTAACTTATGATAAAATTATAACGTTATCATTTACCCCTATCATAAGTTAACGTTAACTTATGATAGTTATAAATAGTTTTGAAGAATTTAGGTGTATTTGTACCTTCTATTTTTTTCATCCACATATGCATCTAAGGTACTCCAACTTGAAAATTGGCAGCACAAATTTTTCATGATTTTGTCTTCTAAGTTCCGAGTGTAATTTAAAGGTAAAGTAAAGTTTATGATTTTTAATGTATTTTTAGATTGTTAAATATTTGAATATGTTATAATTAATTTGTAATTTGTCATTAACGTGGACATTATATGAGGATTTTAAATCATAACATTAATATTAAATGATATTGTATTTATTTGTGTTTCTTCTTTTTTATTTTTAGATTACTTATTATTTATAAAAATATAATTAAACAGTAATAAATAATTTAATTTTTGTAATTGTAATTTTCAATATACTTTGCCACAAGTAATGTAATAATTGTTGGATTTGTATTCTTATAGAGTTCACATAAGTTTAGTGATAATATGACTAAATCAAATAATTTAAATTACTTAATTCAAAGACTATGTGCATTAATGCTACCATAAAGCAATTAGAAGGTGTGACGATATTTTTTGAGAAATATAGAGATGAAGAGAAATATAGAGATGAAGAGTTTAGCTCTAGTATGAATATTGCCAAAAGTCATGTAGTTGAGATGAATGTAGAGCCTACATTTCCAACTAGACATATTATTAGAAGAAGACAATTTAATGAAATTAACCATAATGGAGAAATAAAATTAGTTGAGGATTCTTTCAGAGTTAATTATTTTCTAGTTGTTATGGATATGACAATTGTTTCGATGAAGAATAGATTTGAACAATTAATAACATTTTATAATATTTTTTTATTCTTATTTGAATCAAAGAAGTTGAAGTCATTGAATGACAATGAATTAAGAGAATGTTGTACTAATTTTACGATGATTTTTCTCATAATAATGTATTAGATGTGGATTTAGATGATTTTTTTTCTAAATTAAAAGTGTTGCAAATGACTTTGCCAAATGAGTTAATGTCATCAGTTGAAATTTTAGAATTTGTTAATGTAGCACCCCATTACCCTAAGGTACGTACCGGGACGCTCGTAGGTCATTTCGACACATATCCTAAGATAAGGGAGCGCTACGTACAATCACTACAATACTCCACATGGCATCATATACATTTAAATAATTAAAGCTGTAACTGTAAATCACAAGATTTTTAAAACCAAATTCT
>JANIIA010000006.1:37470093-37483545 GCA_027478495.1 Erythroxylum alaternifolium | reverse complement strand
TGATCTCATCATGATTTCCTCCATGCTATGTTTTGTATCAAGGACTTCATTAAATCAACTTAAGATCAACATCAAATTTATAAATGTATAAACATCGAAATTATGAGAAATGCCTTCATTATTCATAAAATGATTTGTACAATAAGTGCTAAAGGTTATTTCCTTTAGAGCATTTCTCTAACACTACCTAACTACTTATTATTCCATGTAAAGTGATAACCAATAGATCTTAAAGCAAATATTTCTAGCAAACCTAATACGAGCTCCAACTGTCTGCCTATAACATTATGCTTCAGTCCATCTCCTTGGGCTTCTAAGGGATAAAATACATAATTAAAGTCACCTGTAACAATCTAGGGCTTAACCATATGATGTAAAAGTAGCAAGATCCTCCTATAATTTTTCTCTTTGAAAAGCAAAGTTAAAAGCATAAATGATTGTCAATTTAAAGGAAATTGGTAATGATATTGATGATTGGATCCAAAGATCTATTTAGGCCCTAAAAACTTCATAGATTCTTGAAATTTATAAGCTTTAATTCTAGTATCTAGTAATCCCAAGATAAAAGGCTTTTATCCAAAAGTAGGTATTTTATATATTGTCTCTTAAAAGGTTCGTTCATCCCTTTAATATTCCAAAAATCATGACTGAGTTGCCTTAAAAAACTTAGAAGCCTCCTCTGGCTTTTTCTTCTTTCTACCATATTATCAATTTGAACTTAGAATGGAATTCTCTTTCTCCATTTAGATATAAGTTTCTTGAATTATTGCCTCCTCTAATTCTGGTTCTTTGTCTTTAGAAATATCAAGTAAATTATAATAGCATTCACCTATTTCAACTTCTTCCAGAATTTTCTCACCAAGACTAGATTCTTGGACCTTCATTATTTCTTCTAGTTTAGAGGTTTCAATAGTTTCAACTTTAGGTCTAGCTTCAAAAGGAGTATCTAGGTTTTGAATAATAGTGTCTATTCCCCTTTTCTCCATTGTATCTTCAATTCCTATAAGTTCTTAGTAGTATCTTATTTTGAACAAGTTGCTTTTTCTTTCCAAACTTTTTTACTAAATTGTGGTTTCCAATTGTAAGAAAGTTTGATTTCAGTTATAACAAGTTCACTTGCTTTATTAAGCTTTGTTACTGGGAGGGCTTCAGGTAATTTGTAACTTATCTTGTCCTTAAAATGGATTCTAGTGAAAAAAAAAACCTTCTAGCTTTGTAGTGGGAAAATCAAAAGCTAATGGTTTGCCTACTAAACTAGTAAAGAAGCTTAAACCATCCAATGTCCACTACTCAAGAGGGACATTATAGAAATTCATCTATATAGGAAAGAACTATATTCCATTTTGATCCAATTCCATACCTAGAATCTACTTTTAGGCAAATATAGGTTATCCCTCAGTATGCCAAGGTCCAGTTTCCATAACTAAAGAGACACTATCTTCATCTCTAAATTTGAAAATAAAAGACTCCTCTTAGTTAATAGCACTTCTTTCAGGTCCTTACTGCCCTATCTGGAATATGCCCAAGCTTGAACTTGAGTAAAGGAAAGTCTTTTATTCAAAAAGAACCCAACTAGGCTGAAAGACCAGGATCCAGCTCTAGACTACAGAAACTTTAAAGGTAAGGAAAAACACCATTCACGAGGTTAAAGTGGAAAAGCTTAGGTTTTTGTAAAGGGGACTCTTCTGAAATAACACTCCTCTATGCGTTCATAACAACCTTGTTCAATATTATGGACTTCCCCTCCTATAGAGCCTCCTAATTGGTCTTTGAGTTACCTCTTATAGGAGCCTCTATATGTCTTGCAAAGAGAGAAGCTACCCTTGAGATGCTGATAACTTGTTGAAAGTTGTTACTATTTACAAAACTTATTTATAGACATTAAATTCATTTAAGACACCTATTTATAGGCACTAGTCAACCAATATGCGTTCAGAACATTAGATTCAGTAGCCATTAGAAATTGGTCAACCTGTAAAGTATACTAGTTGACCAATATGACATATTGAAACCAACTAATACATTAACCAATGTTATAACAAACTCTTAATACTTCAAATTTAACAACTTTAACCTATATTGGTCAACCACTAACTCATATAAGTCAACTAATCACCTTAAAAACATGATTTTAACAACTTCAAATCCTCAAAACCAATTTGTTTAATCCAAATAAGATTTAAAAAACTTCCCTAAATGTTCCCAAAAGATTATTTGAAAGATATCAAAAGGCTTTATATTAAAATCAAAAGCTTCAATGCCTTTTGATGAATGTAAAGATCATGCAATAAAGTAAGATAAAATGATAATCCATATTTAGCCTTTTGAATCATCAAATTAATAAAATGAGATTAAAAATAATAATAGAAAATGTAAAATGACATTGATGAGCCTCGACTTCTTTTGTTCTTGTTTTTATATTCACTTCAACGATTGCATACTTCCACTTTTCTTTATCAACTTCATCACTATCTTCTTGAGTTTATGACTTCATTTTTTTCTAATATTTATTTTCATAAAAAGTTAACACATTAATACAAATTATATTTTGTTATCATCAAAACACTAATTAGAACCTCCTTTGGTTCAATAATCTCCCCCCTTTTTGATGATGACCTAACAAATGTGAGATTAGGAATAACAAAATTAAGTACATAAATAAATTTCGTGATAGTAATTAGCTCCCCTTGAATTCATACACAATGCACAATTTAATATGAAGAGAAAATTTTAATATCAATAAAAAAAGAGATATTCAAAATAAAAAAAATCACATAAATATTCATACATGAAGATAAAATAATTTACTCAAGCAAATCATATAGAATCTAAGAAGTAAAAAAAATGATAAAACAATTACTCCTCCTTAATTTCGTAACTCCTCTTGAGTGTTATCGCTCTCCTTAAATCTAATATCACCAAAATTTCTTCCCCTTTTTGTTATCATAAAAAAATCTATTAACAAAAAATGCATAACATAAAGTGTCATGCTTCAAGCTAACTTGGGAAGAAAAATCAAAATGTATTTAATTAAGATTGATAAAATTTCTTCATTAAAAATGTTATTAAATATTTAAGGAGTCAAAAAGGTCAATTTTGATAGTAACATCCCTAATTGTGCCTAATTTGAAAATTCCTAAATTATGGTATTGTGCCTAAATTGAAAGTTTCAATTAAAACAACGAAAACAAGTTTTGACAAAATTAATTAATGGAATTGTAGTAAATAAAAATATAATTTTGTAACTAACAATTAGTTTCATAAAAGGATGTATAATTTATAAAGCCCTAAAATTTCAAAAATAGAAACATGAAAGGTGCTTAAAATATCAAAACTAAGGAAAATTAAATATCTGTCGATATAATTAAAAGGGAAACAATATTAAATCCTTTTGCAATTTAATTATAAAGGCATAAATTTAAAAGGATGGCTTTTAATTGAGAAATATTGAAAATCTCAAATTTGAAACCTAAAAAAATGACAAATTTTCAATTTGATGCAGTTTTAAATGATTTTTATTAAATGGAGGACTTTTTTCAAGGAAAGGAGTGAATTGTTTAGGATTTTAAAGATATAAACATAGAAGATGAAAAATAGAAGAAAAGAAAAAGGGACGGACCTTCGATAATGAAGATTGATATACCATAAGGTTATACAGGTCAATTGGAGTTTGTCTTGAATATGATAGATGGAGTAGCTTTAAATAGACTAGGAGAAGACTACATTGCTACATTGGCCAACTATAGAGTTAAATTGGTTTACTAATGATTAGTGTGGTTGATTAGTATATGAATCATTCTATTAATAACTCAATGGAAATAAAAGTTTTTTAGACAAAGAGATATTAGTTGACCATTCTAACACATTATTCGACCAGTGTGAGTAATTGAGGGGCTAGACAAGTGCCCAAACAAAGAAAAAAACTCACTACAAAGGCAAAAAACATGGTTTTGGTTACATTGGTTAACTACAAGTAGGATATTGGTTGACTAATGTGCTTTAAAAAGTTTTTAAAAATAGATTTACAACTTAAATTTAACCATTAAAATAGTTAATGTAATATCAATCAAGAATTATCAAAAACCTTAAAAGAGACTGATGCACGTCAAACATACTAGAAAATAAAACCTAACTCTACACAACTAAAATTGTAGTGGTGGTAAGCAAAGATCATGTCCACAGAGAGAATGTGACTGGCTTTTATAATGAATAAACCTATGTTTAGGATTTATGAGGTGTTTGGTTAAATTCTATTAATAAAATAAAGTAAACCTAAATTATTGAAGGTAACCCAAATCAAATAATGCAAAAGTGATAATATTAACTAATAGGTTTCAAATCCAATTCAAGGTTCAATCTCAACCTTTACATGAATTAACACAATTAGTCGTCATATTATTCTCATACCTATCTTAGAAACTATTAACTGTATTTTAACTACAAGCTCTGTTAACCCCAATTTTTCCTTAAATTGTATTTAACTAAAATGTTCTCTTTAATTATGAGCTATTAGACAATCTAGAATAAGCTTTCTAGATTTTGTATAAACACTGCATTATGTAATAGGAAAATAGGTTAATATAAGAAACAACCACATAAGCTCTAATCATTTAACTTATTCTATGTTATCCCTAATGATGTTTGACCTTTAGTTTACCATAAGTGAATCAGATGTACAATGATGACTTATTACAATCTAAATTATGGAAATGGGTATGTATATATAAAAATAATCTATTTAAAGTGATTAAATCATCATACATAAAAACTAAAACATTAATCATAGAATAACATAATCAATTTCAAAAGTGAGTGAGAGCAATATTACTAGATTAAGAAATTCCCAAACATGTTCGTTGGCCTAGATATCCCTTTTAAATTGGAAAGTGAAGGTTAACTCCTCATAGCTCTCCAAAGGGTAAAAACAAGAGATAAGGTCTCCATCCCTGGTCGTTTATAAAAAAATATGAAAATTCGAGCCTAAAAATAAGAAAAACCAAAAAGGGAACTTCTGCAAAAAAGATGAAAAACACAGTAGCTGCCTCTGCGTGAATAGTAAAAATCCCTGAACAGTGAATGTTTTTAATCCTTTTTTATCCTCTCTCTCTTCAATCCTTTTGTAATCTTCAGCAGATGCCATCCTCAAGATCTTCAGGAGATAAATCCGTATCCATAAGGCAACATTTGAATTTCAAAATTATAAAAAATTCTTGAATGTATCAGATCTAATTTAAAATCAGATATGCAAAAAATCCTTTCCCTTGTACGTGCCCACGCTTAGTCATCTATTTTTTTCTGCCAGTTGGGAATTTGACTTGTTTTCCTTTTAATTCCATCTTTTTGGCCCAATTTCATCTTCCATGTGTTGAAAACCATCTGAGAACAATTTAGGAACAAGTCCATCAATTTTGCACAATAATTTCAACACATTAAAGAAATTTATCCCAAAATTAGTACAAAATTGACAACTTAACAAATTCACCCACACCAAACCTTTGCTCGCCCTCAAGTAAATATGCCAAACCACTACACTATCAATTCATCCTTCACAAGATTAAGTGCACACAATCTATTAAACTTAAGCCAGCAAGACTTAGGTTGAAACACACATGACAATCACTTTTCATCGATACAAATAACAAAGTCAAATTAAACATTTTTGTTCGATGGCAAGTATGAAACCAAGGTGAATTCTTCTCACAGATTTCTCTCTTTACGCTCAAGTGTTTAAGGATAAAATATTTTACTCAAAATCTTCTAATGCAAATATTCTACCATATGCTTGCTTTTTCACCAACTTTTAACCACTTGAAATATAAACATGCACAAATCAAAAGGACTTTTTCAAGGTTCTATTACTATAGGTCAAGCTAAGGATTGATAAATGGAAAAGAAAAGCAAAAATCATAAACATTAGTAAGGCACCAAAACACTTGTGGAGACACCATTTTAATTGCAAAGGAATCAACACATCATTCTATAGAGGTAAATTACTTCAAATATTTTCTGGTTTTTTTTTCAATGTTGTATATTTTTCTCTTTTTCCTTTTTCCTTTTTTATTTTTTTATGATAGCAGTACACACAATTCAAAACTAAACCTATTCAATTTCCTTCATCTTTTTCTTTTCCTTACTTTCCATATCTCTCTAAATAAGTGTGACATAATTTATGGTTAGAATGCCTACTTACATTTATGATGGGTGAAGATATGAGGGGGTTAAGTTGCTTGTTGTGGGTTTATCAAAAAAAAGGGTTCAGCTCAAAAAGTTTAACAAAGGATATTGAATTAGGTTGGCTTTTTAAGCTAAAAGGTTAAACATAAAGATGGCCTTTATCACTTTTGAACATGCATGTATAGATGTGGTCTCAAATCGATTCCAAGCAGGTTCTAGAGAAAAATTCGCTTTAGAAGATAATCACACATCAAGAAATAGAATAACATAAAAATGATGTCATTAAGGCTCAAATTCGCTCACAGGAGGTTTAATTCAAGAATTCACCTTAATTTCACATATCACCTAATCACTCAAATGTTAAACTTTGACTAAGTGTATAAGACCAGTTATTGAAATTAATCAGCATAGTTCACCTTAGAATCACATGGCCCAGTTTAATTTCATGCACACCCTCAATCTCATCCAAATAATATGACAAAGGTTCATGGCTCAACACACAACACAAGTATGCAAAGAACAGAAAAATTTTAAAGAAAAGAGAATAAAAGAAAAGCAAGACCACATAGTCACACACATATATTCCAATCTAGCTATAAATTAAACAAATTAACGAGGGTTGTTTTCTTTTAAGATTAAATGAGTAGAAATATGTATTCTAAACATTCTTACTAATCAACAACTTAGATACGATCTTAAGTTTAATTGATTAATAGCATTAAGAACTAAGAAACCAATGAACAAGATAACAAATACAGTACATGCATTTAATCTAGTTAAGTATCTTCTTAGAATTTCCAACTCTAACGTAAAGATAGCAATCCTAATTGCTACTTATGATTAGTAAGATTGAACGTCATATCCTACCAATCTAGGTATAAATTAAACAAATTAATTTCTAGTTGCGCACCCTAGAATTCAATCAATACAATCATGAAAAATAAATCGGAAGACACTTAATATTCATCAATAAAAGAAACTTTTATTTAGAATCTCACCATACCAGATGATAACGAGGTTCCCTTCAACCAAAAAGAAAAGTTTAGCTATTCATAACAAAATTAAGAGCAAATGGAATTATAACAAGAGATAATGTCGCCATCCTTGGTACTTTATAAAAAAAGTACAAATATTCTAGCCTAAAAATAAGAAAAACTAGAAAGGGAACTTCCGCAAAAAAGATGAAAAACACAGTAGCTGTCTCTGCGTGAACAATAAAAATTCGTGAACAGTGAACTTTTTAAAGCCTTTTTTATCCTCTCTTTCTTCCATCCTTTTGTAATCTTCAGTAGATACCATCCTCCAAATCTTCAAGTCGTAAATCCCCATCCATAAGGAAACATTTGAATTTCAAAATTACAAATTTTTTTTTGAATTTATCGGATCTGATTTAAAATCAGATATACAGAAAATCCTTTCCCTTGTATGTGCCCACACTTAGTTATCTATTTTTTTTTGCCAGCTGGGAATTCGACTTGTCTTCCTTTTAATTCCATCTTTTTGGTCTAATTTCATCTTCCATGTGTTGAAAAACACCTGAGAACAATTTACAAACAAGTTCATCAATTTCGCACAATAATTTCAACATATTAAAGAAATTTATCCCAAATTTAGTACAAAATTGACAACTCAATAATGGTTATGTTGGTTATAGAGATGCTAAAATGTTGTCTTTAAGCTCCCATGCTTCTAATGTGTTACATGGACCTACAAATGACCATGTAAGTTTTAATAACTTCATTTCTTTAATTCTTTATCCAGTCTTCACCTTAATTCATCTCCTTTTTATTCCACAAAGGAACATAAGATTGAACATCAATAGGACTGTTATAAGGATATGTTTTTAGCTCATTTTGGTTCTTGTTCCTTAAACTTGCACCTAAAACAAAATATAACCTAAAATAAGTACCTTAAGCATAACATAACATTAATCACTAAGCATTAGGGAGTAAATATATATTCAATAAAGCACTTATCAGAGACCTTAAACATATAAAGTCAATCATGAAAATAAACCTTATCCTTATTTAATGATTTAGAAAAAAGTATTTCCCAGCTAATATATATTCCAACTTAGTGTCCTCATTTTGTATAATAATCTTTAAGTCTAGGTACTTTAAAAACAATGATTAAATGCCTTATTCATAATTCAAACCCCGACAATCATCACTAAAGATTTATACATAAATTGACACATAGATGCAAGTTATCACCTATTTATAAATTATAAACTAATAATTACCTCATATTGAACATTTTTTAAAGAGATTTCAATGAAAATTCTTCTTGAATTTTCAATCTATCGGTGGCATCTCATCCTTCTCATCTCACTTGGTTCAATGATTGTTTGTTTTAAAATGTCTATAGTGGATAAATTATCCTCATCCTGCAACGTCTTCAAGACTTTATTTGAGATAACAAGGTTAGGTCAAGATAAAATACATAGAAACCTCAATAATACCTAATTCAATAATTACTATCTCTACTATATGACATTTGCCTTTTCTTTCCTAATAGCCTTACAAACTAAGGTAATCAGTGTGTTTTAGGAACCTAAATAAGCTTGGTTCCATGGTTGTTAGATTCCTTCTTCTTTTTAATTCACACTTTTAAGAGTTTGTTTTCATTCTTTCTTTAATAAAGCAAGATCTATCAACATGTCTAAACATACCAAAAAAATGACATACCATGTTATATGAATAATTAGGATGCATAAAAGCATTACTTGGAATCTTATATGTGTATGTATAATGAGGAAGTTTTAATTGAAAATCAAATATTTTTAATGGTCTCTTAGGATGTTGAAAATTCTCCCTCAATTATATGTATAATGCTTACTATGAATAAAGGCTTAATGCATGCTTCTATAGGGGAGTGAGGAGTTTGATAGGTGTAAATTATACTATGTTTTGATATATGTTTAAGTGTGCTTTTGAGTATTTCTTAGACGATTATCATGTATATAGGCTTAGAATTATGTCATCATTAGTGTTTGTTTATATTTTAAGTGTTTATATGGTTTTGAGCATGAATTGGACCTTAATTTTATGTTTCAAGAGGTGTTTTATGTGTGTTTAAGTGAATAGAAATAGGAAATTGAAGAAAAGAGAAGAATTGGAAATATAAAAGCTAGCCACGATTGAGAGAAAGCAAGAAGGAGGAGTAAGAAGAGCAATCCAGAAATTCCATCTTTCAAGTTTAAGTTCAAATCAAGTTCTTTCTTTCTTTCCTTTGTTTATTTCATTAAACTTGACATGTACCTTGGATTTGAATATGTTATTCATGTTTAGGATGCTCTAATTATCATATTTGTATTTGTTCTTGAGTTGTTTTGTGACTTGATTATTGTTGATTTCAATTCAATTTTCTACTTTTGTGATGTTTGGGTATGCTAATACTTTGATAATAAATTGAGAGAGTGAGTCGAAAGTAATCCGATTAGGTTGGGTAACGAGATTTAATGACCTAATAAGTCTCCCAAATATCGAATTTGTAATCATACAAAGAGAGATCTTATGTGAAAACCCAATTATTCGATATATCACTTAAGAACTAGTTGAAAACGTTAGGTAGATTTTGTGAATCAAAAGTTTGCAAAATCTGGAATTTCGTAATCAATTAAGGTTAATTGATTTGGTCTTAAGAAAGAGTAGTCAATCCCTTAGAATACCTAGAATTAACATATAATTGAATAAAAAAAAAAGTGGTTAGGGAGTAAAATAATGATAGAATGAATCCTAAACTTCATCCTTGATAAAAGGACCCATCCTAGAGTTCCCCTTTTAGAACTCGGGTGAAGCCCTCTTAGCGACCCCATGGTAACCCTCCAATTAATATCTATCTCAACCAACCGTAAATCCAAGCCATTCAACTATTAAAAACCTTTTATATTTTAAAAGTTAAAAGCATGGAAAATAGTGGGATTTTCTAGAAATAATTTATTAAAAATTTTAATAGCACAATGATTGCATTTTGACATTCCCAAAATTTTCAAGAAAAACCTGGATAACACATTTAAAACGCTTTTATATTCAAACCAATTTCTCAACTACAAATTGTGGACTTTAAGTCCACTCATAAGCAACCTTAAACAAATGATTCTCAATAATCACTACAATAAACTTTAAAAAGCCGAAACATATTCAAGCATTCCATTGAAAAGCTTTTATAAACATCCATTCTTTACACAAATTTACATACCAAAATCACACAAGCACAACAACACCCGATGATACAATTAATCTTGAGGTAGAGTCTCAATTACTGCAACACCTACACATATACCTGGGTTGGTTTGTTTAAAAACATAAAAATAAGGGTGAGCTAAACAAGCTTAGTGAGTGTAATCAGTTTACAAGAAAATTGAACTTTTCATAACAATATAACTGCGATATTCCATAAAATCATAAAACTCATGGTAAAATATTTTCCATAACAATTTATTTGTGCATCATCAAATATGGTAATAGCATAACTGTAACACCCCACTCCAGGAACAAACGTACCTGACATCCTGAGAAATATCCGAGTCCGTGCCCCGCGAGGGTGGCATGCTATAGCACTCGATCATTCAAATTTTAGTACAATTTTTTTTAAAACGACAACATAAGGTGTGAAAATTTATAACCAAATCAGGCCCACTCTATTCGTAAACTTTTTCAACATAACAATACAATCAACAGAATTTTTAATATCCATTTAGGCCCATTACAAATACAAAACATTTCCAATTCCAAAAATTATTACATACTGTAATAGTCAATTACAAATGCTATAAATATTTGAGGAATATACAATTTAGTATAAAATAAAGAAATACAATGCAGACGCGAACTGATCCCGACCTCTATCTCTCACTTGTATGCAATAGGTATACTCCCGTTTGTCTAACGGGGTATTCTTCTAAGCTCTGAAAAATAATTGCAAATTTTGGGTGAGTTTTACGAACTCAATGAGTGACCATCATTGATGGCTCACCCAGTCACATAACACATAGATCATATTCACAACATTTCACATTTTACAATCAAGATAAGTTAATCAGTCATATTATGCATATGCAGTGTGTATGAGACCCACTTTTTATTTGTTACTTTGTTGTGATTGAGTGCCTAAACTGTCCCATATAAGGCTCATTGATAACTGTCCCATATACGGCTCATTGATAACTGTCCCATATAGGGCTCATTAAACGTTGAGCCTGAGGCTCTAAATCATTTTGAGCTCGAGGCTCTTTTCACTCATTGAGCTTTAAGCTCTAATCGGTGGCTACTCTGGTCACTCAATGTCTAAATACTTCGTCCTTTCATGAAAACAAGGATTAGCAACAATTTTTTGGGTTGCTTTATTATCACAGAAAAGAGTAACTGGCAAAGAAATAGGCATAGAAAGATCCTTGAACAGGTAGGAGAGCCAAACAAGTTCACAAGTTGAGTTGGCAATGCTCTTATACTCTGCCTCAGTAGATGACCTGGATACAGTAGCTTGTTTCTTCATTTTCCAGGAGACCAAAGCATGTCCTAAGAACATGCAATAGCCTGTTAGTGACTTCCTGTTCATGGTACAAATGGCCCAGTCTGAACTTGAGAACCTAGTCAATTGCAGCTGTGACTGTACAGGTGAGAAAAGTTCATCTGAGATTGTTCCTTTCAAGTACTTAAGAACATGTGTTGCTGCTTGCATATGTGTTGTCTTAGGTACTGCCTGAAACTGGCTCAATTGCTGCACTTCAAAAGAAATGTCTGGGCGAGTCATGGTCAAATACAACAGCTTCCCTACCAATCTTCTATATTGTTCGGTTTCTTGCAACAAATCACTAGCATCTTGAGATAATCTCAAGTTTGAAGGAAATGATGTATTAACAGCCTTTGAAGCTGTCAAACCAGCAGCCTTTAACAGATCTAAAATATATTTCCTCTGATAGAGGTATGTACCACCTGAAGTTCTGAGTATTTTAATTCCCAGAAAATACCTAGCAAGTTTGAGATCTTTAATGGTAAACTTACTATGTAATGCCTCTTTAGTGGAGCTAATTTATTCATTCCAATTCCCAATCATGGGAATGTCGTTTGCATATACTAGAGCTGCAGCAAACTTGGTACCATCTCTCATGACGAATAACAAATAATCATATACAGATTGTTGAAAACCAAGTTGAATCAAGAACTTCTTGAGTTCCTTGTTCCACTACCTAGATGCCTGTTTAAGGCCATATATACACCTCTTAAACTTGTATACTTGGTTGGGTTTAGCCTTTTGGTAGCCGTTTGGTGAATTCATGTAGATCTCTTCCTCTATAAATCCATGCAAGAATGCATTATTCACGTTTAGCTGATATATTGGCCATTGCCTTGCTGCAGTTAGAGCCATAACAACTCTCACAGTTGCCAACTTAGCTACTGGAGAGAAGTTATGCTTCTAATCCTTCCCTTCTTACTAATCAAAGCCCCTCACGACCAATCTTGCCTTTAATCTCTCCATAGTCCCATCAGCCTTGTACTTGTTCTTATAGACCCATTTAGAAGAAATGGCTCTATGCCCTGCAGGTAACTCACATAATTCCCAAGTTTCATTTTTCTCCAAAGCACTTAACTCTTCATCCGTTGCTTTCCTCCAACCTACATCCTGACAAGCTTCTGCAAAATTTGCAGACTCTTGGGTGGAAAAAACATTGACAAGTGAAGCTACATATTCATATAGAAGGGAACTGAAGTCTTTAGGTTTAAAGATGGGATAAGAAAGGGAGTTACTACTGTTGTTATCATTGAATCTTAAGACAAAGTCCTACATCCATCTACGTTATGATTTGGATCTTGTGGACCTCCTAGCATTTAAGTCAGGATAAGTAGGAGATGTGTGTATAGGATGAGGGTCGGAGGAAGAAGGAATTTGATTATCTAGATGAGAAAGAGACAAAAAATCATGTTGGAGACATTCCAAAATAGAAGCAACATCATCAAGGCAAGAAGGAACAAAGTTAGGAGTCTTTGAGCTCTTAGAATCAGGAATAGCTTTTTCTTGTAAGGAAGCATCTTTGAATGAAAAAAAAACTCTCATGAAAGACAACATCTCTATTGTGCAAGTCATAAAGTTTATAACCTTTTTGATTAGGAGGGTAGCCAAGAAGAACGCACTTCCTTGCTCTTGCTGCTAACTTATCGGACCTACAATTGCAGCATATAACAAACAGCCTATGGTTCTCAAATGATCATAGTTTGGTTTTTCATTGTAGAGGACCTCGTGAGGTGATTTCCAGCCTAGTAGAGGCATTGGCGTTTT
>JANIIA010000006.1:37437742-37456490 GCA_027478495.1 Erythroxylum alaternifolium | reverse complement strand
ATCGATGATGGTCACTCACTGAGTTCGCAAAACTCACCCAAAATTTGCAATTATTTTTCAGGACTCAGAAGAATACCACGTTAGGTAACGGGAGTATA
The DNA here is from genome assembly GCA_027478495.1 of Erythroxylum alaternifolium. Taxonomy (NCBI): domain Eukaryota; kingdom Viridiplantae; phylum Streptophyta; class Magnoliopsida; order Malpighiales; family Erythroxylaceae; genus Erythroxylum; species Erythroxylum alaternifolium. Next base: position 37,456,392 of record JANIIA010000006.1, on the reverse strand, counting down.
CCTATTGCATGCAAGTGAGGGATAGAGGTCGGGATCAGTTCGCGTCTGCATTGTATTTCTTTTATTTGACACTGAATTGTATTTTTCACAAAATTTTGTATTTATTCGTAATTGAATATTGCAGTTTATAATAAATTTGGGAAATTGGAAATGATTGTATTTTGTGTACTTGCGTCTTTTATTTGTGTATAACCTTATGTTATAACTTTAAAAAAAATAGAGAGAGGGTTTTGCAAAAGTCAGTGATTAAAGTGTAATATGTTGTTTTGCAAAAGAAATTGATTTAAGTGTCATATGTTTCGTTTTCGGTTTAAGCTAATTGCAATTCTTGTATAAAACAAAAATTGTGGCAATTCTTGTAAAAGAAAGGTTTCTGAATAAAAGTGGGCCCAAATTTGTGAGTATTATTTTGCGCGTATTCGTATTCAAAAAAAATTTATAGCGACTTTTGATTGTTTAGTGATGTGGCACACCACCCTCGCGGGGCACGGACTCGAATATCACTATCGATATCGAGTTCGAGTCAAGCGGGAGTGGGGTGTTACATTAACCGCAGTCTCAGGCCAAGATCTATGCCATCACTAGACAGGAGGCTTAGAACTCCCCAGATGTGGTAATAGGTGTGTTAAATGTTTTTCAATTTAAAGCATTTGCATTGGTAGATCTAGGATCTACACATTCATTCATCACACGACATTTGGCATCTAAACTATATTGCGAGAAACAAATGCTAAATTATAGTTTAGAAGTAAGAACATCGATAAATAGTACTACAGTGATAGGGAAAGTGTGTAAAGGGTGGGTCATTCAAGTAGATTAGGCAGAGTTAGAAGTTGATATGATAGTATTATAGTTAAGTGAGATAGACCCTATATTAGGTGTGGATTGGCTCACTGCTCATGGAGCTATGATGAACTGCTATACTAAGAAGGTAATTCTTGAATCTCCTAATCAGCTGAGATTAATCTTTTGTAGTGTTAGTCAAGTAGTGTCAGCCATATTGATTTCATCAATGAGTGCTTTAAGGTTGATTCGAGGTAGATGTGAGGCTTATCTAGCCTATGTAGTTGATACCCGTACTAAGAAGACTGTGCAGGATATCCCTGTTGTTATGGATTTCCTGGATGTGTTTCCTACTAAGTTATTTAGTTTACCCCCAGATAGGGAGATGGAGTTCGTTATTGACCTTGTTTCGGGTATTGCTCTTATATCTATTCCTCTATATAAGATGACAACCATAGAACTTAAAGAACTAAAGGCTCAATTATAGCAGTTGTTGGATAAGGGTTTTATCAGACCCAGTGCGTTACCTTAGGGAGCCCCAATTTTATTTGTGAAGAACAAAGATGGGACTTTGAGGTTATGTATTGACTATAGACAGTTAAATCAAGTGACAGTGAAGAACAAATATCCCTTACCAAAGATTGATGATTTACTTGATCAATTACAGGGTGCTCAGGTGCTTACTAAGCTAGACTTGAGATTAGGGTACTATCAATTGAAAATAGTAGAAGCCGATGTACCGAAGAGTTCATTCAGGACTAGATATGGGTAAACTAATGCTCCGCTAGCTTTTATAACATTGATGAATAAGGTATTCCAACCTTATTTAGATCACTTTGTGATTGTGTTTATCGATGATATTTCGGTGTATTCAAAAAGTAGAGAGGAACATTCTGAACATCTGATGTTATTCATACAGATAATGAGAGAGAAGTAATTGTATGCCAAGTTTAGTAAGTTTGAATTTTGGCTTGATCAAGTAGTATTCTTAGGTCATATAGTGTCTAGGTAGGGCATACAGGTAGACCCAAAGAAAGTAAAGGCAGTAATGAAGTGGGATGCTTCGAGAAATGTGTCTGAGATTCATAGTTTTATTAGACTAGCAGGATACTACCAAAGGTTTATTGAGGATTTTCACTGATCTCAGCCCCTTTGAAAAAGCTTCTGAGGAAGAATATAACCTTCAAATGGACTGATGAATGTCATAGAAGTTTTGAGGAGCTTAAGCATCAGTAAAATACAGCACCAGTGTTAGCAATTCCATCTGGATCTAGAGGTTATGTTGTGTATAGCGATGCTTCACACCAGGGGTTAGGATGTGTTCCGATGTAGTATAGTAGAGTGATTACATATGCATCGAGATAGTTGAGGTCTCACGAGTTTAATTATCCAGTACATGATTTAGAACTTGTTACAGTGGTATTTGCTAAAGATTTGGAGACATTATCTACATGGTGAAACATTTTAGATATTTACCAATCATAAGAGTTTGAGGTATTTGTTGAGCCAGAAGGAGTTGAATATGAGACAGGGATGATTGATGGAATTATTGAAAGATTATGATGCATAATTGAGTATCATCTTAGTAAAACTAATATGGTAGCTGATGCATTGAGCAGGAAATCCAATAATAGTGTGACTCAAATTCAATCATTACCAAACCTGGTACAATTAAGAGCATTGAATATTGAGTTAAATTTGGGGCAGAATGAGGTATTGTTAGCCATGTTAAAGATTAGACAGATGTTATATGAGAGGATCAAAAAAGCCTAAATTAAAGATCCAAAATTTGTGAAGTTAATTGAGAAGTTGAAAGTGAATTAGAATTTTGAGTTTGAGTTGAGAAATGATACACTGTGGTTAAAGCAGAGATTGTCTGTACCTGGTGTGGATGATCTAAGGAAAGAGATTTTGGAGTAAGCATACATAGCAGCCTATACTATGCATCTTGGTACTACCAAAATGTATAGTACGCTGAAACAACATTTCTAGTAGCCAAGGATGAAGAAGCAAGTGGCTAAATATGTGGCTAAATGTTTGACTTGCCAATAAATAAAGGCAGAGCATCAGGCTCCGGTTAGGAAGTTACAGTCGTTACATATTCCAAAGTGGAAATAGAAGAGAATTACTATAGATTTTATTGTGAGTTTGCTGAGAACTCCAAGGCAACATGATGTCATATGGGTCATTATTGACCAATTGACAAAGTCGACTTATTTCTTACCCGTCAGGGAGAATAATACATTGGATCAGTTAGCTCGGAGGTATATGAATGAAGTACTGAGGTTATATGAGGTCCTAGTGTCTATTGTATCAGACCGAGACCCTAGGTTTACTTCAAGATTTTAGGGTAGTTTATAGATAGCAATGGGTACAAAGTTGAACTTTAGTACAACATTTCATCCTCAGGCGGACGAATAGAGTGAGAGAACTATTAAGACTGTTGAGGATATGCTCAGAGCTTATGTTTTGGAGTTTTAAGGAGCATGGGATCAATATGTAGCGCTGATTGAATTTATATACTACAATCATTATTATAGTAGCATCGGTATGGCACCATATGAGGCGTTATATGGCAGAAAGTGTCGTTCGCCTTTGTATTGGGATGAAAAGGGTTTAAGGATTGTTGAAGGCCCAAAATTGATTCAAGATACTATTGATAAAGTGAAACTGATCTGTAGTAAAATTAAAGTAGCATAAGACCGACAAAATAGTTATGTGGATCAGCACCAGAGAGATATGGAGTACTGAGTAGGAGATAAAGTATTTCTAACAGTATCACCTTGGCAAGATGTGCTAAGGTTCGATAAAAAAGGTAAGTTAAGCTATAGATATATTAGTCCATATGATATTATTGAGAGAATTGGAGCATTAGTTTACAAGTTAGCATTACCTGCTGAAATAGCTCAGATACACATTATGTTCCATGTTAGTATGCTCAAGAGATATCGGTCTGATCCAACATATGTGTTACTGACTCAAAATATTGAGGTTACTGGTAATTTGAGCCATGTAGATGAATCGATCAAAATAGTGGGCTATCATAATAAGCAATTAAGAAATCGAGTGATTCCATTGGTGAAAGTCCTTTGGAAGAATAATTCGAGAGAAGAAGCTACATGGGAAATGGAGGAGAACATGAGGAATCAATACCCCCATCTGTTTGATCAATTATATAAGAATTTCAAGGACGAAATTTCTTAAGGGGGAGAACTGTAATATCATGTTTTCCATACTAAGGGTTAGGATATAGGATCCTAAACCATAATACATGAGACATAGTATTGAGAAGTTATAAAGTGCATGGCATTCACATGCGTGTCGTGAGCATAAACAAGAAATTTGATTTTGTACACATTGCAAATACTGTATATGCACTCAATTGACACATTCCGGGGTATGAATGATTTAAAATGATCATAATGTGAATTGTGGATTATTATGTCTTGAATATTGGTGTGATGGTTTATAATTATTAATTTGGAATTATTTGTTACAATTGGGAGATTTATGAAATTATGTGTATTTTTACATTAGGAAAAATGCCAAGTGACAAGACAAATTGACTCATGGTAATAGAAATAAGCGACAAATGGTAGTAGAAATTATTGACAAATGGCATTAGGACTAATTAACAAGTGGCATAGAAAATTGGGTGACAAATGGACTAATTATTAAGAGTTATATAGTACTTGATGTAAAAATACTAGTAGCATTAATTTTTATGTGGTGAGTGTCATCACATGTGTCATAACACCCGCCAAGCTCATTAACCTACGATATATATAAGGAAAGAATTTCTTTCATTTTGTCCTTCATTTTATTTGTTGTTACAAGCTCTCATCTTCTTCCATATTCTCTCAAATTTTGACACTCTCATCTTCTTTTTCTTCTATATTTCACGACACTCTCACCAACCTTCACTATCTTGAGTTTTGCTATCATTCAACACTAGCCACTCCAAGATCTTTGTTGTCTTCTTCATCCAGTTGATGAAAATCTAGCCTATTCCTCTTTGATTGTTGACGATCGTGTAATGTTTGGAGAGCTAAGTTAACTTATGATTTAAAGAGCTTGGATATAAACAAGTATATTATTGATCTTCATGGTTTGTTTTAAGAGAAACATTTATAATGATAGTTTAGAGATAGAATGATAGTGTTAATGATGTTCAATGAGTGCTGAAATTTTAATGGATGAATGAAGACCATTATGTTTTGTTTTTGGATGTATAAAAATGTGGATCATTGGTTATTATATAGATGAATTAGATTGAATTTTGAAGCTAAAGAAAAGGTTAGTATAGTGTTCTTGAAATGAGAAGAACTAGGATTTATGTATGATAATGAATGATATTGTTGTGTTCTATTTTTATATAGATGATAAAACATAGTTTATGGATTGTTTTATGGATGATATTGAGATGGAATTGAGGTAAAAATGATGAGGATATGAAGTCTAAATGATGAATTATGCATTAGATGAGTTAAATGTAACATGAAAGAGTTCAAATCTAGAAAAACATGGAAGAAGTTAGCTGGGATTTTTCAGATTACATAACCCACGATCATGGGAAATGAAAGGAAAAGAAAAGAAAAGTTCTATTGACATAACCCACTATCATGAGAAGTCCTCCACGATTGTGGGAAAGGCCATAAATGTGGATTCTTATCTTTTAAGTGATGTTTGAACCAACTATTGCTTAGGTACTTTCCTATGGTGTATTTAAAGCTGATTGGGACTTGAAATGAACCTAGTTTGAGGTTAAATGAGTTGAAAAAGTGTTTGATATGTTTAGGTTGTAATTGAGGTTATAACATAAAGAATGGATTGATGATATCAAGTGTTTAAAATTTGTAAATTTAGAGATGTTATAGGAATGAAGTGTTTTTAAGAATGCTAATGTGATTCAAAGGAGATGAATAATATGAATTAAGTTAGAATAAATGAGAATTTAGATATTATGTGATCATATAATGTTAGAAAAAGGGTTGGAGAATGTATGATTGATGATATTAGAATAACCAAGTTCTTTGAGGTGTAAACCTAAGTGTAAATTAGACATATCTAAGTGATAGTGTTTGAATGTTCAAGGCTTGTGATTAAGTATAAATACCAGTGAAAGTCATTGAGCATGCATTGAACATAATATATATACATATGTGTATAATTGAATACTTATGTGATTGATCAACATATTAATGTGTGTAAATGTGTGTATTGCATGGTTTAGGCACTCAAGTAGAACGTCAACATCCAGACATTGCCAGTTCATTGAGACAATAGTTATCTGGAGCTTACTATAAGTCAACATAGATGTTACTCACTAGGATTTGATTTGTTCTGTTTATATTTTAGTTATTGAACTGTGAATGATCTGAATGCCAGACAATGATGGTCCGAGGAGTTTGATAATTGAGATTACATTGGAAGTTTTAACAATTGAACGTGAATCTGAAAGAAATAAATGTACTCAACAAAAATGTTGAATGTCAGACTTAGGTCTGATGAAAATGTGAAAGTGACTGTATATGATGAATGAAAGTGATTGATTTCATATAATGTGAAATGATGCATCTCATCACATTGAAATGCATGAACAGATAAAAGAAGTTGTCACCGGAGTGGCCAGTGAAAAAGAGCTTAAAGCTCAGAAAATATGTATAAAGAGTCATATGCTCAGTATCAAAATGAGCTCGATATCCACAACGAATATGAGACAGTTATTAATGAGCCCGGTATCCACAACAGATATGGGACAATTAAAAAAGCATTCGATCACAACAAAGTAACAATGAAAGTGGAGTCACATGTGCATTTATATATACATCCTTACATGTATCTTATGGTTGAATAGAAATGAATAAGTGAATTGTTTGATATATAGTGGAAAATAAATGAGTATGTGTTGTGATATAAATATGAATTGACCTATTGTTCTAAAACGAAATGTGATGTGATATTCAGTTATTTGATTCTAAATTGAATTGTGAACTCTCTTTGTGGTTTGATATGGGTGAGCGTATCGAGGATGGTTTGCTCACTGAGTTCGAAAAATTCATCAAAATTCTAACGTTGATTTTCAAGTACAAGAGAGGAGACTTAGCTTCTAAGATGTTCCAAAAGAAGTCTAGTACTGCATTTTTGGGAAAAAAATGGCTCAAGGTCAATCAGCTAATATCTGAGGAGTTAGATAGAATGTTTGTGTATAGTTAATTCCTCATTTCATATAGAACATGTTGTAAAAGAGTAGTAAACTCTTATATGTTTTTGATATTGTATATATTGATTTATAGTGAAATGCTACAGTGTAAACTATGTTTTATGAATGAAATGAGAAATTGAGCTTTTGAATATTGATACTCTGTTTGATGCCATATAAACTGAATGTGACTGCTCTAACATGTCGCTTTTGTAGGAATGTTCCCAAATGTACTAAAGATGTTCAGGCACCTGCCCTTTGGAGCGATGCGTTATAGGATTCATCTATACTTTGAGGCTCAAGGCGTACAACAACCATCTCTGACACCATCCCCACCTCCATCACCGTAAGGTTTTATTTCTAACCCTTTTCTTTTAAATTTAGTCTTTCTATATTCTTTATTTTTATTTTATTTTATGTTAATACATCCCATGTGTGTTTATTTGTCTGCTTTTCACATTGAGGACAATGTGTTGTTCAAGTGTGGGGAGGGTTGTGTGTTTTGCTTTGAGTGTGAATTTTGCATATTGTTATTTTAGTGTTTAGGTTACATATTGTGAATTGTGTGAATGTATTGATGGCTTAGATGGAATGAAACTGATTTAATTTTGAACCTAATCTATTAAGTAGTGAAGAGTCATTAGTTTGCGAAATTAATGATCTGGGTTCTTTGGCTAAAATATGCAAGTTAATTAGGATTTAGTGTTAGTTTATCACCCTATGAGTTGTCACATTCATTCATAATTTTCGATCTTTCAACTAAGTAGCTTAACTAGTATTTTTCATGAAAATGAGTAGCTAAAGCAACAAGGTAGGCATTAATTAAAAAACGTGTTTGTAAATTTTAAATAAATAATTATTCCACTAGCCTTCGTGTTATGAATAGAGCTAGTAGTTAGTTAAGAACGTGATGTAGCTGAGTAACCGGATCGACACGTATCACAAATGTGTGCCTTTGTGTCAAAAGGCTATAATGACGTTCCAACCAAGCAACTTAATAAAAACACGACTTAGTTGAGTAACCGAATCAACATTCATCGCCAATTGTTTGCCTCTGTGCAAAAAGACTAGGTCCATATCTACAGAAAGGAAAAAAACTTTCTAATAAAAACCTACCGAACTTATAAGTAGCCTAACTTTTCATAAAAACATACTTAGGATTAGTTATAAAGTTTGAATGACCAAATAATTATTAATGTGTGTGTACAATTGAAAGGGGCGAATAAACTTGACATTGGGTTTTTATTAATATGTATATTTAGTCCAGAGCTCCTAAACGCAGATTTTACGTGTTAATGATTTGGAATAACTAGAATGATTATGTTTAGAATTAAATTTGTTTCATGAAGTTGAAGCCATTGTCTCATTATTACATTGTGTGCTTTGTGATTTTGTGTTGTTTGTTGTTTTGTTTGCTTAAGGACAAGCAAACATTTAAGTGTGGGGATGTGATAAATGCAAATTGCATAATATTTTAGGGCATAGTTTGATATGTGTTTAGTCGTTAATTCAATCACTTGGCATATGTTTACGTTAAAATTATGTTAGTTTGTGATTTATTTGTGTTTTAAGTGTTTTATAGGTTAATACAAGTATTTGAGCTTAAATATTATGTTTTCGAGGTATCTTAATGTGTTTGTTAATGTTTCAGGGTCAATATTAAAGACCGAAGGAGTTTTAGAGGGAATCTAGGCCATAACATATGCTTATGATCATGGGAGGTAGGCCAAGATCATGGCAGAAGCTCTAGGTTTGGCCTACGATCATGTCAGAATCTTAGAAAATGGCCCACGATCCTGTCCTGCACGCCACGATCGTGACAGAAGGCTCATATGGTCGTGGCCTACATCGAACAAAAGTGCAGACGCTCACGAACTTCATGTTTCAAGGGAATTTTTGGACCTTTCAGACCCCGAAAAAACCCTAGGGTTACCCAAAACATAAAAAAGTATAAAACGAACATCAAATGGAGAGAAAGGGGATTTAGTCACTATTGACCATTAAAGACAAAAAGAGGAAGAGAAAGAGAAGAAGAAGAGGAAGAAGGAGCGGTCTCAATGTGCTTTCCGGATCAGGAGGTTTTCTGATGCTGCTGCCTTCCCAAATCGTCCATTCTAAGTGTCTATTTCCTTTCATTTCAATTTTATTCATGTATAAAGTTGGGATGGTTGTATGATGATAGATAGTAGAATGATGATGATGTTCTAACTTTCCTTTAAGATTTTATTTTGATTTAATGATAATCTAGTCGATTATGTTTATTAGATGAAAGTCGTGATTTGATTATGTTCCTTCATAATTTGATAATAAATTGAGAGGGTGAACTGAATGAAATACGATTAAATTGGATTAATAAGAGTTAGGCGCTTTAATGGAAACTGTGATAAATCATATTGGTAATTGTGCAAAGAGAGATCCCATGTGATTTTCCAATAGTTTATTAGAGTGTTTAAGATCTAATTAGGTTCTGGATAATTTGTGTATTTGAGAGATTGTAAATTCCATAATCTGATTAGGGTTTAGTAGTTATAATTAGAGAGAGAGTAATCAGCCCTAGGATAATCTAGAACCGACACTCTATTGATACATAATTGGCTAGGTTAGCATTAATGATAAGTAAAATCCCCTTTCTCAAAACCTAGTAAACTATTTGGTTGATTTCCATTATACGTACTTATTGCTAAATTATTAATTCCTTTGTGTTTAATTTCTGATTTAAGTGGTTGAATTCAATTCTCGTGATTACTTTTCGTGCATTGTTTATTTTGAGTTTCATATATTTTTGGCCTTATATTTTAGGACTAGATTAGTCCCCCTGCTCGTGGGATCGACAACTCTTATACTACAGTCGCAACCCGTATGCTTACAATATTTGAGGACTTATAATTTTAAAGCTCGAACGACACGATTACTAATCCTAATCTTCTTAGTATAAGATATTATATTGATATTAGCTTATAGATCCACTAATGTCATATTAATATAGACACCACCAATAATGGAAGAACTATTAAAACTCCCAAGATCATGTAGCTTTGATGGTAAGGTGACTTAGAGGATATTAATGTTGATTTCATCTTATTTTAACTAACATTTCCTCATTAAGATCCTCTTCTTCTAAATCTTTTTCTTTTGGATCTTGTTCGTACTCTTCTTAAGTATCAATTTCATCTTTTATTGTACTCTGTATTAATTATGCGGGGTGAGGAATTTTTAATTGATATTCGCTTATTAGTGCCCTTACTTTATTGCCTTCTTCCTTTTTATTATAAATCAACTCCTCATCCTTTAGGAAAAATTCTTTCATATGTTCCCTAGGGTTAAAAACTATATAGCTAAGCAATGATCCTTATGGTATCTCAACTATTTCCTTTTTTAGTTTCTCTTTTTTTCCTTTTTGAATGTTCTTGATTTTGAAATTGAGAACTAGTTGCTTGCATAAAGCCTTTCATTATCTCTTCTGGAATTGACAACTCTTTTTTAAATGGTTGTTGAAATCCTGGCGGAGGTTATCTTTAAGGTAGCTGATTTATTGAAGTGAAATTTGGATAATTTATCTACCATAAATTATACAATTCATGTATAATTCAACTTATTAAGTTTTCTCTCTATTATCGTTATTTAGGATGTTAAAGCAATCATGGAAGCTAGATATCTTTATCTGAGTTGTCAAAGCAATCATCACATTTACATTATGAATTATAGTTGTTCTAAAGTCTTATTATTTAGTATTCTACTTATGTTGGCCCCGACTCTCGGTCTTTATTTCATGGCAATAAGTTGCCAAGATTGGGGGACTTTTAAAAATAAAAGTATATATATATATATATATATAACTAACATCAAAATAAAAAGAATTAATTTCTTGGTGGGAGTAAAAACAAATAAATAAAAAGAAAAAGAAAAAATTTCACAGCTGTACATTAAAATTTGTCGTGACTGTGAGTCTTTAAAAAAATCACAGGCGTGAGAACAAAACTCACGAGCATAAGAGAGGGCACGATCGCGACTTTTGGCCAGGTTTGTCGTGATTGCTTGTGTACGATTGTGACATTCAGACTGAACACTCCTATTTCAATTTATCATAACTTCTATCCCGAAAGCCAAAACTTATGAACTTTTTGTCTTTAGAAAGCTAAAAGAAAGATCTACAACTTTTTTTAAGACAACTTTGTCAAATTCTACCTAGATCAATATAGTTTATTCATTGAAGTTTCATAACACATTTTATTCCCTTTTTCCTCTTTTCTCTTTACTGTCAATATATTCAATTGCTAACTATAACAAAAGACCCGAATCCAACAATTAAAAACATACATACAAAAGTCCCAACTTAACCAATTTCTTCAGAAAAATCTATCCAAAGGCTTTCAATCATCTAACAATTTTAATCCCAACACCATTGACACTTAACATAGAAGAAATTTCTGCACATATACAAAAGACAAATTATGCAATTCTTACTGTCATTTCTCTAACAAAACAGAGATTGTACATAACTTCATATTACATATCAAAAACCATATCAATAGCATAATACAAAAAATACAATCATAAATGTTCATGAATGATATACTTATAGAGTACCAAAAGTTTCTGAACTGACTAGTTACAAAAGATTGAAATCTTAGAGTTGCCAAAGCTTTGCAAGGGTTCAGTAATGATCTATTTTTTCTTCACTTGAGGATTGGAAAAATAATGGGGTGAACTGCGACGCTCAGTAGTTAATTCATTTATAGCCAGCGATAACAAACCACACACACAATCAAGTATATATATATATATACATATTACATTTTAGACTTAGCAAATCAAACTATCTACATTCCAAATTTATAGAATTCATATAGACATAAACACATTATCACACAAATCAGATCATATGTTTCATTTAATCATCACAAAATATCACTCAATTATATTCCATATCCAAAAAATCAAGATGCAATGCACAATCATAATGGCTCGAGAGAATCCCATAAAATAGAATGGCGAAATCAAAGTTTACACCATAAACAGAATGAGTACATTTTTCAGAGCTCATGTGCCACAAACGGGCAGCCAGGAGAAGGCTTTAGGTCAACGTGCATGTGACGAATAGAATGGTATTTCTCTTACCCACACAAGCAAATTTTCTGAAGCTTACGTATTCCATATCATACTCATACTTTCATGTTTTTTATGCTTTATTCGTTAATACCAAATGCAGCAAAATCTTTCAAAGTAAATATGATAACAAATCGTAGTGCATTTTTCCCACATTCACAATGTTTCAAAAACAAGCATCTAAGCACACATAAACATATAATAGATCAGCCCATCATCATGATAACCAAAAACATATTACCTACCTATTTACTTGTAATTCCAATATCAAGTTTGTTTTTCTTCTCGCTCTTGATTTTGAAGTTTTTGGTTCCCTTCAACCAAACATATTTTCATCCAATCAACATACACGAATAAAACTTCCATAAGCTTTAAATATCCAAAAATGAGCTTAGACTTAATCTACTCATGGTTTATCTAACTAGAAGAACTAAGATCTAGTTATGGTTCATTAAAAAATCCAAGAAGAACAATTTCGGTTCTCTTCTTTCTCTCTTCATTTATAGCATAAAACCTATTTTCTCTACTTCCTTCTTCTATCAAAATAAGAAGAATAAGTAAAGGTTACCTAAAAACTTAGCTAAATATTCTTCTTCCTCTTCTTTCCCCTTGCTCTTTTCTTTCCTTCTTCTTCTCTATCTATGATTCGATTTTCTCCTTCTCTCCTTCTAGTTTCTTCTACGACTTTCTCTCTTTTCTTACTTACCATACACGACTCTCTTCTCTTCTTTTTTTATTAGTTTAAGACCAACTTTTGTCTTTCCAAGCTTACCCTCCCTTATTAATCTAATGCCTTCTAACTCCTTAACTTAATTCTAACTCTTCCTTTTAATCCATGCAACTACATGAAATTAATTATATACCTAACTAAACTCCAAAAATTGCTAATTCAAGAATTCTAATTTATATTTATGCTTGCTAATTTAATAAAATAAATTCTTAAAAAATTTAGGGTCCAACATTTTTCCCCTGTTAAAGAATTTCATCCTCGAAATTCTCAGTTGAGTCTACAAATAGGTGTGGATACTTCCCCTTTATGACTTCCAAAGATTCCCACGTCCCTTCCTTTCTTGCATGGTTCTTCCATAAAACTTTAATCAACTTCACAGTCTTATTTCTCAAGACGTTTTCCTTTGAATCTAAAATCTCCACTGGTTGTTCTTCATAAGTTAAATCCTCTCTTAAATGAACCTCTGATGGTTGGACTATGTGTGGCAGAACCAATTTGTACCTTCTCAACATCGAAACATGGAAGACATTATGAATCCTGCATAATTCTTGTGGTAGGGCTAACTTGTGGGCTAGAGGCCCAAATCTTCTCAATAATCTCATAAGGGCCTATGTATCTTAGACTGAGTTTACCGTTTTTACCAAATCTTAAAACTCCTTTCTATGGTGAGGCTTTAAGGAATACCTTATCTCTAACTTCATATTCTATCTCTTTCCTGTGTGCATCTGTATAGCTCTTCATCATGTCTTGAGCTTCTTTGAGTCTTTGTTTCACTAAATTAATCTTGCCTACTATATTTTGTACTAACTCAGGTCCTAAAAGTTTCCTTTCATCTTCCTCTTCCTAACAAATAGGAGTTCTGCACCTCCTACCATACAAAGCTTCATAAGGGGCCATTTAAATTCTTGAGTGGTAGGAATTATTATAAGCAAACTCAATCAAAGGTAAATGTTCATCCCATGAGCCTTTGAAGTCCATAACTTAAGCTCTTAACATTACCTCTAATGTCCTTATTGCCTCTCTAATTGACCATCTATCTGTGGATAAAAAACTGTGCTAAAATGTAACTTGGTTCCCAAAGCCTCTTGCAAACTTTTTTGGGATCTCTATCTGAGACTATAAAACTTGGAATTCCATAAAGTATGATTATTTCATCTATGTATTTCTTGGCCAAGGCATTCAAAGAATCTGTCTATCTAATTGGAAAGAAATGTGCTAACTTGGTTAGCCTATCGACAATCACCCATACTATGTTATGCTTCTTGCTGATTTTTGGTAATCCCATTAAGAAATTCATTGTAATCTTTTCCCACTTCTATTCAGGAATAGACAAAGGCTTAAGCTTACCAGCAGGTGCTTGATGTTTTGCTTTAACTTGTTGACATATCAAGCATTTTCCAACATACTCTGCAACATCTTTCTTCATTCCTCTCTGCCAAAAGTGTTCTTTTAAATCTCTATACTTTCTTGTACTTCCCGGATGCGTTGCATTTGGAGCATTGTATGCCTCATCTAGAATTTCATCCTTCAACTCTCGCATATCTGGAATACATAATCTGTTGCCTACCACCATCAATCCATCTCCTATTATTCTTATTTCAGAGGGCTTATCAATTTTAATTTGTTCTCTGAGCTTGCTCAAGTATTCATCTTGTTCCTGCAATTCCTTAATATTCTCATTCAATACTGGCCTTACTTTAAAATTAGTCAATATACAATCGGATTCGACTTGCTTTAACTACACCTTACGTTTGGCTAATTCCTTCAGCGAAGGAAGATATATTGTCTTCATATGTGCCATAGTGGATTTTTTACTCAATGCATCTGCTACTACATTAGCTTTCATCGAGTGGTAGTCTATCATCAAGTCATAATCCTTTAATGATTCTAGCCATCTTTTTTGCCTAAAATTTAACTCTTTTTAGCTCATCAAATATTTAAGACTCTTGTGGTCCGTAAATACCTTAGTGGCAACTCCATATAAGTAATGTCTCCAAATTTTCAACATAAAAACTATAGCAGCCAATTCTAAGTCATGCGTGGGATAATTCATCTCATAGGGTTTTAATTGTCTGGAAGCATAGGCAATCACTTTATCACCTTGCATCAACACACACCTCAAACCTTTCCTCGAGGCATCGTTATATACTGTATATCCATCACTACTAGAAGGTAAAGTCAAAATTGGTGCAGTTGTAAGCTTATTCTTCAATTCCTTAAAGCTCTTCTGACATTCTTCTGTCCATACAAACTTCTAACTCTTCCTTGTCAATTTGGTGAGTGGATCTGCTATCATGGAAAAGCTTTCTACAAATCGTCTGTAATAACTGGCTAATCCCAAGAAACTCCTCACTTTTGCTACATTCTTGGGTGCTCCCCATTTAACTACAACTTTTATTTTCTGTGGATCCACATATACTCCTTTTTCTGAAATGATGTGTCCAAGAAATACCACTTCCTTTAGCCAAAACTCACGTTTACCAAATTTTTCATACAGCTCTTTCTCCCTCAATGTCTTCAAGGCAATCTTTAAATGCTTTTTATGCTCCTTATCGCTTTTGGAATAAACCAATATATCATCAATAAAGACTATAATAAATTGGTCTAGGAAAGGCTTGAAGACTCTATTCATTAAGTCTATGAAGGCTATAGGGGCATTAGTTAATCCAAAGGGCATAACTAAGAACTCAAAATGCCCATATCAAGTTCTGAAAGCAGTCTTTGACATATCGGACTCTTTTATTTGTAATTGATGATAACCCGATCTTAAGTCTATCTTAGAGAAGACTTTTTCTCTTTATAATTGATCAAGCAAATCATCTATGCGTGGGAGAGGATATTGATTCTTGATAGTGACAGGATTGAGCTTCCTGTAATCCATACACATCCTCAAGGATCCATCTTTCTTTTTCACAAAAAGAACTGGAGCTCTCTAAGGCGAAGAGCTAGGCCTAATAAAACTTTTCTCCAATAGCTCTTCTAACTGCTCTTTAAGCTCTTTCAATTTTTTCAGATCCATTTTATAAGGTGGAATAGATATTAGTGTCATGCCTGAAAGAAGTTCTATGGTGAACTCGATCTCTCTAGGTGGTGGTAGTCTTGGTAATTCCTCTGGGAAGACTTCTAAAAATTCCCTGACCATGGGAATGTTTTCTAATTTTTCTTCATCCACCTTCGTGTCTACCACATATGCCAAGAATGTTTCACATCCTTTCCTCATCATCTTCTCTATTGTTAGAGCTGAAACAATTCTATACGGGCTTGCTTTCTTGGTTCCCACAAACACTACCTTTTCACCTTTGTCCAGCGCAAACTTTATCTTCTTCTGTTTGCAATTCAATTTGGTGCTATATTTTTCTAATGTGTTCATGCCCAAAATCACATCTAATCCTTTCATCTCCAATGGCCTTAAATCCACCACTAATTTCACCTCACCAATACATATTTCACACTCTCGATAAACATGACTAGTAATGATATATTAGCCAATCAGGGTACTAACCATCAAAGGATTATTTAGTAAACTCAAATTTCTATCATGCAAAATCATACTTTACGAAACAAATGAATGGGTAGACCCCAGATCAATCAAAATAATAATGTCATTATGAAACAATTTAACCATACCAGTAACAATCACTGGAGCTGCTTCTGCTTCGTCCCTGGTCATTGAGAAAACTCTAGCTGGTTCATGTCCCCTCGATCTTCCTGGAGGATTTACTTTCTTGGTTGCACTAGCACTGCCCACTTTAATTGCAGACTCAACTCCTACAGTCTCAATCCTTCTTAAAACTTGCATCTAAGTTCCCTCTCGTCTTGCATATTGTGGACACTCCTTAGCCATATGCTCTTTTTCTCCACACTTAAAACAAGTGTCAGTCAATTTATAACACTCCCCTTTATGGAATTTTCCACAATGATCACATTTGAAAAAGGATGGCTTTTCCCCTCTCCTCTTCCCCTACCTCCAATAATCGAGGCTTGAAGGGAAGTAGTTCTCGTTATTTTGGGCCTACTTGTACCACTGGTCCCAACATCAGACTGTGTGGGGAAGGTCCTGATACTCCTTTCTAGCATAGAAGCACTACTACGACCTCCTCTTCTGAGTTGTTCTCTTCCTTTACTCTTTCTGTTCACTGCAATCGTATGTTTTCCACATTCTTAACCCTTAATGCAGCTTCTACCAATTGTTGAAAATTATAAAAATTCTGTGCCACCGCTTTCTCTCTTATGGCCAAATGCAATCCTGCTTCAAATCTTTGGCACTTTGTTGCTTCGCTCATCATCAGCTCAGCTACATATCAAGACAACTGTGTAAATCTGCACTCATATTCGTTCACTGTCATCTCCCTCTGGGTGAGACTCAGAAAATCCCTCTGCTTCTGCTAGATATACACCTCAGACAGATATTTCCTCTTATAAGCAGCTTGGAAATCTTTCCAGGTTAACACTGGTGGCTTTAACTGGCTCCCTGGTATGCTTTCCCACCAATGCAGGGGATCTCCCTGTAGCAAACTTGCAGCATACACAATCTTTTTCTCATCTTCACAATCCATCTGTTCCAATATTCTTTCTGTCTTCCTCAACCATGTTTCAGCTTCTTCCAGATTGGTTGTTCCATAAAAGTCCACTGCGCTATACTTCCTCAACTTATCAAATTGTTTACCTTTCTTAGCTGGGGCTAGGGCAGAAGTTGATGGCATCTAGCCCATGGCCCATGGCCTGAACAATAGCCTGAGTAAAGGCTTGGAACATCTTAGGATCAAATGGATTAGACATTTGTTCTTAAGGAAGAGATGACTCAGGCATTTGTAGTTGAAAGGGCTCGTTATCCCGCCCTACAGTCACCTTAGTAATCACTGGGGCTCTAGACTCATCAGTACCCTCCTCTCTCGATGGAGAATCAGGTGCAGCAGATCCTTGCAAAACTCCTCATGTTCTTCTACAAGGTGGCATTTTACTTCTTCAATAAGACATTGTCTTTTAGCTTACTTTCATTTAAATCTTATTTCCTACATTTATGCAAGATATTCATGTCACTTAATGCAATCAATAAACTCAACAATGCAAACAAGTAATTTAGCAATAAAAATACTTTATCACACATCATATGTTTCATAGTATAACATATTTTAAGCCTAGGAATCCTTAAAAACTGTGGGCTCTGATACCAAAGATGTTGGCCCCGAATCTCGGTTCTTATTTCATGGAGACGCGGCCTCAAGATTGGGGGACTTTTAAAAATAAAAGTGTATGTAGATAACTAAAATCAAAATAAAAAATTTTAATTTCTTAGTGGGAGTAAAAACAAATAAAGAAACAAATTAATAAAAAGAAACAAAATAAAAATAAAAAGAAACAAATTTCATGGCCGTGCATTAAAATTTATCACAACCGTGAGTCTTTAAAAAAATCAGGGGCGTGAGAGGGGGGTGTTGCGATCATACTTATGCATGATCATGTCTTTTAGTGAATAGTAGTAGATTATCGCGATTATGCCTGAGCACGATCACGACATTCATGAAAATTCAGGTTTGTCGCGATCGTGCTTGTGCACGTTCGTGATGTTCTAACTGCACACTCCTACTTCAATTTATCATAACTTTCTATCCCAAAGTCCAAAAATTATAAACTTTATGTCGTTAGAAAGCTAAGAGAAAGATCTACAACTTTTATGAAGACAATCAAATTCTGCCTAGGTCAATATAGTTTATTAATTGAAGTTTCAAAACACATTTTATTCCCTTTTTCCTCTTTTCTCTCTTCTGTACAATAGACATACTCCCGCCTCCTAACGGGGTATTCTTCTGAGTCCTGAGTCCTGAAAAA
>JANIIA010000006.1:37280384-37299124 GCA_027478495.1 Erythroxylum alaternifolium | reverse complement strand
CATGAGCATGAGATGTGTTTTCCTAATTTCTCTTATTTACCTCACTTGGACCCGTTTCTCTGGTCCGACCCATTCTATGGAACCGGGACGTTACAGTTCGGGGTTGAAATAGTTCAAAAAGTTCCTCGAAACTTGACATTTTCATCTATTTTCGTGTCTTCCCGATGCAGGCCACAATCTTAGCCCTGCCTACCATGATCGTGGCCTATATCAGGTAGACGCGCAAATAAGTAAAAATGTCAAGTTTTGAGGGACTTTTCAAATCTTTTCGACCCCCAAAAAATCCTAGGGCTGCTCAAAACACAAAAGGTATTTAAAGAATAAGAAAAAGGAGCAGAGAGCTTTTGCATCAGCCACCATTGAGAAACCCTAGAGAGAGTTCATCGAGACATTGAGAAAGAGAAGAAGGAAGAGAGACGTGGAGAAGAAGCCGACGTGAAGTACTTCTCAGAATAGGAGGTTTCCTGACGTTGTTGCCTCCATCATTCATTCAGATCTTGTTTATGGTTTATTTTTAATTTTATTAGTGTATAGAATTAGGATAGCTATTGATGATAGGATTGTGTGAATATTGAGGATGTCTAAACTCACAATCGGGATGTTTTATATTTGATTTAATAAAATTTGATTATTTGTGTTTTTACTGGATTTATTGAGATTTAATTTATGTAATTGCACAACTCAATGATAAACTAAGAGGCTGAATTGAGTGAAAAATAATCAAATTGGGCTAACGAGAGTTAGGTAATTTAATAGAATAAGAATTAAATCAAATCAGTAAATTATGCAAAGAGAGATCTTGCAGAGGTTCCTGATAGTTTTTTGACAACGTCAGATCTAATTAGGGTTTTAGAGAGATTGTTAATTGAGAGAATGCAATTCTTATAATCTGATTAGGGTTTATAAATTAAGGTTAACGGTTATAACTCGAGAAAGAGTAATCAACCTGAGGACCTCTAGAACCAATAATCTAATAAGTCATAATCAATTAGGTTAGTATTAAAGATAGAAAACATCCCCCTTTCTCTCAATTGGTAGTTCCTTAGGTTGATTCTTGAATGGGTGTTTCAACTGCTATTTTGTTAATATTTTTGTAATTGATTCTTGGAATTGAATTGTGTGATTGAATTAAATTCTTGCCTTAGTTTTGTTACATTTGAATTACTGTGAATTGTTTTGGCCTTTAATTTAGGATTAGATTATCCCTCCTCGTGGGATTGACACCTTAGGTACTACGCGAATGACCCGTGTACTTACAAATTATCAAGGTTAAATATTAAAGCTTGTACATATCAGAAAATTGTGATCATAACTTTCATTATAAATTATATAATATAAAGATATTGAAGCATAGGCAGGACATGTCAAGGACTTTGAAGGAAATCCTAGGGGCTAGGCAGTGGATGAAAAATTTGGTGTTCCATAATATTGGGAATGGTGATAGCATATATTGAGCAAGTTTTATATCTAATAAAAATCTCAATGTTGACAATTATACGAACCGTATCTTGTAGTATTGAAAGGTATCAATCCCACAAGGAAATAGATAAAACTAATTGAACCTAACTTTTTCTAAGGTATTAGAATGTGATTTAAGTGAAAATAATAACAAGAATTAAAATAATTAAATAAACCATGAAAAATAAGCAAATAATAAATTAGTTGCCAAATTGAATTAAGCTTGATCAAGGATGAAAGCTTAGGATTTATTCTTTCATTATTTTGTTCCCTTAACTATTATTGATCCAATTATGTGTTGATCTTAGAATTCCTAAGGAATTGATTACTCTCTTTCAAGACCTAATCAATAACCCTAATTGATTAACCCTAATTGAATCCAAAATTATAGATTTTGCAACCACTCAATTCATAAAACTTCCTAACATTTTCAATTAGATTTGAAGTTATCTATTGGAAAATCAAGTTCTCACACAAGAACTCTCTTATAATGATCTTCAATTTGATAATTACATGACTTATTAAGTTGCCAACTCTCATTTCATAACCTAATCTGATTACTTTTTACTTACTCTCTTGATTTGTAGTCAAAGTAAGAACATGCACAATTATCACATCAATTTTGTATTGAATCAATAAAGATTAAAGTCAAAAAATAAATTTAGAATAAAATTTAATCTAGAAATTGGAAATTCATAAATATAATAAGCATTTGGGAGTTTAGTTTACACATTAAGTTTGATGAAAATAACAAGAGGAAAAAAAGAAAACTTAGTTTGGAGCTTGATTTGGAAAACTGGAATTCTTGAACAATCCCTTGATCTCCCACATTTGATCCACTTCCTTATGATGGCTGGTGTGTTTTTTTTTGTCTTTCACATTCTTAAATAGTAGTTTAGAATCCTAAGGTTATTCCTAGGGTTTCCCCACTTCATTCGGTTCCAAAAATATCCCCAAACCCTAAAAGATACGAAACAGATCATGCCTGGAAAGTGTTGCCATGATCGTGGCAACTTCTTGAAATTCCTTTTTGCCACCATCGTGACATAGGAGTCGTGACATGACCTACATCATTTAGCCTCCATCTTCTTCATTCCTTAATTTCCTAGTTTCCATCACTAACAAACACATGGAACACCTTATGAAACATAAAAGTAAGGTCCAATTCTTGCTCTAAACCAAACAAACATTTAGAATATAAACGAACATTAATAATAACATAATCTTAAGCCTATAAACATAATAATCATCTAAGAAATACTTTTTAAAACACACTTAAATATATAATAAAACATAGTATAATATACACTTATCAACACCCCCACACTTAAACATTTGCTTATCCTCAAACAAAACTAAAAACATAAACAAACAAACAAAGCACAAAAACATATAAACATATATTCATGCAATAATACAATAATGTTACAATGGCTTCAAATCTTATAGACATAACTTAACCTTAGACACAAATCATTCAAAATGTGTCAACACACTAACTTATTCCTTTTATGTTTAAGTACTTTGAAATTAATATACATATCAATCAAAAAAATTAACACCCTATTTTGACACCTATGGCCTTTATAAACATGCACTTATAATTATTAATCAATTAAGAAAGCAAACTATCATTAAGTAACCTTTCATGAAAATTAATGTTATTTTTAAAAGATCAATAGTTTTATTTATTGTAACACTATATATTTTTTATAGATTTTCTTGAATGATAACCTATTCTTTTGACGTAAAGGCAAACTTCTTGTCATGAATATCTCTCAGTTACTCAACTAGTTCTTTTTTTTTATTTAGCTTGATTGGAATATCATTCTACCCTTTTGATGGGAAGACAAACATTTTCTCTTGAATGCCTCGAGTTACTTAGCTATATCGTGTAGCTTTTAACTAGCTACTAGCTTTATTCTTAACCCAATTTTCTTAAAAAAGGACTAGCAGAATAGTTATTTATTTAACATACTTTTTTTAACATTAGCCTACCTCATTTTTTTTAGTTAATCAGTCTCATGAAAGTGTCTGATAATGCTAACCAATTTAATTGACTATAATTATAAATGTACACAAACAAATTTCCTAATGTGAAATAGTAGGTATCGTATCCTAATTAATATACATATCCATTCCAAAGACACTTAAAACACAATGTTTACAAGTTATTATGCCTTTACAATTTAAATGACCATGTACAAAGCTAAACTATTTCCGTTTAGTTCTTGCCATTAACAAATTCATATAATGCACGCATATGTAACAAAATGTTTACACTGTGTGAATTGTAAAATTCATGCACAATTGCTATATACAAATACAAAATTCACAAATATATGATATGCAATTCCATATACATCCCTAAACTTAGACAACATTGTCCTCAATGTGAAAAACAAACAATACAAATAAAAATAAATACAAAGTTAGAGCAAGAATACTTATGATGTTTTGGCGGTAATGGTATGGTGATTGAATATGGAAACATTTTATTCCATTAAATTCCAACAATCTAATTCCTACAAAATAAACATAAAAAATAAAAAACAATGAAATAAAATAAAAATAAAACTTATTCTAATTCTTGGGTTGCATCCCAAGTAGCACTTCTTTCAGTTCATTAGCTTAACGTACTCTTCATGTTGACACTCAACTAGGGTCTATGATGAGTGGCTTGCTTCCACCTATGTTGCCCAATTTTGGTTTAGTAGCCTATAAATAAGTTACATGTTGAATTATAATTAAAAGGGCATAATTAATCAAATTAAGAATTCCAAGTTCAATAATGCCCTTTTAAGTAACAAACTGTCAATAAAATAGGGAATAATAAAACTCCTGAATTTTCGATTAAATCCAATAGCTTGATCTTTAAGAAGGTGAATTCCTCTTCTTCTGTAGTTACCCTCCTTTCCTCTTCTTCATCTGCTTCTTAAATAGAGACTTTCGTATCTTCTTTAGGCTTTATGTCCTTTTTCATTAATTCCTCGTTCTCTTCTTCTTCCTTTAAAGATTCGAATACATTAATTCTCCTAAAAGAATTTCCCTTTTTCATATTCTTTAACACCTTATTCATATTGAATGTCACTTATTCATCACCAATCCGAAGGATGAGATTGTCTTCATCGACATCTACCAAAGCTCATCTAATGTTTAAAAATGGTATACCAAGAACTAGTGGATAGCTTCGATCCTCTTCAAAGTCTACCACAACAAAATCCATATGAATGATAAAATTGTCCATTTTGATAGGCACATCCTCCACCACGCTAAATAGTTTCTTTCTTGATTGATCCACCAATCGAATAAGCATAAGAGTTGGCTTCACATCTCCTAGCTCCAATTTCCTAAAAATTGAAAAAGGGATAAGGTTTATACTTGCTCTTAAGTCACATAAGCATTTAGAAAGCTCTAAATTATCAACTACACAGGTATAGTAAAACTCCTTGGATCTATTAACTATGAGGGCAAGTGGTTGGTAATTAAGGAGCTTCAACTTCCTGTCATGGATACCATTGGATTATCATTCCCAGTCCACTTGCATAATAATATGGCTTAAAGAAGCTTTGCGTACATGGGTGTGCTCTTTGAAGCTTCCACAAAGGGTAAGGTAGTTTGCAATTTCTTCAGCTTTTCTACAAACTTTGAGAATTGTTTATCTGATTGGTTCTTCTGAATTCTTTGTAGGAATGATATTTTTGGTGGGTTAAGCGAAGAAGGAACATAGGAAGGATCCTTATTTTTTTCTTCATCATTTTTCTTCTTCTCTTGGTCATCTATAAGGTGAGATTCAGCTTTTTTTTTCCACTAGTTCTTCAAACTATTTCCCACTCCTAAATGTCATAACCTTAAATTGCTCTCTTAAATTTACTTCCATATTGCTCAGAAGGCTTCCCACACTTCTCGTAAAGAATTCATTGGCAAGCTAGCTCATTTGAACCTCTAGGTTATGAATAGAAATGCATGATCTTTCACTACTTGCTCAAATTTTCCTTCTATACCCGTAAGCTTGTCTATGAGCTTGTCCAATTTTGAATCCCATGAATGAGGCTTGTCTTGTTTAAATTTTGGTAGGTCTTAAGTTCCTATTTGAGTCCTTGCATTATTAGACTAAAAGAAATTTAGGTGGTTCTGCCACTACGGATTGTATGTGTTCAAGTAAGGATGATTATTTCCCTAACCAAATTGTGCTCTATTGAAGTTGTATTGTTGCACGTTGTTGTTTTCCACTAGGAACCAATCAACTATGATATGGCTCTCTTATTTACAAAGGTCACATCCGTGCTGAATTGCTTTGAATGGAGAGAGAGGCAGTTGTTAGGTTGTTCAATTGCTTAGTGAGGTTATCTATTTTAGCCTACAATGTTGTCACTGAATTTGCAACAATCATTCGAATCCTAGAAGGTTAACTATTGTCTAATTCGTCTCGGTATCCAAAGATAACTAGTGTTCTCTATCTCTTCTTCTAAATTGTGTGTCGTTTGCACCGGTGGTTATGAAATTCCTTGATGATAGGCGTTAAACCCTAGCCTCATAAAGTCCATCAGGGTCCTTTGCTCTTTGTGATATATTTCCTCCACTATTGTTCTTTATATCTCTTCGTGGCGTTTAACTCTTCAAATTGCTCGTTTTTTTTGTTGTGATGGCTAGATTGATATGTCTTCTACTTTGTACTTAAACTTTCTTTTTTTAATTTCTTTGGATTGGGTACCTCAATCACATAAGAAAGGGTAATGATTCCTTAAATCAAAGGAATTTAAACTGTCTTAATGTTAAAATTGTCAGCAACAATGCTACAAACTTATTGAGCAAATTTTATATTTAATGAAACTCTCAATACCTGCAATTATACGGATCATATTTTGTAGTATCGAATGGTATTAATCCCATAAGGAAATAGATAAAACTCATTAAAGCTAATTTTGTCTAAGGTATTGGAATGTGATTTGAGTGAAAATAGTAATAGAAATTAAAGCAATTAAATAAACTAAGCAAATAACAAATGAGTTGCCAAAGTAAATTAAAGTTGATTAAGGATGACAGCTTAGGATTTATTCTTTCATTATTTTGTTCCCTAACTATTATTGATCTAATTAGTTGTTGATCCTAGAATTCCTAAGGGATTGATCACTATCTCTCAAGACCTAATCAATTAAACCTAATTGAATTCAAAATTTTAGATTTTGCAACCTCTCTATTCACAAAACTTCCTAACATTTTCAATTAGATCTAAAGTTATTTATTAGATAATCAGTTCTCACACAAGATCTCTCTTCGAATGATCTTTAATTTGATAATTGCGTTACTTATTAAATCGCTAACTCTCATTGCACAACTAATTACTTTTGGCTTACTCTCTCGATTTGTTGTCAAAGTACGAGCATGCACAATTATCACAACACCAGAATTTTATGTTGAATCAATAAAGATCAAAGTCACAAAATAAATTTGGAACAAACCCTAATTTGGAAATTAGAAACTCATAAATGTAATAAACATCTAGGAATTCAGTTTACACATCAATTTTGATGAAAATAATAAGAGAAAAAGAAGAAAAACTTAATTTGGAGCTTGATCTAGAAAACTGGAATTCCTGGGTGTTCCCTTGATCTCCCACATTTGATCCACTTTTGTATAATGACTGCAGCATTTTTTGTATCTTTCACATTCTTAAATAGTAGTTTAGGGTCCTAGGTTTGTTTCTAGGGTTTCCCCACTTCATTCAGTTCCAAAATATCCCCAAACACTAAAAGATAGGAAAAAAGTTGGGCCTAGAAAGTGCTATCACAATCATGACATGGGTGTCACGATCGTGCTTCTAGAAATTCCTTTTTGTCACAAATGTGACATGCTTCATTCAGCCTCCATCTTCTTCATTCTTCAATTTCCTAGTTTCCAATACTAACGAACACATCAAACATCTCATGAAACATAAAATTAAGATCCAATTCTTGCTCTAAACCAAACAAACACTTAGAATAATACAAACATTAATAATAACATAATTCTAAACCTATACGCATAATAATCATTTAAGAAATACTGGAAAACACAATTAAACATCTACCAAAACGTAGTATAATATACACCTATCAGCAAACACTTTTGGTATGACAATTGGCATTATAAGGGATTCCTCTACAAAGTGGAAGAAATACAACAACTAAAGTTTGTGGTGAATTCAGAAACTAAAGCAGGTTAATCAGAAGTAATCAACGGATATGGCCCTACCACAATAGCAGAACTTCTAAAATCATATTGGATCATATGCCAAACTGCCAGTAGAGTGAAAAAGATGTAAGCAAATGGATAGTTGATAGATTTAGGAATTTCAACACAAAAACTTGTCAGCGTTTGATATAGAAAGATTGAAACGGAAGGGTAGGATTGAAAAACTAGTCTAGGATATAGATATTAGTCCAACACACTCTTTCATCTTTTGATTGGGAATGAATAGAGGGCTACTTACAAAGGATAGATTGAAGTTCCCAATCAATACACTAAAATGTGAGTTATGCAATGTAGAACTGGAAAGTTTGGAACATATAATGAACAAATGTAGGTATACTAGGAAAATTTGGAGGGGATTCTAGGCTATTCTAAACATTAGCAGTCTAATGCACTCCTGGAAAGAGACTATTACTTGGTTGGGGAATAGCAAAATGGAGAATCATGCAGACTACAAAGCACTTAAGATTAGCTGGGGTTCAATGATGTGCCACATCTAGAAAGAAAGAAATAGTGGGATTTTCAAACAAGAGAGCAGAAGCACGAAGATGGTATTCTAGGAAATTATATTTCAAAGTAGGCTAGCCTTGTTAGTAAGAGGAATAACAACAAACATTTCCGCCAACAAGAAGAAGAAATGACCATTGGATTAAACTATCTTGTTTGATTACTAGATGAAATCAATTATCTTTTGAAAAAAAAAAAATTTGTCCAATCGTCGGAAGAAAAAAAAATGAAACAGAACTTATAGAATCTTGCATATGATTATATATATAAATACATAAATATGATTTTACTATATATGTTGTTGGCCTAAATTTTAGCATTTTGGACACAATAAATTCATATAGCATCAAAATTGTATTTCCCTTGATTATATATTTTATTCATAGCTAGCTAGAATTCTAGTACATAAAATAAGGATTAAAAAACAACTATTTATACCTATATTTTTGAATAGTGTCTACAAAATCTGTAGTTATTTCCTTTTCCTTCTTCTTTTCAATCCTGAGAACGAAAAGAAAGAAAGAGATGCAGCTTTATATGATATATGGACGGAAAGTATGTTGCATTTTTTTCAGTCTTATGCATAGTTATTGAGTTTTCCTTAAGTCCAATTTCATAAATGTCTGCTCATAGTATATCGTCACTAAGACATATTAGCATTATAATTAAGAAAAATAATTATAGATTAGATAAATTCCCTTCAATTTAATCCTTAAATTTAGGAAACACTCATGGTCATAAAAAAACTTACCTAATTTTGAATAATCCGTTCTTCACTCTTCGTCTCACATTTTTCTAACTCACTAACGGAATTTTTTCTTAATTTTGGTTCTTTAAACCTTTAACTGTTCTCCTGCTGTAACAGAACTTTGTATGTCTGATAACCACAGAATGAGGGGTGTTTCAGGCTTAAAGGCGACAAGTTTAAAAACACCCTCTTTTCTTGAATTTTAAGCAGATCTTTTTCCTTCCCTAGGGAATAATTTGATCTTTGCATGTTCAGGGTCACAAATACGAGAGTGACTATTTAGTTCTGATAGAAAAGAACATCCTTTTTCGTGTTTTTTTTTTCTGGTCATTCCATCTTTTTTTCTTCCCTAAAAAGGTTTTGTGAAGCTGCCAGCCCAAAAAATCTAAAAGATATTGCAAAAGTGAAAAAATGTCTAATGACGGGGATGATGGAAAGAAAAATAAGAGAATTGCCATCATTGGTGTTTCTTCCTTCCTTCTCGTAGCCATGGTGGTGGCTGTCACAGTCGGTGTTGGTGTCAACAACAATGGTGAAGATAAAGAAGATATCGGTGGAAGCAGTCACAAGACTACTCAACCCATTTCTGCTTCAGTGAAAGCTATTAAAGCAATATGCCAACCAGCGAGTTATAAGAAAACTTGTGAGGATACCCTCGAAAATTCCGCTGGAAACACCACAGACGTTAAAGAATTGATTCAAGTTGCATTTAAGGTGGCAGAAAAGCGCATCAGTGACGTTGCCCAGAAATCTACTGTCCTGCAAGATCTGGAAAAGGAACCTAGAACCCGTGAAGCTCTCCAGGTCTGTAAAGAGCTCATGAACATGTCCATTTCTGAGCTCCAACATTCTTTCGAGAAGATCGGTGATTTTGATCTTACTAAGTTCGATGAACTGATGGCAGATTTAAGGACTTGGCTTAGTGCAGCTGTCACCTATCAAGAAACTTGCTTAGATGGGTTCGAAAACGCAACAATAAACGCTGGAGAGAATATGAAGTCCATAATGAAGACTGCTATGGAGCTTACCAGCAATGGCCTCGACATAGTCTCTGGTCTCTCTTCCGTCTTTACTTCTTTGCAGATTTCAGATTCCAATCGCCGCCTTCTCACCACTGAATCCGACAACGAGCTTCCCGTTCTTGGCCATGATAATTTCCCTGAGTGGGTCGAATTTGGTGCTCGTAAACTTCTTGCTTTGCCTATTACTCAGATAAGGCCCGACCTTGTTGTGGCTAAAGATGGAAGTGGTGACTTCAAAACAATCAATGAAGCACTAATGCGCATCCCCAAGAGGAAAAATAATGAAACTTTTGTGCTCTATATTAAAGAGGGAATTTACCAAGAGTACATTGAGTTCAACAAGTCAATGGACAATTTGATCGTGATCGGCGATGGGAGTGAAAAGACTCGTATCATAGGAAACAAGAACTTCATCGATGGAACCCCCACCTATCATACTGCAACAGTCGGTCCGTTTCCACTCTCAAATCAGTACTAGAAACCTAGATATAATTATTTAATTGATCTGTTTGTCTATAATCACGATCCTGCTGCATGCAGTTGTCGTTGGAGACCACTTCTTGGCCAAGAACATTGGAATCGAGAACACTGCTGGTCCCGAGAAACATCAGGCAGTTGCTATGAGGTGTTCAGGAGATTTCTCTGTTTTCTACAACTGCACATTTGATGGATACCAAGACACACTTTACACACATGCCAAGCGCCAATTCTACCGTGATTGTACCATCTCCGGCACCATTGATTTCATCTTTGGTGACGCGGTTGCGGGCTTCCAGAACTGCACATTCTTAGTTCGAAAACCCTTGATTAACCAGCAAAACATAGTGACTGCACAAGGCAGGAAGCAAAGGAGACAACCATCTGCCATTATCATCCAGAACAGCACCATCACTGCACACCCTGAACTGTTCCCAGATAGGCAACGATTCAAATCGTTCCTTGGACGTCCATGGAAGCAGTTTTCAAGAACCATCATCATGGAATCGTTCATTGATGATTTGATCCACCCAGATGGTTGGCTTCCATGGTTTGGAAACTTTGGACTTAAAACTTGCTGGTATACAGAATTTAACAACTATGGTCCTGGTGCTGACAAGAAAGCTAGGGTTACATGGAACGGAATTAAGACCATAACCCGTCAACATGCCATCGATTTCACTCCAGGGAGGTTCCTCCGAGGTGAAACCTGGATCAAGCCAACAGGAGTGCCCTACACTCCATATTTGACAAGACCTTGAACAAAACTAAAATAGATTTACAAGTGTTTCAAGTCTTCGGATATTTCAAATCTGTACTTTCATTGAGTCTTTTCCGGAGTACAAATCTGGAAGCAAATTATATGGCCTAAATTCTTTACTTGTTAATGAACAATACCATGACATCATTCTATTATAATTTTAGATAATATTAGGCTTCTTAGTTGACTTCATTAATTTTAATTATTATTATCATGAAACTTAATTTTCGTTCTTTTTATATCCTTTTTAATATGATTCATTACATGAAAATTTACTCTTGTGGCATAAATATCCAGTATGTAATAGTATTTATATGAATAAGTTGAGAAAAATTTATAATTGGGGTGGAGAGGTATGTTAAGAGTGTTAGCACCTCTATTTATAATAGAGTTTTAACCTTTTAGTAATTTAATTGAAATACAATTCAAATTTTAACTAAACTTTAATTATAAATATAATTAATTTTAATTAAATACTAGTTAGGTTCCAATAAGAGTTATTAGCTAATACTGGTCATTATTTATCAAATATCTTATATTTGACTCTAAAATTTCTTAAACTTTACAATTAAGTCTAACTTGGTTAAATTATCTATTCTCTCATTAATTGTTCTTTTTGGGTTTCCATTCGGATCTTAAATATGTTGACAACTAATTGTGTATTTTTTTAACAATACTAAAATATATTAGGCAAATGCATATATCATTTAACTCCATCCACATCATTCCACTTAATGTATAAAGTGAATATAAATGAGAAAAATGCCAAAATCTTTAGAGATTTTCGTGCCTCTTATTAAAAGAAATCAAAACACTAAATTTAAATAACATTTCTCATTTAGAATCTTGTTTTAAAGTCACCAAATGTTTTGACACGAGAGTAACTACCTTGTCATGAATACTCCTAGTTACTCAAGTAGGTCATTATCTCAAATGGCTATCAGCGCTACTCTCTAACTTTGACCTTTTTCTTTGGCACCTAAAAGTGAGCTTATATTAACTAAATTCAACAAGTATATGACAAATATAACAATAAGGTTGGCCTCTAGCATACCCCATCTAGTAAAGAGGGAAAAGCAATAATAGTCCACAAACAAGAATTACCAAAAAAGTTTAGTGACCAATTATGGGGATAGGTTAGGCATAATATCACGAGATATTTTTTAGGGATGAATTTGGTTATATTAGATTCAGATTTCACTGTGGAATTCTTAAAGATTTTGATATTTGTTTCCCTCTGTACTTTATGCATAAGCAATCTGAGAGTAATTCTAAAGAGTCTCTTGTCACCCTTGTTTTCCATGTTAAGGTTAATGGTCCATTGAATAATATTTAGCCAATTAATTATGGTAAAAAGTAGGATGAAAAGAGGAAGAAGATAGTTACAAGCAATCTGAGAGAAATTCTAAAGAGATTTTCACCCTTATTTTTCATGATAAAATTAATGGCTCAATAAACAATACTTAGCCAATCAATTTTGGGACATAGTAGATTGAAAATTTAAAGACGATAGTTCCACTTCTTTAGGAACTCATAAAGAATAATTGCTCATATCCTGTATAATATCATATAGCATAAAATCGGTAATGTCTACAGGGAATATAATCTTATCCTTTGTGCCAAGTATAAGAGAGATTGATAATAAGAGTATGAATGAGCGGGATGGGTAATATTTGAATCCCATACAAGGTTAAAAGCTTTCAATCTTGGAGGCGGCCTTATTAATAGATTTGAGTAAAAGGAATTGGAGATTTTCAAGGATCATTTTAGAGTCCATTAAACACAGTCAAGAGATGATGGATCTTGAGGATAGTTTAGATGTAATTGAATTATTCTTCGAAATCCCCAAGTGAAATGGAATGGTCAATGTCATGAGTTTTTCAGCAGGATGTCACCAACCTTATTATTGATAGGTATAATAGCTTTAAGCAGGTTGAATTCTCCAAGCTAATACAAACGGCCTAGCCTATGTCAATTGTCAAACTATAAGTTAGTAGCTTTGCCATTGAAAATTTTATGTTTGATGTGTGTCTATATGAAGCTTTTACTAAGTAAAATTTGCTAACAGGTGGAGGAGTGAGTAGGATTGATTATCGCTATCCATATACTCTGATCTTTTTAGTTACAAGTATGGATCCATTTCACCCACAGATTCTCTTGATCAGTATACATTTTCCACAATCTTTTTGTGAAGAGAACTTTAGACATTATTTTGATTAAGCATAATCCAAGTCCTCAATTCTACTTAGGAAGGCACACTATGGCAAAAAGTGCTTTAGGCAATAGAGAAAAGCATAGCTATAAGTACAATTATCGTTATCTTTTTATTAAGGCAACAAAATTCATATCGTTACAAGAAGTGGCACTGCAATAAGTATAAGGCAACAGAATATTTTGATTAAGCAATAAAATAAAAAAGTTATTTTAAGTTTTTACTAAGGCAACATATTAGTTTCAAACTACCGCAACAATTTTAAATAGATATTGCAACAGTTTTAAGTCTTTATAAGACAACAAAATGAATTTTTTTAGACAACAATTTGTAATAATAAAAGCAACAATTTATTCTTTTGTTACCAATATTATTTAATTAAAATCAAACTCTTATCATTATGTAGGCAACATTCATATATACATTAAAAGAAATATATAGATATTAATGTACGTCTTAATTGTGCACGTACTATCAAATGTAAACAACCAAAAAGTTGTATTTATATATAATATATAGTCCATAAGGACTTGTAAAATTTAACATTTAAAATATTCAAAATACAAAAGAAAATTACATGTGCTTTTATTGTTGTAAAATACAAAAGCGAATTCTACAATCCTCAACAATTGCAAGGAAAATTACATATGCTTCAATAACTCTTCATCATTTGTAGAATTAGAAGTCAGTGTCAAGCTTCTTCACATTGGCTCTGTAACTTTTCTCAAAGTCCTTTGGAAGTATAATGGAAGTATAATGTAAAGAACTGCATGCATTCCAACTTCTCAATAGATAGCTACAATCTGTGAGCAGATATCCAGTTATGATTAGGACGAGATTCTATTCAACATTAGATATTATGGTGGATATATTGAACACTAAAGGTTCAAATTGAATTCTGATAATTATTACAGTCATATATTCAACAAGATAAATATAAGAGGTGCATGCATCATTTTGTTCATGCCATAAGCTTTTTACAAGCTAATGCATTGTTGTCAAGAACTAAATAAAATGTTGTAGCTTTTCTCACACTATTCACATTCACTAATAAAAATATTAATAGCCACATACAATAATCACACAATAACTACATAATATAAAGAGAAATCCCAACTAACGTCAGCAGCACTAATTTTAAGCCGAGTAATATAGTCTTCCAAGTCCATCTCATCACTTAGATTCATTTCAAAAGTGCAAACCTGTACAAAGAAAATTAATAATTTCATAATCCCAAGTCTACATAAAGCAGAAAATTAGCCAAGAGTGGCTCAAATACTCTAGTTTTTAAAGTTAAAAAGGAAAATAGTTTTATTACTTTAGTTACAACTTAACTAACAAACATTTCTAGAGGCAATAATCACACAAATTTTAATAAACTAAAGTAGTTCTTCAAAATAACAGGACTCATTAAATGTCCCTAGGTAAAGGTCCTTCTTCCCTACAACCCTTACCAATCCTAGCTTGCCATCTTCTAAGTTGATGATGCCCGCAAAGTATCGAAACATAAAGATTCAGTAGTTCCTAATATTGCATCCCTAAGTAGCTATTTAATCAATGTTCTGCTACTGTCTAAAGCAACATTAGACCTAAGTTTAGTTTCCTATTTTCTAGTTTTTGGTCATGTATTGTGGACATTTCATTTTGCTAATATAGCAACTATTTCTTCTCCTTTGTTTCCTTGAAAACTAAACAGCTAGATGCTTGCATAAACCATGCTCTGTGTTAATCAATATTTCATACAACCAAGAGTGATGCTTTGGTAACACTATGACGAGAGGAACATTGGTTGAGGGAATCCAGCACTTGCTCTACTGTTAGGAGTTACCTCCTTTTGTTCATTCTCAATTTTATAAATATAGGAATTTAAAATGAGAATCTATATCAGATTATGGCTTGCGAGTCTTAGGGATATTAACCTATAATGGTTATAAAAAATTTATAACATCTCAATCCTTGACCAATGAGGATTCAGATCTGTCAATTTTGAATCAAATTAATATTCACCATAGATAACTAAATCTTTAGGAATACCTAGAACATTATATAGTTTTAATTAATTCTTCTAAGATTGATGATTCAACTTGGATTTAGTATAAAATGCTATGTTTTCCTAAGATGGCTCAATGTTTAGCTATAGACCAACATACCATGAACACCAATAAATTATATCTTAGTATTGTAAGATTTAATTGCATGAGAAGTTTCCAGTTAATGATTTCATTATCGTGAGACAAAAAATCCCATTAATATACTTTTCGAAAAAAATCCCACTAATATATTGATCATTAGTAGGCTCCTCATCATCATCGATTCACAGTTTAGTCAAGAATAATCATTTATCTCCAATAGAGTTCTACAAGAAATAATAAGGGAGACTGAAGCCATAATGAAAATTACTAAACTATGTTGATAATTGTGGAAATCACTAATCCTATTATGTGTAGGCAATTATAAGAACCAATTATTTAAATCAGTGAAGCACAGTCATACTAACGCTATAGATAGATAAAGGAAAACTTCACAAGTTGACCACTCATCTAAACAGCTGGACTCATAATCATAAAAACTTAACAGGTTGAATCAATTACACTTTTTGAAAATTTTAGGCTAAGAATCGTGGCTGCTAAGGATCTAAAAAGTTGGAAGACTTGAAGAGGAGAGTTGAACTCTATACTAGATAAGGCAGAAACCACTACATCATTGTTTGTTAGCTCATAGCAAGATGAGAAGACCTCCACTGCAGTAGCATTCAATTATGATACTATGAAATTCTATCCTCCCATAGCAAGCAATTGAGGGTCATTAAATCACAAAATAATGTTAAATACCTTTAGAACTTGTCCTGGAAATGATTCTTTCTCACATTCACTTTCACTTTTTTTTCTCTTTAATGGGAATTGACTACAACTCAGTTTCAATTTCCTTTTATAGTGAACCAATATCAATATGAGCTTCCTCTATTTTCTCATGTGTGGTATATGACATTAGATATGATCTTTAGCTGTACTCAAAGGTGGCTGGAGACTCGTATAGATCCAGCTTCCTATATATTTAAATTATAAGACAAACTTTCTATATGGTATAAATCCTTGTAAAACCTGAACATAACATTTTCTTTTTCTTACCTCCATAATGGGTGATTTCCATCATTAATGCCTCTCAAGTCCTCTATCAAGTCTTTAAAATCTTCAAGTTGAAAATTACTGTCAGGGATACCTTGTCTGAAGTTGTCATTTTCTTTGCTTTGATTATGGAAATCTTAGAGAACCTGAAGTACATACATTTTAATATGAAGATATATAGAACGTATTTACATCAAATACGTCCAATCAAAGACAACATTTTGAGTATTGTTGCATGTACTTGTGAGGACAACACCATAGAAAACACAATATGCTAAAAAGTGATATATATAGCCAAAGTGTGATATACCTTCCAAGCATTTTCTAGACTTGTACTTTATTCTAATTCTCAGCATTGACTTTTAATGCAGGTGAGCTTAGAAGTTATGCTTATTGTTGTATCAAAGCAGTTATCTTGGGATCATCCTTCTTAAGAAGAGTTCCATGAAATTTACTATTTTGAGTTGTTGATAAAGAACAAGTATACAATTTAAGAATTGTCATGAGATTGACAATTAATGAGAACAGGCTAAATTGATCAAGACATAATACTTTCAAAAATAGAAAGTATCCTTTTTAAGAATCTCCTATTTATATGGTTTTCTAAAAATAACTTGTACAAAAGACCAACCAAATGAGATTTGCTTGAATTGACTTACCATTAAAAGAAACCTTATTAGCATTAATCATCAACCTCACTGAAAAAAGAATATAATTGGCAAACAATACTAAGTGCAAAAATCTCATATAAATTGGCCGTACTAGGCCATCTGAGGAGACTGATAAAAAGAAAAGGAATAAAAACAATATAAATAAGAAAAAAGAACTTGATTGGACAGAATGAACAAAAATCTTCTCCTTCTACCTTCTACCTTCTACCTATTATCTTACTGATGGCTAATGAATGTCCAAGCATCCCGACCTTGAGGAACAACATCACCCCGCATTTGTGAGTTAGCAATGATCACAATGGAGTAAGCTCCTGAAGCTCTTACAAGAGAGGCATTACCATTCTCATTGATTTTGCAAGATTTGAACACAAATACATTAGATGAAGAAGTAAAATGCAACATGCAAATGGGTATTATATTAAGAAGCAGTAAAGCAAGAATCTAATAACAAAAACCAAGAAGAATCAAACAATTGTAGAAAATGAAATATAAAAAACAGATGTAAACTTGAGGGAAAAATAACTTTTTTTGCGCCAATCACATACTTTGATTATCAAAAAGATAGGACCCAGATTTTCAAAAACTCGCAACAAAAATAAAGATACCAAATTTAAGAGGAAATCGAACTATTACATTGACCACAAAATGATGAATGAATTCAAAATATTGTTTTCCAAAAGAACACAAGAGAGAGAGAGAGAGAGAGAAGAGAAACAAAAATTGAAGTGTAGATCAAGAAGCTATGTATAAAAGGAAAGAGAATAAAAATAGAAAAAAAATATAGTTGTGTATGTATATGTTTTGAGGAGAATACAAGGGAGATTGAAGAAGGAAAAAGAAATGATAAAAAGGTAAAAGCAACGCCAAAACCAAAATGTGGGGTGGGGTGGGCTGGGATGCGAGGGAGGGACATTGGCAATTGGATAGGATAATTTTGATTTTTATTATTTCTTTAGTTGATTGATCACACACCTATTTACATTTGCAAAAGTGTAAATGTGTGTGTGACCAAAGATCCAAAGCAAAAGATGACTTAACTCAATAAGGTGATAGAATAAAAAAAAAACAAAGACGATGGAACTTTTGCGGCAAAGATTAGGTGGGTAGAGAGATGAGAAGAGTGGGATGAAAGATATACATTTACAGTTCACACTGTCGAGCTGTAACATCCCGTCTCCAGATAACAGGTTGAATTATACAAACGGGTACACGAGAGATTAATCGGAGAAATTAGAAAAACACATCCCATGCTCATGCATTTGTGAACAGTAATATGTGCACATGAAAAATGTCTGTACATGCATTCATGACATTCTTCCCGGTATAAGTGTGAATAAGTCTGATTTTTTTGAAAAATAGGCTTTGTAAGTGATAATTTGAATTGGAGAGGATTATTGGGGTTTTTATATTTTTAGAGAATTATAGAAATTTTCTGGGAATTTTTCGGAGTCATTTCCGGACCCGAAAAATTGTCAAGTGACAGTTAGGGGTCATCCAGTAGAAAAATTTGTTGTCCAATGGCAATGGAA
>JANIIA010000006.1:37272803-37280284 GCA_027478495.1 Erythroxylum alaternifolium | reverse complement strand
CGCCTCCCTCGCGGGGCACGGATTCGGATATCACTGTCGATATCGGGTTCGGGTCCGGCGGGAGTGGGGTGTTACACAAGCCTTAGTGGGCTTTGTCAGTGGGGAGTTCAAAGGCACAATTGACACCTATAGATGACAACCGATTGCTGGAAAATTTGGCATCAAAATTGCAGGGAAATTGGAGATGATGGTGATCCAGCCTGGGTTGTGGGTTCATCGACTCGGTGGGTCGCCACCGCGTTAAGCCTCTCATTTTGTTTATGTTTTTTTTGTTCCACTTGAAAAATGTATATGTATAAAGTGATGTTAATTAATTCCCGCTTACATGATACAATCTAATATACAACTATAACAACAATTCCAAATGTTGCATATATAAGATTTTATTGTAACTTTTTCTAATTTTGTTTCCTTTTCATATGTGTAGCAACAAAGTATTATTTTCATTGCATTTTACTATTATTAAAAGCGACACTTTAAAAAAAGTTACATTATGTTAATTTTTAACAATGCATTTTTAAACTATTACAAACATTTCATTGCCTAAAGCACTTTTTGTAGTAGTCGTATAAGATGATCTAACTGACATTTGGGAATCTAGTGTTACTAGTGCTTCCTCTCTAGATAAAGTCTCTTATAAGTTTGTCAATTTTCTTCATGACCCTTATTATGGGATGTTTTAACTTACAATATATGTGCTCAATATAATCATTATGTTTGTTGGTACTCAAGTTTGACCTATTTTTTGGAACAAAACTACCAGAGCAAAATTATTTATGCTCATTTATCACATATTACTATAGTTTTTTCTTTTTATATATGTGGTAATGAAAATGCTAATAAAGAATTCACTTTTACTCTATGTATCACACAAAGTATCCTAATGCAAATAAGTTACCCATTCTCAAATTTAATAAACAAATTTGAAATAAATTTAATTGTCTAAATTTAAATCACAATTACAACATTTAAAAAATATGGAATTATTCATTATTAAGCAAATTATAACAAAATTGACAAGCTTAACTATTAAATCCCTCCCTTGTACTTAAGTTGCACATTATCCTTAACATACAAAATATGATAGAATAATGAAAAATATGAAAACAATGTAGGTGGTGAGGATAACTGATTGATAGCAAAAGATTTATAGCCTTTTCCAATGTTATCAACATCCATCCAGTGTCGGAAATCATCTCTACTCCAACATATAGGAGTGATGTTCGTTGCATAGCATAATGAAGTTGATCATATCTCATCTAACAATATTAGAAATTAAAAAAACTAGTTGAATTGTTGAAAGGATTTAAATCCTTTTTAAATGGTAAAGAGAAAGTGACAGAAAAAAAAAGTGTAATAAGAAACCTTAGCCAAGTTTTTGCAATCTTGAACTTGAGAAGAATTTAAGGAAAACATTAGTAGGTTGAGAGAAAAGCCAAGAATGTGGAAGGGACATGGAACAAAGAGAGCGAGGAAGGCGCGGAACAAACTATAAAGGAAAGCAAGGACAAGACACAATACCAAGTTCAAGACCAAACAACCGAAAAAACAAAACACTAAAAAGAAAAGATACAAGCAAACTTAAAAATAAGAAATAAAAGGAATGCATAAAGAAAATAGAGGAAAATCGTAGTTCTTATAGATGAAGCAAGAATAGAGTTTCTCACTCGTAGATTTTCTATGAAACAAATTTATCTTTAAGCATATGTTGGTTAATTCAATATTTTCAACTTCATAAATTAATATATTAATACTTTTAGTGGTATGATTCTAAATAAAATATATTATAAAATCCATTATATAAAACTATTATTCACAATAATGTTAGTAATTTGATATTATATTTAATTATATAAATTTATTAGATTTAGTAAATATTTTGTGATTTAAAAATATATAAGTAGTACAAGAATTGTTGACTCAAATTCCCCAAATCAAAAAAGCCAAACCCTAATCTCCACCCGGCACACGCTTTCTCTCTCACCCTCTCTCTCTCCCTCTTTCTATGCATGTTTGATGAGATGCCGGCCTACTCATCGTCGGCCTCCTCCTCCTCGTCGGACTCACAGTCTTCTTGTCATCGTCGCCGCCGCCGTCGCCGCCGCGAAAGGGACGGAGAGTCTCTTAAGATTCGGAAGAAGAGTAATTACAAAAAGTCTCTCTCGAAACGGCGCCGTCGACACCACTCCGACTCCGACAATTCTTCGTCGCAGTCTTACTCTTCGAGGTCTGGCTCTAAACAACCTCTCAATTCGCTGTTTATATTCCTTTACCTCAACATTTGTTCTGAATTTTTTGGTTGTGATTTGAAATTTTTAGTTTGGATATTGATGGATTAGCTTCTTAACATTGAGTTATTGCAGTAATGATTCTGATAGTGAGTATGAAGCCTCTAATCGTGCAAAGAAAAACAAGAAAAACGATGCGACAAAAAAGGTGGTTTCTTAACAAAAACTGATTGTTTTGCTCGTTTATCAGTCTCATGGTATTGTCCTTTACATTCTAGAGCAAAGAAAAGGACCGAACTAAGAATCACCATAAACGTCATAAGCATAAGGAAAAAGAGGTACGCTACTGTATATTCAATCATTTGTGTGACATGATTTAAACAATCTTTTGAATTATTCATGCATCTTTGTATGCGGATGAGGGGCTATGTGTCCAACGGTTATGTGGGCATTGATGGTCTTTAAATGCTTGTTCATGTTTAATATGTCGATAACTGACGTGCTTATAACAAATTCCGCCTGTTTTAATTTGCTCTTTGACAATTGGAGCTGGGGTATGTGACATGATTTCTTGCGCTTGGGTTGATTTGCTTGGATTTTGTTTCTGGCCAATTTTGTCCTTGCAACGGGAGCAATATATAGAAGCAGCAAGATCGGAGAAGTAGCAGTCCTGTACAGCTTTCAAAGGTATACCATTTCTCCATGTAATGACTGACTTGACAGCTTTCTGTTCTTATTCTTTTAATTCTTAACTCTTCAAAAACATTTGCTTTTCACATACAGTTTTTAGGGCGTGACAAGGTGGATAGTGTGCGCCGTAGTGCTGTTTCTGGGAAAAAGGTTGAGTTGTAACTTGCCCTATTTCTGTCACTTGAATATAGAACACTTCCTCCCTAGATGTTATTATCATTTCTAATCAATTGTTCTTTTCCAAGTAGATTTTGCTTAAAGTTGAGAAGTCCAAGGAGGACAAGCAAGCAGACAGTAAACGGAATGAATTATTGAAGTTTTTAAATGCCAGCTTTGATTAATAGCTGGAGCTCACAGTAATTTTCAGAAACCTACTGCAACAGCTCTCAAGTGATTGAAGTTGTTCTCTGCTTGGAATCATTGTATGACTTCAGGCTTGATATCAAGCAGCACGAATTCTAATGCTTCATGGAAATTGAAGTAGCATTTTCGAACTAAACATTATGATATGGGGTGCTTTGTGGCTTGTTGAGAGTCAATCAGGTCTTTGATATTTGTTGTGTTATTGTACCGATATTGGTATACAATTAAAAATTGCTCTGGTAAGTTTTATTGTTTTCACTATCTAAAGTTATATCTGTATATGTCGTTTTATTTAGACAAGCAAGCAGGCCTTGAAGTCCTGCTTTGTTTGTGACTTGCAAGGACTGGAGTTTCTCTGGTCCTTGCAGTATCTTTCCGCGATTAGTGATTTTTTAATTTTATGTTCTTGACGCAAAATACGTGGCAACTGAGGTGAATCTTGGTACTGCCAGCTTTTCAGTTCACCCAAATGACTGGTGGGAGTATAAGTAGATATGACGTATGTTCTTAAAACAAATGGCTACACCAGTGCTTGGGATCTATGAAATTTTGTAAATGTGAAAGGAAGAAGATGTTAATATACCAATGGACCAGATTATTTTCTGTTTTTATTCTTCTGCCCGAACGTTTCTTACAATTCCTCTTTTAGCATATACTTTTAATTACTCTTTCGTTGTCAAATCATTCTGCACCTCAAAGAATTTTAAAGTATGAAACAATTATTAAGATTTATGTGAAAAATTCTCTAATATAGAGGAAAATAATTATGAGTTAAAATGACAAATGAATTTACTGAATTTATAAGGATTTATTAAAAAAAAAGTTGATTCAATAATGAGTTGTTTCACAATGTTTCGTGATTGAACCTAAATTTGATGTTGCAATTAAAGATATAAATTTTGTAATGTATCCTTAATCTCGTATTGTACGAGTAAGTATTCTATTGGTTGAAAAATGATACGAAATCTTTGTGTTCGACATCAACTATTGGTATCGGTCAATATCAAATTTTTCATCTAGTATCAGTCGGTACCGTAAATTTTTAAATTTTCATGGACTAAATTGCAATAAAAAATTAAAAACCCAAAAAAAACCCCATAAACTAATCATTTTCATGTTCATTTCTTCTCTCTCTCTCTCTCTCCCCTCTTAATTAAACTTTATTTTAGTAAAAATTGGATCCTTTATTATTTTATTACTATTCTAACTTTAATATCAAATGTATTGAGTGTGACGAGTTTTAATATACAGGGATGCTTTTTTAAAAAAAAGTAAATGAAATTTATTGAGATAGTATAAAATGTAAGTACACAAGTTCAAGAGCTTTTCTTATATCCAAGAGAAGCTAAAAGACAATGTAGTAAAGAAACCATGGACCAAACTTAGGGATGGCAATTTTGGCCTGCCTCGGCCATGCTTGACTTGTTTTTGGCTTGAGTTGGTCAGGCCATGAGTTGACTATAGTCCACCTGCCCATTTTTCCAAAGCAACACGGTTTTGAAATTTTTTTACTTAACAAAATGGCGGGCCACCATGGCCAAGGGCGGGCCCGGCCCATTAACATGCCTAACTAAACCTAAACGACATTGTGATAATCACATACACAAAGTTAAAAAAAGGACAGCGTAGTAAGGTAGCCGTAGACAATGCATTAACTATCATAAGTGTCCTATAGATGGTAAAGAAAATCACTTCAATCGAAAGGGGACTCTTTTGAATTAGGGCATCGGGTGTCTTCTTCATCACATTGTTAGTCGACCGAGGTAAGTTTTCTCGTCTTGAAAAACATGTTTCTTCTTCTTCTTCTGATCTTTGATCGTCCTATTTAGGGTAGAATCATCGAGAGATTCCTTCTATCCCTTGCTGGTGGAAAGGTGTGTAGTCTCTAACTAAAGGTATGCATCTTTTTCTTCACAATCCTTATGTTAAGCAAATAGTTTTGTATCTGTGTTATTTGCTTGAGTTTTACCTCTTCTATCCCTCTTCTACAACCTTCAGTTAATAGTTGATGAGACGATGCTTCCAGTCATCCAATGGAACGGCTTACCACAGTGGCTTTGGGAGTACATATTCTGATAGGTAACCGCTTAATCCCTTTTCCTCTTTCATTTTGGTACTGCGTGTTTTAGGGTTAGCCCAGGTTCCATGCTCTAACATGTTCATTACAATTAGGTAGTTCTTTTGAGAGAAAAATCAATTCTCTAATCCTCATTATTAAAGGATTCATCACCTCTAGATTTGAACGCATTATGCCTTTGAAAATTTGCAAATTTCTTTCTTTGCATATCTCCTCAAGACTAGAAGCAAGTGAAATAATGTATATTGCTCTATCCCCTTTAGGGTCAGTCTTCAGACCATTTAATTTTTCCAATATGACAGTAAGCAGAATCCTATCCCATCTCTAATGATACTTCTCTTTAATTCTTCTTCATATGCTCTCAACAAAAAGACGTTGGAAAAAAAAAGTGATCTCTAGTTTTACTTTCATTCCTGCATAAGACATATGTGTTTTCTAGATTTAGAAAACGTAGTATGTCCATGGTGGCCATTTTGTTTAATGTTGCTAACCATAATAAGCAAGAGGAGTTGGGTCTAAGGACTTATGCTAGACTACAGGGTTTCAATCAACAGAGGATTGTCCCCGTGTTAACCACTTCCTACATATTTGTTAGAAAAGGAGTTGGGGGGTTGGTTTAACCAAAAGTATTTATCTTGAGTCCTGCAATTAGGGAGATAATTAGGGATAAGGTTAATCACTTATTCTGGAAATTTAGTCCACGTGTTGCCAGTTATGATTGCATAAGCTTTAACATTAAGTGGAAGATGACTCCAACATTGGGCTCCACTAGGAATTCAATTTAACGGACCATGACCCGTTTAATTGTTAATCAAAAAATGTGCCTCTTTTCCATTACCAACTCCACATTTCACTCTCGGCTCCATAATTTCCACGAGTCTCATTAAATTGTTGATGCAAAATATACAAGAAATGCTAATACGAATTGTGCAACTTTTTGCAATAATTGTGCCTTGCTTGGTTAAAATAATAGTGTGAAAATCATTATTATTATTAATGTAGGTTAGTTTTTTTATCTTAAAGTATTGTGTAATATATCTATATATTATCAACTAATCTAACTAATTTAGCATGACGATATTATCATTGTCTCACTTGATAATAATTATTAATTCAATTCCTTTGATCGAAAAATATCTTTTCATTCAAAAATCAAAATCTAAAGTATTAACAATTGTTAAGAAAAATATGTAAGAATAAATGTTCTATATTAGCTTTTTTTCTCGTCTTCTTATATAATTTATTTAAATTTTTATTATTATGATTTTTGGAGATAAAGTTGATGTAAAATTATAAATTACAATATCTTGAATGACTATTTTGCAATTTAAACAAATTAGGGACTACTTTATAAATTTAAAAAATTACTCGAAATGACACCCGATATTGATCTGTACTTGTACAGTACTTTA
Organism: Erythroxylum alaternifolium; assembly: GCA_027478495.1. NCBI lineage: Eukaryota > Viridiplantae > Streptophyta > Magnoliopsida > Malpighiales > Erythroxylaceae > Erythroxylum > Erythroxylum alaternifolium. The sequence goes on along the minus strand of JANIIA010000006.1, from coordinate 37,273,514 downwards.
CCAAAACTAAATTCGATACCAGTACTGGTATCGTATTCATAATATTGATCACAACCAACAATCACTCAAACCTATCCCAAAAACAATCAAACAAGGATAAGGTTATAACACTCTTTACCCTCTTTCTGTTTTTTTCTCTTTTATATAATTAAATAAATACACAACCACATACAAGACCATGTATGTCTTCACCACTTCATGCTTCCTTCACACGTTTACAGAGACTTACATGGTTGATCCACATGGCTACATAAGTCAAGACATGAGCGTGTAGCACTCTACACAACTGTGTTTCTCCGTAGAAGAAATTCTTCCATCTTGTTTTTATTTTTTTGTCATTCCCACGAACTATAAAGGCATCTTCGATCACCGAAAGTCTCAAAATAGGGCTGAACATTCAACAATCTCCCTTTCCATCCTAAATATAAGGAAGGCATATTATTTTCAATCATCTACTTGAGATACACCCCGATAGACTTACTACAAAGCTAATGCTCATATTTGGGAACCACTTTTGTCAATATATGAGCACCATTCAAATCTGTATGAATCTTCTTCAACATTAATTTTTTCTCTTCTATCATCAACTTCAACGAATGACATTTGACATCGATATGCTTTGTACGAAATGATACATAGTATTTTTTACTTAAGTCAGTATCACTTTAACTATCATAAAATACTACATAGTCTTCTTGCTTCACATCCAAC
>JANIIA010000006.1:37265303-37267803 GCA_027478495.1 Erythroxylum alaternifolium | reverse complement strand
CACTCATTTAAATTAGCGTCCCTAAAAGTTTATTCTTTTAAATTCGTTTATTTCTACTTTTGAGTGTTATGCATTGCTAATTCAAGTTTACACTTAAGTAGAGAAGTACTTTTAATGCAATCTACAAACTGTTCAAAATCACCTTACATTATAATGTAAATTTTGGGCCAATGGATCGCCAAAAAGTAGCAGCCGAAAGTTTATATTACAAATGATATAAATGATTAGGAATTAGGGAAAAAAAAGAAAACAACCAACAAAAAAATAACATTATCAACAAAAAAGATTAGGAAAACTAAGTGACAGAAGAGTCAATTTTAGAGGATGCACAAATATTCTTTTGAAATTGTTAATACAAAAACTATAAGTTTACTAACCCTAGTAACCCTATCTTCGCTTTTGAAACTCTCTCTTAAAATTGAATATATTATTATCATAATATAATATAACATTATTTAGAACTTAAAGATATAAAGCATAATTAATTAAAACTAATACATTTATTATGATAATTATATTGATTACTCTTATCAATTCTGTCAAATTTGGACTGTCACATCAAAAAAAGAGTTGGAAATTGAATCATTAATTGACTTATATTCAATATAACAAACACCTTCGTTTTGTAATTCAAATACTTTTTAGTTGTTAGATTAACTTTAATTCAAAATCAACTTCGTTATTTCTTATATAACAGATATCCTATGCAGACTATCTTTAAATATATATATAACATTGATAAAGAAGGATAGTTTTTAACACCTATCTTCTAATGAGTCGTAGCGCCCATTGGTACTCAACACAAATTGAATTACCAAGTCCAGAATAGTCTATTAACCGAGAGACGGAGTCAGAGAACTAAACCATAATCCAATAAGATATCTGAAAGATTCAACGAGGGCGATTTCGTCATTTCGGGTTTGCAAACGTCTATATATTTGTGCGTGTGCGTGAGCAACTGGGAGAGAGAGAGCAAGCAGCCGAGGGGAAAAGTTGTCTGTGAGATTAGGGTTTCAGTTGCTTCCTTAGTTGCTATGAAGCGACCATTATCGGCGTATTCCATTATTCATTTTCTGCGTCATCTTTTTCGATCTATATATTTTCAGTATTGTTTCGATCTTAGTTGCTTATGAAATCGGCTAAATGGGTTTAATCGCACATAGTTCTTCTTGGGAACAGAAAGTGGTTTCCAGGATTTTATCTGTGCGTATATCAAACTGAATCCTTTCTGCTTGAGCCTTCTTCCCAGTTTTCTTCGTGGAGACGTGCTCCAATGTTAGTGGATGACATATTTTCCCAAAATTTTTATCTTTTACAGTTTTTTTCGTATCTCCTTGTTTATGAGGTAATACTGCTACTGAATGTTGTTGTAAGTTGGACGCTTTGACTGAAACGGTCTTTTTCCTCTGCCGGAGAACTGTACTGATAAAGTAAAAATTGGTGATTGTTTATGTAGAAGCTTGATCAATAAACTTCAGTTCATAATTTGTCCTTCAAAGAAGTCAAAATAATCGTTGCTGACGGTCGGTTTATGAAATGACTAATAATCCATTGGTCCAATCTTACAGTTAATGTTCTCCGCACCTCCACTTTAGTGTCAAATGTAGTACTGTGAGAGGAAGCACATGGACGTTGATAACGAGAGACAAAGAAAGGTTTTAATGGTACAAATCCTAGTCTTAATGAATTTTTAATAAATTTAAAAATTAAGTATTTAATTAATATTTTAATTTTTTGTATTAACTTGGATCATCAGACTTAAGCTTGGCAATATTAGCCCAGCCTAGCCTGACTCGCCAAGTCAACAGATTTGGCTTGGTCAAATCGACCTATAGGTTGAGGCACGGGCCAAGAAAAATTACTCCGTGAATGGATGGACAGGGCCATGGCCTGTGGATCACGAGCCATGGGAGACGGGTCGCGAGCGGCCTGTGTAGTGGATGGATGGGCCGAACAGTTGGCTAGTTCGATCGGCCCGTGGCTAGTGATAATTATAATTATTTAATAATAAAATTATATTATAAAAACAACACATATCTTATTAAAACAATGGTAAATTTAAAAACAAATGTAATTCAATAATTTTTGTTTAAACTTTAACGTTAAAAAAATTTAAAATAAAGGATGCATCCTTAATAATTATACCCCTTTTATTCCATTTGTTTATTCTACCTATATTAAATCTATGTGCATGTATTATATATTTAAAACAGTCCAAATATTAACAATAAATAAAAATACATATTAAATTTGGGAAAAATATAAAATAATTTTAACTATAACTAATTAACTATTAATTTAATAACTTATTAATTTTTGATATAAATTTGTAATTAATTGAATAAAATTTTCTAATTAATCATACCATAGTTCATTACATACATCTCAATAACTTTATTATATCATAATTGATTAATTATATATTGTTATAATTTAAAGTTGTCACATAATAGGGTACTTGATTTTATTAATTATATGATACATGAATTGGTTATATCAA
>JANIIA010000006.1:37204301-37234027 GCA_027478495.1 Erythroxylum alaternifolium | reverse complement strand
GATAATTGATAAGTTGTTGTTGAGATGATTTTTGAGATAGAAAGGTCATTATGATGAATGTGTATATGATATGTTTTGTTTTTGGCGTATATGATTTTTGGTGTATATGATCATGCATGGATTTTGAATTGTGTATAGATGATATTGAACTGTAATTGGGGTATAAATGAAGAGGAAATGATGTGAATATAAGTTAGAAATGATATACTGAGCAAAAGAGATGAATTAGGATGAAATTAATGATGAGCAGTGCTGGAAATATGTTAGATATAGTATTTCTACTGAACATACATCTAAAATTTAGACATATCTTGATCAACGGTTATCCAAATAGGATGATTGTTAATTTATATTAAACTAGAGACAAATGAATACAATTTTCATAAGGAAGTGAATTTTAATTCTATCTTTAAAGGCCTTGAATTTTGGCTTGAAGTTGAGAACTGTGTGTTGTCGTGGTATAAGGACAGTTTGTAGTATTTAGGGTATAACTTGCAGAATATCGAACACAATTGTATGAACTTAGGTTCTTTAGAAACTTAAAACATAGATGAACAATTTTTTAGAAGACAGTATTGCCAAAAAACCTCATTTTCTAGGTCAAAATGGTCATACAAAACTGCCCTGAAAAATAGAGTTGGAAAAGCTAGGAAATGAGTTCTGTTTATTGCTTTCTGTGAAAGTTCACCGGGGCCAACTCCTTGGTTCGCCACTGCCAACTTGCAGGATTTTTCAAGGATTCCTCTCAAAAAAAGTTCTCCGTGGCCAACTTGCAATATTTTACGAGCATTCCTCTCAGGAAAAGTTCGTCACTGCCAACTTTCCTAAACAGTTTAAACATGCTCTGATGTTTTGATCATAACTTTTTCTATAGTTATCAGAATGGAGTGATTATTAACTTGGAATAAAATAGAGACATAGGGATACAATTTTTATGAAGAAATTGAATCTTAATTCTGTCTCTAGAATTCCAGAATCTGACTTGAAGATGAGCACAGAATACTGTCTCGGTTCAATAATAGTCTGAATTATTTGGAGTATAACTTTTGGAATACTGAACCAAATTGAATGATTTTGGTGTGATTAGAAACTTAAGAGATAGGAGAACAATTTTCTAGAACAAAGTGTTACCAAATTACTGCATTTTTCTAGATAGAGTGATCATGGAAAATTGACCCGAAAGTTTGGAATTTTGGAGACGTTATAAGAAGAAATGAGAGTTGGATACTGTGAAGAGCAACTATGCTAAAGATGAAATGACGACTAACTGAGTTGTAAAATGAGAATGTGGATAAAATGTGAAATTTGATAATATACTCGGGATTGTCATTGAGCATGCATTGTACATAATCCATATACACATTTGTACATAAATGAATACTTAAGATTGTGCAATTATTAATGTGTGTGCAACGTGTATATTGCATAATATTGATGTGCAAGATAAAATGTCCGCATCCAGACGTTTCCAGATCTTGGAAGCAAATGTTAATCTGGAGCGTACTGTGAGTTGACCTAGATGGTCTTACTTACTGATTGTTCTGTTTGTATTATATATTGAATGATTTTGCAATGTGAATGTGATTGTTCCGATTTTCGAACATTGAATGTCCGAGAAGTTTGATAAATATGAGAATATTGAAGTGCTTCTTGTATGTGAATTTGATGAAATATGTGATATCTAATTTGATTCTTAAATGACAGACCTAGTTCCGAAGAAACATAAGAATATGCATATGATCGAAAAATTGTTTCTCAACATTTATGTTGAATGCAGGACCACGGTCCGATGATGAATATGAAATTGAATGTAAATCCGAAAGCATGTGATAGACTGAAATTATGCGAATGTGATGCATTTCATTACATGAATGCATGAAACATAAAGGAAGTGGGGACCGAAGTAGCCACTGCAAAAAAGCTTAAAGCTCAGATTGTGAAAAAGAGCTTAAAGCTTAAAAAGTGTATAAGAGCCAAAGGCTCACTATGTAAAATGAGACCGGTATCTCCAACAAATACCGGACAGTTATCAATGAGCCCGGTATCCATAATGGATACGAGACAGTTATTGGCACTCGATCATAACAAAGTAATAAATAAAAGTGATTCTCATGCGCACTGCATTATAAGTGATATTGTATTTTTAAATGATTGAAATGATTAATTTGACTGCCCTGAATATGATCCTATATGTTAAATGAAGTGTTAGAAATTATGTGAAAATATGTGAACTGTATGCGTTATGTGATTGAGTGAGCCATCGAGGATGGTCACTTATTGAGTTCGCAAAACTCACCCAAAATTTGCAATATTTTTTTCAAGCTTCGAAGAGTTAACCCGTTTGGTTAACGAGAGTATAGCCACTGTACCCAAGTAAGAGATAGAGGTCGGGATCAGTTCGCGTCTGCATTAGTATTTTCTAATTTTTGTATCAAAATATGTATTCACAAGTATTTTGCAATGTGTATGTAAATGATTTCGTAATGTAATGGTTGTGAATGTTTGAAAATGGTTAAAAAAAGGGCTCGATTTATTTATTGATTTTTTGCAATATGCGTGCATTGTTTTAAAAGAAAAAGAAATTTCTGTATTGAATTTGATTGACTAACTGTTCTAGCATGCCACCCTTACAAAGTGCGTACTCGGATATCACTCAGAATGTTAGGTACGTGCCTTACGAGAGTGGGGTGCTATATTTTATAATGTTCTAATGTTAATAATTTTAAAAGGTTTTATTGTATTTGGTAAGGATAAAAGTTCTTTTTGAACTATAATATTTGTACCAAAATATAGGTTAAACTCTAATATTTTGGAGTGTATGAAAAGAAACCTGACGAGGTTAAGGGTTCCATCAATTGAGATTTTAAGTCAAATGATTTTTAAATGGAGATTTAGACGATCATGTAGGTCACTAAACTACAACCATTCGTAGACTTACAAGGTTTGTTACACGGGCATGTATCTAACCATGTAAATCTACATCGTGTCTAAAGAGCGTTATCTCTTTGTAAATGTGTGCAACTTCAAAATTAAATGAGCAAACCTAAAAATTTTGTTCTCAAACTTATGAACCTTAACATGCATATCCTAACACAATCATCATGCACAATTTCATCAAGATGCTTAGTGTCCTAACCTAAAACACATTAACACTCAATCAGACTCTATTCCAACATCAAGATAAACATAAAATGAAATAGAATTTTAAAATAAAACTTAAGCTAATTCATAGGTTGCCTCCTAAGTAGTGATTGTTTAACATTTTTAGGTCGATGTACCTTCTATACGAAAAAAGGAAACTAACAAATTAATTAAATAAAATAACCTTAAGATAAAAAATAAAATAAAATAAAAATAGGTAGAGTAATAAAATCTAGGTGTTCATAATATTATAGTCCTCAGCAACGAAGTCAAAAACTTGATTGATATGATTTTTATATCAATATTTAAAATTACCGCAAGTACATGGCATAGTTGTAATTATCACAACAAGTACGGGTCGATCCCACAAAGACTGTAATTACTAGTAGTTACACTTTTTCTATTATCTAACCTAAGGATCAAATTTTGGATTTTAATTAAAATTAAACTAAATAAGTAAACTAAGATTAAAAACAATATTGAACTCAAGATAGAGGAAAATACTTAGAAAAATCAAGATCAAATAATAATGTCTAGGTAATGAATCCCCCTAAAATCCTTTAATTATTAACTCTTTATCATGCAATTATATTATTGATTATTGGATAGCGAAAATTCCTATCTTATGTTAATATTTTTCTCAAGACTATTAAAAACTAATACATTAGTTGATTAACAGAACTCTTTCTAGTTAAAACCCTAGGATTGCATTATCGATTTGTAAATTTTGTTATTAGGTTTGAAACTAATCCTGAGGGTTTATGTTGGCTTACTCCAGGTTTGCACGCAATTCCTTCCAATTATGGTAGATCTATTCATACAAGAGGATTTCTCAATCTTAGTTATATTAAATCAAATTATGCACTAATATTTTGAAAATATTAAAATAAGAATAAAACCCTTAATTGAATCATAATAAATCAATCAATATAATTGCATTAAATAAAAGATAAAGTCATGTTGTTATCACAACTTAGGGTTGATCACACCTAGATACTAAATACATTTAGTTACTACAAATAAAAAAGAAAAGCAAAGATAAATATGTAGAAAAACTAATAAAAAACAAAGACATCATAATTCTAAATCTCCGTTTTTCTTCTATTGGATCTTCTTGCAAGTTTGGATTTGATGTAGTTATCTAATGGATCTCTTGGCATATTCTTCGTGTTTTCGTCGTCTCTTAATCAAAACTATCACCTTTGTATGTGTCTCATAACTTAAAACTACTTAGTAACTCAAATCTCTATTATTTTCCTCCGCTCATGTCTTTTTATAGTAAAAACTAGGATTTTTAGATTATATACGGTCAACTTACATGGCCGTATACATGACCTTTTATCTCTAAAAGCACCTGAATTTGCAATTTTGCATAGGCATAGAGACTTACATAGGCAACATAAACGGGCGTATATATTAAGATACACAGGCATGTAACTCCATATGACTAGAACTAAAATTTTTCAATCTTCAAACGTTTACAAAGACTTACACAGTTACTGTATACAGTCGTGTAGGTCCTTAGCTACTTAAAATCTTTGTTCTATGCCACAATTTTATTTGAATTATTCTCCTTTGGTCTATGAAGGAAATTATAACATAAATGCACTTAAAGAGAATTAAGTACCAAAAACACAACAAAACTATAAAATAAGAAGCGAAACATGTTAAATACAGATGCCTATTTCAGTCAAATAAATATCTATCATCTAACTAGATGTATAGCATTATAGGGTTTCATCATAACTTTAGAGAATAAAATTAATGGTCTTGAGAGAGTTATTAAAGATATAGCACACGATTTGGGAAATTACTCAAGGAGATTAATATGATGTTCTTCAACAAAACCTGGCATTTAAGCAGAAGTATGGTTTATGAAGATATTCTAGAATTTTTCAATCGTAGGAAATTGCTCAAGGAGATTAATATAAACTTCATAACTTTAATTCTAAAAGAGGAAGAAATGAAATATTTGAGTTACTACAGATCAATTGTCTGTTCCAATTCCATATATAAAATCATCTCGAAGGATATCTAATAGGTTAAAAAGGATTTTGGCCAAGAATGTGGATGAAATACAAGGGGCATATATACCTAGAAAATAAGTGAGTGAAATCATTCTTTTGATGCAGGAATTTATGAAAGGTTACTATAAAAAAGAGGGGGTAGAAATTGCAACTTGAACATTGACATAAGATAAACCTCTAACAATATGGAGTGGAAATTTCCAATTAACATTATGAAACCAATGTCTTTTCCTAAAATATTTGTTGAGTGGATTTTTTAATGCATGACCAGTTCATATTTTAATGTATTTACAAATAGGAAACATTTAAGGAGTTTTAGAAGTGACAAAGGTATAAGGTAAGGAGATCTTTCATTTCCTCCCCTATTCTCTCTTATTATAGAAGTATTTTGTAGAACATTTAAGAAGTGGTGGAGAGAACAAAGCAGTTCAAGTATAATTAAGTGTAAGAGGCTAATTATAACAAATTTAGTATTTGCTAATGATTTATTGCTACTATCCAAAGCAGATAAAATATTTGTGGTGGCTTTGATGACTACAATCAAAATGTTTTCTAGAATTTCTGGACTTGAAGTGAATTCTGGAAAAAGCTCTTGTTACATCTTTAACAAATCTATGGATCAGGAAGCAGTGATACTTAAAGTTACAGGTTTTAATAGACATAACTTGCCATTTATATATCTAGGAGTTCCTATTGCTACTTCTAAGTCGATTTACAGAGATTACAAAATGCTAATTGATAAGATACGGGCTATGATATCACATTGGAGTATGAAGGCTTTGTCCCTAGCTGAGAGAGCACTCTTCTGTACTTAATGCACTAACTATACATTGGACAACTTATATATATTTTCGCAAGAATTTTATCAAAACAATTAATGTTATTGTCAGAAAGTTTTTATAATTTAGAAACATAACAGATAAACATTACGCTCCTATCAAATGGTCTAAAGTATGCTCTCTGAAAAACATGGTGGATTGAATATGCTTCCTTTGAGGATCTATAATTTGGTTATGCTCACCATAAAGTTGTGAATGATCATTGAAAACAAACAATCCCTATAAGTTAAATGGATCAATGCTTATTACATAAAAGGGAGAAATCTTTGGATAGTGAATATATATACTTGAAACTACCTCAAACTCAACTAAAACATTCTTCAAACTCAAAAGTAAATTCAAACATATGTGATCAAAATATTGGAACTCGTATTAATACATTCTTTCTATGTGACAAATAGTTAACTGCCGGAGTTTCTGAGGATATTGGTGAGCTCAATTCAATCAGAAATATCATTAGGGATGATCAATCTATTACTTATGTTCTAGCACATAAAATTGCAATTTTTCAAGGATTTAAGATTCTAGTTTGCATAATTAGATCAATAGTAGTGAGTTCAAGGAAAACATAGCAGATGTCTATTGGTGGAATTTTTCTAGACATGGTAAATTCACCAATTTGACTTGTAGAAAGTTGTTTCAAGAGTAGGAAAATTCGGTAGCTTAACATAAAATTGTTTGGTATAAGTCTATGATACCCAGAGTTCCATTCACAATCTGAAGAGAAATCAAGAACAGGTTAACTATAATTGATAGATTGAATAAATTTATGGCTATTCTAATCCTATGTGTTTTATACAAGTAGAAGCAAGAAAGTATTACTCACTTATTTTTCATATGCCAATTCACTCAGACCTTTGTAGAAGGATATAACTCAAAGTTGTTTGTTAGGAGATGCACCATATGAGTGGTATCAAATTGTAGCTTGGTGTTCAGCTTTAAACATGTATGATGGAACAAAGAAATGGTGCCTTTTCATTGCTATGTCATATCTATTACAAGTTGTATCGGACGAAAGGAATATGAAAATATTCAAGGATAATGAGAAACAACATTTAAGGATACAGAGAGAAACAATTAAAGAAATTAAGTTATATTTGTCACTAGTCTTATGTCAGCCTGGGATTAATGACTAACATGTACGATTGTGACTGATCCTTTGTAATACTATCATAGTGATTTGTTTACTCATTCATTTGATGGGATCGTTTATGCTTGTAACAATTTCTATTGCCTTTAATGGCTTAATCTAATTTACAAAGTTTTTCAGAAAAAAAAGGGTATGAGCTTTGAAGTATCACGGGGGTAGAATTATAGGGAAATATAACGGTTCATCTGATTATTCCACTGGACTTACTAGACTAATGCAGAGGATGCTTTTAAGGTGGATTATGTTGAAGTTGTGTTTGGAAGGGATGATCTCTTGCTTGTAAAGCTTCAGGTCCAGCCCAACCTTCCCACGAGAGGGAATCTGAGGTCTTACATGCTACTGGGCAATTTCTACTGGATCAGTACATGCTATTGGGCAATGTCTACTACTGCTACATGTTCATTTGTAAAAGAAGAATTTCGTACAAACTTTCTGAGCAATGTGCATCTATACATTGATTTACTCCCCTTTCCTGTTTAACAAGGGTTGTAATAAATGATTTTTAGTATATAGATTCATGCGCAAGGCATTGACAATCTAAACCTTTTTGACTACCTTTCCAACTGCTCAGTAGTGTTTTCAACATTTTATGTATTCTTGATCGGTGACTTTTGATAGCTGATTATGAAAAAGGTTACAGGGACAAGTTTCGACTTGGAGTGGATGTACTTTATGATTTCACATTTTTCATCAACCCTATTGATCAGTTAGACTTGGCATCAACAATTCAAGAAAATTTACAGCTGCCCATTATAGCCAATCCTTGTACGCGTCCCTCCTTGATTTAAACATAGTATAGATGTTCAATAGAAACGACCAAAAGGCGAATTCGAAGTACTACAAGGTATGCTTGTGATTAACGCAATGGTTTCTTAACTCAAAAAGTACAAAAAGTCGCTTGGAAAAATTAAAAACATATACTTCTAATATACAACAATAACCGAAAAGAGATGGCAATGAAAATGGCTCTACTCGCAGGGCATATACAAAACTTAAACAGTTAGGCTGTACTATCTTCGACAAACCATTTTAAGAATGTTAAAATACACCACTACCTTGGACAATCTCTAGGACCGTATTAACATATTGGACCAAAAAATAACTCCATGCGCAAGGTTTGAGGAAACTTGTAACAAACTCTCCGTCAAACATCCATCTGTTGCAATGTAGTTACCTATTTGCCTTCGTACCAATTTTGCGCACACTTTGCATCAACAGATAGGTCGACTTTAAGAATATTCTCCCCATTAAAGGGCTTGGACATGCACTCAACAACCATAGCCTTCGCAATCTCAGCTGACTCGGTTGGCCCTTCTAAGATCACTTCATCGTGAATCTGCCTTACAAAATAAAGTTAATTTCAAGAACATCGCACATAAAGTTCCAGTAAGGCAGCTTTTTAAGTGACTTATTTAATTCATTCGCTATAGAGCTAATAGCCTTGGTGAAACTTTGCTTCAAGCGGAAACGTGAGTTCCATGCAGTGTGTGTCAAATGCTAATCAAACAAGAATATTTTCTTACTTGATAAAGCAAGCATCTCACCTGTAAAATTAGCCTCCATCCAAGCTGCTTCAGACATGTATTTCTTGATATTTCTAACATTGCACATGTGGCAACATCAGCGGCACTTCCCTGCAGTATCCACCCTGATTAAGAATGAGAGAGAGATAGAGAGAACTCAAGTTCATAGGAATTAATGGAGAAACCTGGACTGGAGTATTGATGGCAGCTCGTTCAATGTGATTCCTTACAGAACGACTAGCATTTTGTACTGATGGGAAGTGACGAGCACGTCCTAGTAATGTAAAAACCCTTCCAAATTCAACGGCCTGTTTCTTTTGAGTTTCTTGCCATGTACGCACTTCTTGTCTTTCTTTGTACCAGAGGGCAACAGTTTGCTCTGCTTCCTTTGCAGAGACCTGAAAACAAGGATTGCAAAAATGTATGCCCATTGATCCACTTCATTTAGTTCAAATCACATAAAGAAACTCGGTATTCTCGCTAATAACTCAAAAGATTACCTTCCAATCTCGGGCAAGCCCCTTTGGAGTTTTCCCGTAAGCAATAGAGAAGTTAAGCATTTTAGCTTTTCTCCTTTCAGATGCAAAGGCATCCTGTAATCCAAAATTCATTATTACCGTGAAATTAGCTCTGGTACTATGTGAAATTAAATAAAAAAAGTAAGAATTTACATGTTTGATTTACGTGGTTTACTGTAAAGCCTATGTCCACATACACAAAGACCATGAGGCTTTTAAGCTGTATTATTCACTAGATTTAACCCACCAATTTACAATAATAGGATAGCGCAATATTCCATAACAAAAAATACAAGATTCTTAAATAATACCTAGAACTACTTAGATAACTTATTCCTATATTTGATACATAATAATATTTTCATACTAAATACTAAATCTCCATAATATTCAACCAGTACTAACAGCAATTTAACTGCTGCAATTTCCACATAATGTTCAAGAAAATACAAAATAGTATATTTTTTTGTCCTTTTGCACATTAGATTTTGGATCAAAGTATGCCGCTCCAACAAGAAGCATTCCAGAGAATATCAAACTAAGGAGCCCCATAGGTGGTCAGTTGCCAAACTCTAGTCAGATCCATAACAAAGAACAATGGACCCGGCAAAAGGCAGAGATACACAAATCTTGATTTTGTCCAAGGCACAAGTCGTGCAGAGACCAATTCAGCAAACATTCATTTATACACCAAACTTCATTTGTCAACAATATTTGCATGAATTAATAGATGAAGCAGATGCCATCCAATCTTGCTGCTAGAGCACCATCCCAGTTTGAATCAGACACTAACGTTCAATTTATCTTTATCTATAAACTTTAACCACGAAATTTTGAAACTAGTTTATAAAACTATATTCTATGTTCCATCTACCTTAAATTAAAAGCCAATTGCATCCCTGTGTTTAAATCTCAAAAAGAGAGAATTTTTGTTACCAAATCCCTTCAAAACTAGAAAGTGGAGTTAAAGTTGGAAAGTGAGTAAATGAAATTTACAAAAATGAGTTCCTTGCTTCTCATTTCAACATAGTTTTACAAAGAGAATAGCAAAACAATTACCGATTTACCTTCAACAGTGGAACTGGGGGTTTATCTTCACCTGATTGTGGGTACCATTCGAGAAGTACTTCCTTTTTTGTAATGGCGTCATGAATATGTGGATACATGTTCATAGCAGTTCTTGAATGAAAATCTCCACCAGCTTTGAACGCATCCAACATGCTCGTACAGTTAGAAAGATGTGCAAGAATTCGAAGTTCAAGCTGTAACAATGAAATCTCTTTCAGACCAAAGCCTGAGATACAACATAAATTGGTGGATAACAAATAATCACCTGCCCATAATCGGCAACGATAAGGGAATTTCCTGGAGCAGCTATAAATGCCTTACGGATCTTATACCGGTCCTTCTCCAAAGCAGGCTGATTCTGAATGAAGGTAATATGTGAAAGTTTAATTTCTATAACATTCAGATAGCAATATTAAAGCCTCCATCTTGTCTTCAATTTTTGGAAAAATTGGGCACCAACAGGGTGATTATTATGTCCCTTTCTGATTTATGCATAACCAAGGAACGAGATAAATAAAATAAAATGCTAAAGCTTTTCAGTTGAATTCACATTGATTTCCTAGAAAATTTTAATCCTACTTGCTAGGCAAGTAATATCATTAAAATAGCAAATCGCACAGACAAATGTCAAGTCAAGCCTTTTTCAGTGACATTATCAAAAGAAAAAAATTCATCAATTATAAATTCACTCTAGAAAAGCAATTAATGGAAAATAGATCAATACCTGCAAATTTGGCCTCCTTGCTGACAAACGCCCAGTTTCTGTGTTAATATTTAAAGAACAATGTATGCGCCCATTCTTGCCAGCTATATTACTTTCCTGCAATAGAGAGACAGCACTACGAGCATCAATAGTTTCAAAATTTTGGAGCTCTAGGGCTATTTAATAAGAATGCAGAATACTAAGATAGAAAGCTAGCATCAATCCACATATACAGAGTAAGGAGGAGGTTTCCTCATGTTGACACTTGACACGTCAAGATTTTTTTAGATATCAAATATGTTGGCCTAAGCAATGCCAAATAATTTAAGTTAGTTTAAATAGTATGTACCAACTAATTAACTGACATGGCTGGCATTGTCAAAAGCAGTTTAAAGATCTCAAATTAACAATATTGAACTTTTATATGACCAAAACCTTTTATAGAAACATTTTGGCTTTTCTTACTGAGTCGTGTAGATTATATTCTAGTACAGATTACAATATTGACACCAAGAATGTAAAATTATAAAAATATCAATCTCAAATGAGCTGTATGGAAATTTGAACAGAAAATTTGAATACTTGACTAGAGAGAAGAAGCAAAATAATATAAATTCTAAACATATACCCAGAAAAACCTGACTTCAAGTTTTCAAACTAAAGCTGAGGGACTCATTTTTAAGCATTTTAGAATTGTATATGCTAATCACCAACAAAAATAGGCATGTGGAAAAAAAGGAATTGTAAGATGACTATCAACGTGGACTATATGCCACCTTCAAATATGCAGTCATAATGAGATATTATACCAAAAGACATCTGTGGATTCTACTTTCTGCATGGTTCTTCTTTGTGGGATGATTAAGATAAAGAATTAAAAAGTATCAACCTTTTTAGACTTTTTCATTTAAGTATCCATCCTTTTAAAAATTTTAATAAAGTGTAAGCTTTTAAAAATTAGACAACTCAGTTCAAAAATGTGTCTCATTAACATCTTGTTGATGTGGCTGATGGATAACATAAAGATTGATGTTTAGAGGAGTTATGCAACTCTTCATTTTCATCAACACGCTTTTCGTGCCCCCATGATCACTTGTTTGATGCTAAAAATCATGCAGGAAAGATGTCACATAACCCCTCCAAATTTTAGTATCTACGTGCTCTGTCAATCATATCAGCAAAATGTAAACAGAAGACAACCGTTTGAATTGAGTTGTCCAATTTTTAAAAGTTTAAAATTTTAATTGAAAACTTTAAAAGTTTGGACATGAAAATGAAAATTTTCAAAAAGGTTTAACACTTTTTAATTCTTTATCCTGGGATGATTTTATAATGACCAAAAACCCACTAAGGCCTATTACGATCTCAATTAACATAAAATGAGGAATTTAAATTTTACCTGCAAGGGGAGGATGAAATTGGATATCAAAGAGTCTATGGAGCATACTTCACATAAAGAAGTAATAGCTTGGCAAGCCTCAATCCTTTCTTCCTCTGTTTCAAACGTTCTTAATGATTCTCCTCCATCTGACAATGACTTCAAATATCTCCCGTTGGCAACATAGGTTGACTTGCCGCTTGCAGAAATTGCAGCAACAAGGGCCTTCAAAGCATCTCCACTGACAGAGGGCCAACCACTTGGTGTATACACCTCTGCAGGTAGATCAATACCAATGTTGTACAATCTAATTTTTCGATACTTTGTGGGCTTCTTCTTTCCTTCTTCAATCACTTTATCAACATTAGGAACTTGGAAATCCTTTGCTTCTTCAAGTTTTTCAAGGGTTGCACTGCAACCATTGAAAAAAGAATATAGGATTTCATTTCTTTTCATGCTTTTTCAAAATTCTAGTTTTATGTCAACATCCTCACTTTGCCTTCATGTTTTGAACTTTTTCTCCCAGAGAAATGAAAGAAAGTTACCCCATACATTCCATATCCATGCTACAAATACAACCTCAAATGCAGGGGAAATTAACTCTCTAAACATATAGGAGCCAACCCAGCAAAGATACCTTTTGTACTTGGAATGAAATTATGCAAAAAGATATTTGTGACTAAAAGACTTGAACTTGATATCAGTTGAAAGATGATAACAATTAAATCAATGCCCCAAACAAGAGATTACCCGTTTGTAATGCCACCATATAGTAATTGGCGTAGCTGTGTATCACTTCCTACATTCATAGACATAGCATCAGGACAATACTTAGATGCCCAAGTACGGAAATTATGAGCAGCAATTGCTTGTTCTGCTATGGCCACCTTCTGTATCTCTTTCAGATGCGCACGATCAACCAGCATTCCCTCCGCTTCCATTCTAACTAGAAGCTCACCAAACGGCTGCCAGTATTCTTGATAGAAGTCAAACATTGATTTTCCAAGAACCCGATCTCCATTCAACATCCAATTCTCACCACATAGACTGGTTTTCAAGCTTTCATAAAGCTGCAAGGTACTTATTGCATCCAAGGCTGAATAACAAATCCATGGTTTTCGATCTTCTCTTTGTAGCTCTTCAACAGGAGCCACAATAGTCATTTTTCCTTCAGAACCATCCTTTTTTAGTTTTTTCTTTCCAAAGATGGTTTTCATTGACACCTTACCAATTAACTTCTGGTAGCGTGATGAAGCAATAGCCATGAGTTTTCTATCACTTGTCAAAGCTTCAAGAGAATAACCACCCTCCAGCCGTCGTGAAGAATTCCATAACCTTGCCATGTGCATCGTATCAGCATGAAAACCAAGAAGAGGTATACCATAATTTTCAATGACATGGTTATCGAAGCTGTAATTGTGCCAAACCTACATTAAAAAAACAAGTAACTTTAACACCTTAAAGTAGCTTATAGACTTAGCAAGCAACCAAATAATTGACACCCTTAGGAGAATTATATAGAAACAGATAGATTGTCCTCAAAGGTAATAGAAGTAGCTAAATTATTTTGCCCACAAGAATATTAGAAAGATTTCCATTCTCATTATCAGGTAAAATTAACAATGCATGTTATATTACAGGGTCTAAAATGTCTCTATTCCCATTATCAAGTAAAATTAACAATACATGTTATATTACTGGGTTTAAATTGTCTCTATTTCTCACTCTCTCACTCTCTATATCTCTCTTTCTCTCCCTTTCTTACTCTATGTCATGTTGGAGTTTAGAGGGACTATAAAATGTTACAATAAAGAAGTCCCCATATTTCTTAAACCAAATAAACCACATGAAAAATAATACAAACAGCGCCATCAAGTTCTGCAAGAGAATGAAAATCTAAAATATCTCAAAATTATGCAGAGGAAATATTTAATCTAATCATTTGGTGCATTGTCCAAAAGATCATTAAAATTTGGTAAATCTATTATCATACTTCAGTAGAATAATGAAAAAAATTTAAGTCGCAGCAAAAGAAGATAATGAGAGAGAAAGAGAGAGGCATAAAGAATCAACCAGTCACTGCATAACATGGGAAAGAAAGAGAGACAATCCAATGAATAGAGTTTAACAGAAATCATTTAAGAAGAATGCTATAGAGAACATATCAACAAGTTATCAGGCTATTATTAAAAATTTTGCCAATGAAGAAGTTGAGATCAATGCAAATAAATTACAAGAAACCAAAAATGAAAATCCACCTTTCTAATGAATGGGTTGGCAAAAAATGGCTCAAATTCAACTAAGATATCCAGGCCACCACCATCAAGAACATCTACCCATATACATGACTTTCCATATCCAAAATCTGCCTCAGGTCCAGAATAAATACTGAAGCATATTATCTCTCCATGGTTAACAGGTGTTTCTTGCTTCACATCAATCCCTGCTACCTGTGAATTTTATAGCTGTAATAAAATAGGTAGCAACTCACACATGAAATGATTCTACGCTGTGCAAATATTGCTGACCTGTATGTGGTTTGAGTAATAACAGATGAGAGCATATTCCAGCTTATTTCTCATTTTGATGAGAACAAACATGGGAACTTAAAAGATTGTCCTTTAGGTTGTATAAATGTGTTTGTAGCTCAAATACATAAGGAATAGTTTTTGTTTCACTTTGTGCATGGAGAATGAGCAGTTTACAACTGTATATGTATGAGCATTTTATTACGTCCTAAAATATCCATATAGTTTTATAAGACGTGCAATATAAGATATGTCTAAAACCTTCCTATATAGGGTGTATAATCGAATAAGGGACTCTTAATTTTCCTATACAAGAATAATTACACAGGAAAACACAATATTCGTGATCTTCAACACTTCACCCCTAAGCTGTGAGGAGATATTCTCAATTCCTAGCTTAAAAGTGAGTTTTCCAAACACTAGAAGTAGTTCTTTTGTGAATACATCTGCTAATTGGTCAATGCACAATAAATAGGTGTGGTCATCAACTCACTATCCAACGTGTCTTTTCTAAAATGTCTATCAATCTCTAAGAACGCTTATGATCTCAGTACAACAATGGTTGACAATGACGACAGACTAGTACAATGATGGCCAGCAATGAATTGTTAATGATGTTAATGAAAGATAAGTGTGATGGTGGACCAGCAGCTGTAGTGAGAAGATGGGGAGCAATATTGACTTACGACAAAAGGTATGGCTGACACAAAGGAGCAACACATATCCAAAGTTTGATCCTATCAAGAAGGTCTCTTTCTCCCAGAGATGATAATGTTAGATTCTGACAAGGCCAATCTTACATAACTATAAAGGCTGACCCAAGGGAAAAAAAGGAATTTTGACAATTAAGTTCAACTTTCAGCCATAAGATTGATAAAAAGGTGGCTCAATAGCAATTTCTAAGCTGCCACGTAGAAAGACAAAGGAATATTTATTGTACTTTTTTCTTCTAGCCTTACCAATTATGACAGAAGGGTAATACATGTTACAAAAATATTTCATAATAAATATAAGATATGTACAAGATATTTCACAATAAGACATATACAGAAAAGGAATATGATCTAGTAATTTTAGATTTTTTATACAGGAATAATGACACAAGAACAAAAATATCCGTGATATTCATCATCATATAATAGTAAAGAAATCTCTTTTTACCAAAATTTTAATGCTGCCTCAACCCCCAGTGTGGTACTCAAGAACCCTATTAAATGAAACCCAAAGAAGCTAAGCCTTGGAACTTGTAAATTTTTCTCTTTGATATCAACATAAATTTTTAGACTTGAACAATGCTTGCAAGAGAAACTCTGAAAAGAATCCAATGTCTAGAAAACATACCTCTGTATCACAAGCATGTATAAGATGCCTGTATTGATTGATAAGCTTAGCAACAACCTCCTTCGCCAAAAGAACATTATCAACAATCAGAATATCTTCATATATACCAATTAGCCTCTGGCGACTCTCTTCTCGGGATGATATTCCTTCGGTCTTGGACCGTTTCTTATCATAGCCAACAGAAAATGTAACATTACTTATCATGTTATCATAAAGCTGGGGAGCAGTCTCTCCTACTCTGGACAGTTCAGAGTCATACTTAACAACCGTAGCTGCATTAGAATTATGCATCTGATAACTATCTTGCTGAGCAGATGTTTCATTTACTCTGGATTTTTCATAATTATGTCCAAAAACAGCACTGTTTCCATTAACCCAATCAATGCCAACTCGACTAGTAACAGCATCAGTTTGACCAAAATCTACTTTTCTCTGGTTCTCCAACATTATTCCTTCCAGTGATCCATTAGCATGTGCAGCATCTCTTAGGATACTGTTAGAAGCATTATTGCTTGGCTTTTTCTGATATGTTGAACCACCGTCTCTATCACATAATGACATAATGTTGTTACCCTCATTCTTTACTTCAGAACCATGTGGCAAAGGTACAGCTTGGCCCTTACTATTAGTGAGTCCAACATTTCTGACATTTGCATTGTTATTATTATTTGGTTTACCCATGTTCAGTGTGGAAGCTCTACCATCTCTATCACATAATGATATAATGTTGTTACCCTCATTCTTTACTTCAGAACCAAGTGGCAAAGGTACAGCATGGTCCTTACTATTAGTGAGTCCAACATTTCTCACATTTGCATTGTTATTATCATTTGGTTTATCCTGCATCTGTATGCCTCTATGGCTGACTTTTGAAATAGAGCTTCCACACTGAACACGGCCTTGCTTGTTCAAGAAGGAGCTCCTTTGGTCCCGCAACTCTTCACCCATTGCTTTCCATGAGTTCCTATTGCTTTCAACTGGAGGATAAGGTACCTTCCAAACAGGTCTTTTCTCATCTTGTCTTTGCAGGTCCAATAAGCTATAAACGCGTGAAACTCAATATTAAGCATCAATTAATATGGAGAAG
This sequence comes from Erythroxylum alaternifolium, assembly GCA_027478495.1. Taxonomy (NCBI): domain Eukaryota; kingdom Viridiplantae; phylum Streptophyta; class Magnoliopsida; order Malpighiales; family Erythroxylaceae; genus Erythroxylum; species Erythroxylum alaternifolium. The sequence continues at coordinate 37,216,724 of JANIIA010000006.1, read as the reverse complement.
TTAAGTGAAGCAACAAAGCATAAAAGATACAGTTAAATCATTTGATTGAAGGCCACAGAGGGCTAACATTTAACAACAAAAGCAATTTGGTAAGCAGCAAAGACCAAGAGTTGTGTAGGGAATGTTTAGAAAACATAGACGTTAAGTTTAGAACAAAAGTTTTGACAAATAATAGGAAGTGCTGGAAAACATGTTGATAACATACGGAAATGAATGGAAGAGAATGATAAAGTTAGATTCATTCTCAGTAAATAATTCAATTTTCTGATTACTTGAGAGACCATTCTATCTCAGGCAAATCTTTTGAGTTGCGTGAATTGCTAGTTGTAAGAGATCAGCTGGCACATATCTCGTGTTCTATTACAATCGTGGTTTTCCACATTTATCACAAAGAAACAAGCATACCGGAACGCCAAAATATATGAAATAAAAGGTAGAAAAACAGGGACAGAGAAATCAGTTAGAAGATGCAAAACACCTTAAACAGGTAACACAATACATATTAAGATCACAATACATATTATAAAACCAATCAAGAATAAAGCATAAATAGTAGGCCAGCCAAAATTATTACACATCTCATTACATAATACTCCTATAAAACAAATGAAATTTGAAGAGCAAAATCTATATATCAAGGAAGCATATGATTCAGAGTCAGCATGTAAAAAGAATATCCAGCAAAAGCAATCACAAGAAATCCTTTAATCGGCAACCCACGAGCCAAACCCCCAAAAAACAAGGGAAATGTTGAACTTTACTAATAATATTAAATGGAAATATATTAAGAAAAGCATTACATAAACACTTCAAGGCCTTTGCTACACTTGCAACACATAACCCAACAAAGAACACATAAAATAAAAACTAACAAAAGGGCATCGAAACAACCCGAAACCCCACATACCAAAGAGCTAAAAGAAATTAAACAGCCAACAACAAAAAAAGTATTTTACAAAGACAGAAAGCGAACCTCTGAACTGCATTGGAGAAGGGACGAGCAGGACCACTAACAGAAGATGCAAAACAGGGACAAGACCGAGTTAATTTAAAATAAGAAGGGCAAAACGGTCTAAAAGAACCAACATAGGTGGTCGGAGCGGTGGTTCCAGAGAGGCCCATAGATACAAAACTTCTAACACTCCCCAGCTTATAGCAGCTGCAAGTAGCAGTAGCTAATGTGGCTCTCCAAAAATGAGCCGTCTTTATCGTGCCAAGATTGTAATAACAAGGTGGGGTTTTGAGTTTGGACTAGTTGGGAGGTGAGGCAATTTGGTCGGTTGGAGTTGCAGAAGTAGAGCAAAGGAATGCTATAGCCATGAGACGGAGAGGGAGAGCAGGTAGAAGGCCTAAAACCCTGCGGTTCTTTATTTCTTACGCTTTGGGGGGCAATTTTACGGCTGGCGAATATTTGTCTCTGTCTTTGTATTGGCTTATAATTTTATGTCTCTATTGTCGTCAAATTACGGATGGGCCACCTTGCCTTGGGGTGAACCGTTGTTTCGATGTAAAAGGTATGGTAAAAAGCAACAACTTTGACATTAATATTTCTATCAAAATATAAATTAAATATTGATATTATAAAACATTTAAAATAAATATTGATATATTTTATATTACTAATTACGTGATAAGAATATATTTTTAATAAATTAATTAAGTTAATTTAATAATTATTAATCTAATTAACTCTAATCTAATAAATCAAAATTCTAAATCATAAATTTATCTCTTACTTTATTTTAACCTATTTACTCACATTTTCCTCTTTATTCTTCTTAAAATTATCTCTCCTCATCTTTATTTGAAATGGCAACTTTTGAAGGACTCTCCTCGTACTCCAAATCAAATCTTCATCAATCTAGAATCCTCGTCATTTTCACTTGTTTTCTTTTTTAAAATTTAAATAATTTTATTACTTGTAAGAATTATAAGGATTTACTTTAGTTACTAATACAAGGTAGCAATCAATCCTAAAACATTTTCATGTGAACTATCAGAGCAATTAAACCATAAATACGACATAACTTTTTTATTGACCACATTTCACACATTCGAGATACATATCTTCTTCATCTTAAAGCCTAAAACAACAACACAACATAACTTCACTTCTTCAATGGGGACCATTTAGGGTATTTCTTAGTTTCTCTCTAATGGAACACTATGGTCACTCTATATGTGTAACAATTTACTCATTCACAGCTCGTGGATCATCTTCTTCCATCTTGCTAGTTGCATCACCTTACTTCCCAAATAACTCACCTTAAGTAAAGCCTTATTAGTGATGATAAGTGTATCATTTCTTCTTGCATGGGTAGGTTGAACAAAGGGGTTTACTCCAAGTCATTGCCTTTAAGTTCCATAAGGATCTTACACACCTAATTTGAATCAATCTTAATTCTCCTTATCCTTGTAAAGGTTCGCTCTTTTAGTTATATTGCTATATTATTGAGGGGCTAATCTTGCATAAATTTTCATTTGCATATTGGAATTTCCTTTTTCGCATTACTACTTGCTCTTTATGATTGTGGATTGGTCTCAGGCTAATAATCAATCTTCTCTACTTCTTAGTACAGTAAATGCTCTTCTACTCTTACATATGTCATTGATTATTATTCACCTCATCAGAATAGGTAGGGGTATAACCTTTTGCACTCAATGGTTGTAATTAACTGATTTAGTAAGTGGAGATCAAAGGCTACATCGCCCCAAAGAACTACGAACGGATCCAGGGGGATATCAAATATCATACAATGCTTGAGAAGGCTTCTCCATTTTTACCCTCCTATCAGCCAGGTAATCTTGAGTATATTTCAGAACTTCTTTAGGACATATGCATGTTTGGAACATTCAATCTAATGCAATCATACTTTTTGTATATATATGTTGCATATTCTTCTCTTAGATAAAAACTAGGATGAGTTAGAATCTAAACATAAGAACTACTTATTCTAGCCTCCATGCCCTTTTAATATTCCAGCTTGATGATTAGAATCCTTACATAGTATCAGTTGTTCCCTTATGCTAGCAATAGTGAGGTCGAATGAGATAGTAATATGAGCTCTTAGTTGCTTAAATCTTCTAGCATTTTGTTCCTTCCAAATAAAGCGAAAATAGTTAGCAACTCCAATAAGAGAGGCAGCAATACATCTCTAAGGAGCTTGCCATAATTAGTTATTAGCAAATATAAAATATTCGAAAAAGAAACTAGATTATACTCCCAATTAAGGAGGCTTTCCACATAACTCCATGTTGTCATTGAGTAATTGCAGTGAAAAAATAAATATGTTAAGGTTTTAGCTACTTCTTTATACAAAACACAAGTATCTTAAAGCTGTAAGAAATGTAATTTGTCTATAGTTTTAAGTTTATTCAAAGTTGTCAGCCATTAAAGAAACAAGTCCCTAGGCAGTAGATTGTTATTCCAAATGAGTACATCCCAAAACACCTTTTTTCCTCCAGGTTTTATCAAGTCCCTATAGATTATGTTGGTAAATTTACCCTCCGAATTACTAATCCAAGTGTAGAAAACTTTAAACTCAACATTTGTTCAGTAATTAGTGATCAAATATTCTAATTATTTTGGAAAATCGCTTCATTGACTATCTTCAATCCACAAACACGTCTTGTTTTGAGGTTGTATTTGAACTACAAAATGAGCAACTTATGCTATGTTTTGTGAAGTCCCCTTTGTCATCTAATTATCATATAACAAGAAAGAAACAGTATCATCCCTAATTCTACACCCCATATTTGGCTCAATTGAACTCTTTAGTTTGGATAGTTGATTAATGAACTATGAAAAAGAATCTTTGCTAACGAGGGACTAAATACTATCTCCTTTCAAAATGCAGCTATTCATCTGTCTCATCTATAGTAATTTCTTATTAACCAAGGTTCTCCAAAGCCTTTTAGCCAATACCACCTTATTGTCAATGATTATAAGAGTGATCCCTAACCCAGTGTATAGTTGCTGTCCCCGTTAGTGAGGACAGAAGACAAAACAAAAAAATCATGTCCCTCTCTCATGTTTGGTTGCTGTCTCCAAACTTTTATCCTTCGTCTCTGGATGACAGGGACAAAAATTTTTGTTCCTCTGAAAATCGAAGGACAAAAACTTTTGTCCCCGTCCCCAGACTTTTGTCCAACACCCAACTAATGCCAGCAACAGAACTAAGAGGAAAAAATAGTTAATGGAATCTCTATAGTTTTGATATTTTTTTGATATCGTGTTTTTGCAAATTAGCATTTATTATTATTTAATTGGAATAACAAATTAAATAGTATATAATATTTTAAAAAATTGAAAATAAATAACAAATTAAATAGTATCTAATATTTTGATTAATTATTATTATTATACGGAAATTTTTATTATTATGATTATTTTTTTTGTATTTATTATTATTATTATTGTTATTATTATTATAAATTTTGTATTTATTATTATTATTAATTTTATTATTATTATTATTATTATTATTATTAATTTTGTATTTATTATTATTAAAATTTATTATTATTATACATTTTGTACTTATTATTATTATTTATTTCATTTTTATTTTCTTTTTATTATTATTTTTATTATACGAAATTAATTATCTTATTATTATCATTATTATTATTAATTTTGTTATTATCATTATTATCATTATTATTTGTTAACTTTTTTACTACTACAAATCATTCGTTATAAAATTATCAATGAATTACATATTTTTAATCGTATTAAGGAGCGGGGGTATTTTGTCATTGACACAATTTTTATGTTCTGTTCACTGCAACTAAATATATTTTTGTCCTCGAAACGGAGATAATTTTTTTCTGTTATGTCCATCAAAACCAAACATCTCACTGTTTCTAATTTTTGTTCTGTTCCTATAGCAACCAGGGTTAGTGTCTCTGCCTGTTTGCCTTCCTCCCAGCTTATATCCGACTGCTGTTTCTATTTCTCCATCATTGCTGCTGCTACTCCTTTGTCACTCGCTGCTTCGCTCCGTCTGCTCCAATTGCACGTTGCTCAGTCTATTCCTCTGTCGCATGCTGGTCCCCTGTTATCTTCTCGTATCGCTGACTTCTTGTAGTGTAAAATGAGATTAAGCTGAAAAGGGTTATGGAAAACCGAGATTAAATTGAAAAGTGTTAGGTTTATAAATTGAATGAACCATGATTCCTTCCCACTGGTGGACATGACTGGTTAATTTAATTTCTAATATGTACTTCTGACTTAACACACAGAATTGACATTGTAAACAATTCACAGGCAGAGAAAGGACATGTGTCACCATGTCTTATGACATTTTCTTAAATAAATAAATATACAATTAACATCAAACTATAACACCTAAAGTTCAATGGAGTTGGTATTTTGTTTAGGGTTAAATATACTAAAATTCATACGATTTTTTCAACTACCAACAATAAGACTCATAATTGTAATTATATAGACCATGCAGTGTCTAAAGTTAATGATCTTTTATCTTAATTATATTATTAAATATTACTATGTTTTTCTTTAAGATTTGTCAGTATGTTGACCCAAGATTTGGTTTCTATGATAATGATAAGTTTAACTCCCTTTGTGGTTTTAGGTTTGGTATCTGGAAACTATTCTTATAATGAAGTAAGTAATATTTAGCTAAGTTAAAAAATGAAATGTTTTGCAATCTTGTTTCGTTGTCATTATAAAATAATATTACAATTACACATAATTAAACTTTGCAAAGTAATATTTCCAACAAGATAGCAAACTTACAAATGTACATTCATGTGTGATAAACAATGTACTATTCAAACCTATAACTCCTTTTAAAGAAGTGATAAAATAACTCACTTAGTGAATGCTTAGTCATTTTCTAAGACATCATATCATAGTTTAGTTTGAACATAATAAGTAGTATCACGAGGAACTAGCAAATGTTGGCAAGTTAGTATCAATCTCACAGGTACCGTTATCCTGTCGCATGGGTAGCTAAGTACATGCTAGAAAGAGAGAATTTAGATAATTTAATTTCTCTATGATTATATTTAACCTAAGATAATTTGATTTCTCCATGATTATATTAAAATAGCTTTTAGGATATACCTTGATTTATAAATAAGAGTATACTCATTACTCAATATAATATGAAATTATGAATGTTGAAGTAATAATTTTTCATGTTTTAAAACAAAACCATTTTTCCAATGTACATTACTAAAACAAAGGTGTATGATATAAATTGTTGTATGTTTTTAATGTATTTGCAATATCCATTTAACTTTTTAATATGTCCAAATCTAAATTGTATCCTTTACATTAAAGAATCTACCTAGACATGTTACGAATATGATTATAACATTCTCAATATATTAGTTTTATGAATTTTATTTTCTTCAATTATTTGTATATAATCAATCTTCTCATAATTGACTTCTGAATTTTTATCTTTAAATAAAGAATTTTGAATTTTTATAGACATCGACATTATATATATATATAGAAATTTCTCCATTATATAATTCAAACTAGTTCATATGCAAAAAGGAAAGAAAAACTATTTTTGATATAAAATTATTAATTTAATTTTAAAATATGTCTTTATTTATTTTTACAAATAAAAATAAAAAAGTTCAAGTACCTATAATAATTCAATCTCTTCGGGAAGATTCGGTAATATAGTTTTTATGCTCATACGAGATTATTTCTTGGTATGAAGAAACATACTATTTGTTTATATTGTAACAAACATTTAAAAGGTAAAGGAATCCTCATATTAGAGAAACGTTCACTTGAGATCAAAGGTGATGTGGAGTCATGTAAGAAAGTTAGCGATGATGTGAAATGATAAATAAAAACTTGCTTGAAGAGTATCCAATTGAGAAAGAAAGAAGGTAAAGACTGAACTACAAAATTGGTAGTGAATTCTTTTTCTACATTAGTTAGGATGATATTAACAATGTTGAAGATGGTATTCCTACATAAAGAGAAGGAATTGTTGCAACTAATGTGAGCAAGAGAAGATAGGTGTCTAGCTTTTCTACTCCATGAACAACTTTTGAAGCTCAACCTTTAATTCCTAGTGCATTACAACATAAGGAAGTAGCTCATAATATGGACATGGTAATGGCTAGGTAGTGTTATGATATAGATTTATCATTCAATAATACTCAGTCTTATTATTACCATCCTGTAATGGAAGTTGATAATTGTTGTGCCCAAAAAGTTTTAAAAAGACCTAGGCTATTCTACTCGCAAGTATACGAGGTAGTTATACTCATTACTTAGGGTCGTCTCCCATGGAGGAAAAATTGGTCCACTTAAATTATCTCAAATAAAAATAAAAACAAATGCAATCCTAAACATTCTATCCCGATTTGTTTAGTTAAGGCTTTAAGGGGTTGGAAGAAAAAATGAGTAGAAATCAAAGTAGAAAACTCTTAAGAATTAATTTCACTAATTTAATCTCCAATGCATAATTAAGGCGAAATGATTGGACATTTATCTTACTGAAATTAATAGTTTGGCCTTAAGATCAACTCGAATAATTAATTAATCTATCTTTCGTATTTGACAAGTTATCACTTGAGTTAATTATGAAAACTCAACTACTAATTACCACTTAGGTTAATATATTTCTAATTCTTAAACTAAGCGTCTATAGTTTCTCGTTCCATATTAAACTTCTCATCTTGGTCCTTCGTTTAATACCAAAATGTTGCAAAGTTTGATCATGCTATTACATCTATTTAGTTCAGAAACTATAGCAAACATAAGACAATAATATAATCCCTCAATCATGCATATTTGACTAAAATAGCTACATTAATCCTCAAGAAAAGAGATTAACCTATCACAGAAATCACAAGATTCATCATCTTTAAACACTTCAATGTCATCTTGATCAGTATAAGAGAAGTATTAAAGTAACAAATCCAGTAAATAACCCAAATAAACTATCAAAAGCTAACAGAGTATGGGTCGGTTAAGCATAACAGGGCATGAGTCTATAACAAAGGAGTAAATGCAACAAAACAACAAGAAATAGTAAACAGAAAGAGCAAACAATAGCAGGTGAGGAAGTTGCTTCTGCCATTCTCAAGCTTTCCATATTAGCTCTCGCCCTCTAGTTCTAGTTGATGTTCACCCAAAACGACCAACTGCTCATGCTGCCTACCTCCTTCTGCTATTCTTCTCCATCTTTCTTCTCAACTAAAGTTCTCTGCTTCTCCGCCTCCACACTTCTCTCTATCTCCTTTTGTTCCATTCGAATGAGTGTGTATGTTGAGTGAAGAATGAAGACTAAAGAGTGAATGATGAATGATGTCACCGTTACCCTCCTATCCTTTTTATTTATAGCCTCGTCTAGGTTTAGATTTTCGTGTCCCTTCAACCTATACCTGCCACGTAATAAAATAGACAGATTAAAGGAGTGCATGAGAATTTACATAGGGGTGACTATGTTTGTCACCCCTGTGCATAAGCTTGCACAGTGGTGACTGGTGACACTTTAGTTACCACCATACAGGTGGTGACATTCTTATTATTATATTCTTCTCTCTCTCTTTTTTTTATGTAAGTGACTTCAAATTTAATTTTCATGCAAAATTCACAAAATAATCCAATCAACATGCATGCAATATTCACACCATTTTTATTCAATTTATCTCTTATTTGGATCAAATAACAAGAATTTGTAACCAAAATTAAGATACCAAAGCAATAGAAACTAGTTATAACAATACTTTGTTAGATATATACAATAAAGTTGTAAATGAAGATGGGTATAAAAACATTGTCTATGTCAATGATGTTGCTTATAAAGTAGCTGGAAATATGTTGCAAAATAGGTATAATTCTTTCTATTAGACTCCTTATGCTGACATTATATTGACCTAATGTTAGAAAATATAGGAAATGTTAGATACTCTCATATCATTGTTAAAATTGTGCATAAAGTAAGAAAAGTGAATAAGTTCATCTATAAGCATATATGGCTTTGGTATTTGATGAGAAAGGATATCAGTACTAGTAAGAATTTGTGTCATCATGCCATTACAATATTTACAGCTAAGTTTTTATCACTTCAATGTTTGTTTAAATGAAGGAGCTAAAGAAAAAGTTTATAATTGATAAGTAGGTTACATCTTAGTATGTCAGGTCAAATGATGGAATGAAGGTTTCTAAAATTATATTTGAAGATTTTGAATTTTCTTCCTAATGTTAATTTATCATTCGAGTATGTGAACCATTAGTGAGAGTACTTTTTCTGTTCGATAGTGATGTGAAGACAACAACGACTTACATTTATTATACAACACAGAGGGTGACATAAGCAATTAAGGGCAATATAAAGAATAGGTCTTCTTTATATACATCTTAACAGATGAAAAGGATAACTTTACTTTCTATTGTTTGATGCTAAGGCATTTTTTAATCCTAGTTTTTATTTTAGACCAAAATTTACAAAGAAAACTAAAAATTTATAAGTAAATGCTATTAACTATCATGGCAATTGTTTTATATGAGATGATTTAAAACCTCCTTAGCTCACAAATAAATGTATACAAAGATGCCTATAGTGATTTTAGGATGTCCATTATAATATACCGAAGAGACAAATTTACTCCGAGTATATATTTCTTCAATTTTATTACTTGTTTAAAATTAATCATTATTTTATTTTGTTTATAAGGTTATTTTTATTGTCTTATAGTTACTTTGTAGGACTAATTCGAAAGTGATGGTCTAAGGTTGCAAAGGTTTTTCATTTGAATTTTAAGTCAATATGTGAGAGCAACTAGGTGGAAAAAGAATTGGAGCATATTTGAAGTCATTCATTCTATAAAAAAAATAGATTGGAACATAAAGGATTAAATGATGTTGTCTTTGTTCGATACAATTTGAAGCATCTAGAAAGATATGTTATATTATTAGGTATAGTTTCTTATAATTTCTTGATAATTTAATTTTTTGTTTACTAAGATTCTTAACATAATAAGTTTTTGTATCATCCAATTTACTTAAACTGTATCGATACTTTAACGAATTGGTTTCTAAAGAACCAAGTTTCATAAATAAGGGTGACTTGAAAGAAAATCTTTGATAAAAAGATATTGACATGTCATTTAGTGCAATGAGTTGAATAATAATGATTATTGAACTCCTCTTAATAATAAGAATTTTGTATCAAATAAAAATTAGGTCCAATGAGATTTAAAGGATATGTCATTGAATGAACTTCTAGGTTTTTAACTTTTCTCTTTTCATTATTTTACTTATATTTGATATTTATGTTAAATTCTATAAATTCAATATAAAAATAAAATTTTTAACTGTAATTATTTTTGTTTTAGGTTTCACTGGAACTTTGTTGTATTCTTCGAAACAAACTCTTATTGTAATGCTTATGGACCTATATTATTCTTACTATATTTGTTTTAATGTAATCAATTGTAAAATTTTATGTACTTTGTGTTATTCTTAGTGTATGAGAATTAAATGATCTTTTTCTTGTATTAAATACGGTTAATATTGATATTAGAAATATGTGAAAACTAATATTAATAAAAATAAAGAATTAGTTGTTATTTTAAATTTATATTATTAAAATATTTTAGACATAGTTGAGGAAAAATTAAGAATTATATAGCACAATATTTTGAGAGATTACTTTATAATTTTAGAAAATTGTTTGATATTTATTAATGCCGATATTGTACTGTATCAAAACCAAATATGGTATTAGATTTGGTACAACATTCATAATATTACATGTAAATAACTAATTAGACTAATTTTGACAATTAGAAAGAAAGAGTTTACAATTAGTTCTTAGTTTTTATAAAAATAGGTCCATATGAATATATAAAAATAGAGATAATAATTAGTATGACAATAATTAAAATCTAAAAAATTAGTTATAAATTTTGAATAATTTTAAATCATATAAACTCAAATATTAGTGATACTTTAAAGAATATAACATCTTATTAGTCTTGTTTATTATAAATAATTAATTTATTGGATTTACTCGTATTCAAAACTTGTCATATTAAATTTTGATTAGTAGTATTATGAATTATTAAAATAATTAAAAATTTTAAAAGCATTGATAATTACTCATTAAAATTTTAAAAGACATAGTGTTTAAATTATAAAAAATCTACCCAAAATCTTTTATTGTTGGTATTTAATCATTACTAATTTATTAAATCCAATATTATATTTTAATAATTAGGTGAATTAGACTTCATAATTACATTTCTCTTTATTAACTTGTATTTGTTGTTTCCACCAAAAAGAATCTTTTTTGATAAGATATTTGAACTTCATATATGAGTTTTATGCTATTTGAAAAAACATAGAGTTTGAATAATATTTAATTTGTTAATATAAATTAGATGATCAATTTTATTATAAGAGTATTTTATATAGTAGGTTTTATTGTAACAATATTGTAATAATTAAATATCAAGGAGAGTTTATAATAATATATTGGGTTATCAAATTTAATTATTTTATTAATTCAAGGCATGCAAGAATAAATTTTATAAGGTCTAATAAATTGTTCTTACTATTGAATTAGAAATAATTGTCTCTTTTTATGAAAATAATACCATAAACACTGAATTAAATAGGCTATTTATTATTTTTAAAAAATTTAACTTAGCACAGTGAAAGGATTAAAATCATCAAAGAAATAAATATGATGTCATATCATGTAATATTAATCTTGATAAAAAATTATCGAGATAATAAGCAAATATGATTGATTTGAGCCATTAACTTAGCCAAAAAAAAAGGTTAAGGCATGGTTAGCACTAAAAATGATAAGAAATTCTTATCATGTGATTTTAAAAATAGTTTATGGGTTGATGAAAGCTTTATTTCTTTTGAAAAGACTCGAGAAGATAGATGGGAAAATTCGTATTCGTATGAGATTTTACATAGATCTAACTATTCTTTCAAAGAAAGTTGAATTTAACGAGGGAATGCTATTAACTTATAATACTTTTATGGATTGATTAATAACATCATATGTAATGTCCCAATAACCCATTTTAGGGGCTAAGACCCCAGAATAGTGTAAATGAGAGTATACTAAGAAATTAGAAGTGTATTTCATGCATTATATGACACATTTAAATATGTGAATTGTGTTGATATTCATAAAATAATTGTATATGCATTCATTGACATTTTTCGAGGTATGAAAAGTTTAAAATGTTCATTATATGAATTGTAACAAGTTTATGCCTTGAATTTTAGTACAATTGATTACAAGTAATAAATTTAGAATTAATTGATATAATTGGAAAATTGAGGGATTAGAAAGTATATTTAGTCTAGGAAAAATTTCAAGTGATAAGATAAATTGATACATGAAAATTAGAATGATTAAGCCTATAATTGAGTGACATTTGACATTGATCATT
>JANIIA010000006.1:37102634-37148099 GCA_027478495.1 Erythroxylum alaternifolium | reverse complement strand
TATTATTTATTAAAATGATGAAATTGTATTATTATAATATTTTAAATACTTTGTATTATTCTTATTTTTATATTTGTATTACAATAATTGTCTTTTTTAAATTAATTGTGGTTATTATTTATATGTGAAATATTTAAAAATTATTGTTATTTCATATTAAATTATTAATCGTAATTATTATTTATTATTATGATTTTTGGAAACAAAATTGATGTAAACTTGTAAAGTATACAGTATATAACTGTACAATATACTAATAGACTATTTTGTAAATTTTAAAAAATTTCAGAGACTATTTCATAAATTTAAAAAATTACCTAAAACAGTACTCGACATTGACTGGTATCGGTACATTACCGTTTCAAAACCTAATCCGGTACTAAGTTCGGTAAAATATTCGCAACTTTGCTTTAATGAGTTAGTTTGATTGTCCTAATATACCATTTTCATATAATATTTTCTCGAATTTTCTCTAGTATGTTCAGACTTATGCTCTATGGGAGAGATATGTTACAAATAATGTGATATTGAGTTTATTTATCATGTTTGTTCATCTAAAAGCAACAAAAGTGAGTTGAATGCTACGAGATGTATTGCTTATATTAACATGGTCTCAGGTTTGAACCTAAACATTTGTGATGGACTTAGTACATTGTGTTGTAAGAAAATTGAGTTTATTATAGAAGAAGGTAGAGTAGTTAATAAGAGAGGTTGAAAGACAAGTTGATCGTACTCAAATTTTATATTGATAAAGTAATGAGTGCTGAAAAAAAAGAGATTTTGAAAGTTTCATGTCAGAAATGGTAAGGAATATGGAAAGTAGAAGAATTATTTGCTACCCAATAAAATCACCAAAACAGGAAAACAAATAAAGAAAAATGTTGAAAATTTGTGATAGTAGTGATCAAGCTGTAATAAGTGGTGGCAAGGTTTAATATAGGTGGTAATGGAAAGGGATGGTTAGAGTCAAAATAGTGTGAATAAAAAAGTAAGAGCATCTCCCTAAAGACGGATAAAATTATTAATTTATTGTTTCTTAAATAAAAAAGTAGGAGCATCTCCTTAAAGGTGAATAAAATTATTAATTTATTGTTTCTTAGAAAGCTTGCTTCAGAAGTATCTTTTGTCTTTGATGAGAATGATTATATTGCAATTTGCTAGAGCTTGTCATCATCTTCCTTTGCCAAAGAACAAAAAGATAACATATGAAAATTAATTATCTATGAAACCCTAAGTTCAAAATAAACAACAAAATTGTTTGAAAAGCCTGGTTCTCTATATATGTATAAATATGCTTAGAGTAGTAAAAGTATATGGAAGGACATTTAAAATATGAAACAATTTATGATTCGTCAATAAATGCTTAGCATATTTATGAAAGATCAAAAGTTACAAGGTCAAGACTAAATTTAAAGATAAATACAATTAAATAACATATCATAAATAAATAAAAAGGTAGTTTAGTGTGACAAGCTCGAGTGCTAATTGGTATATCCACCGGCACATAGAATGATAGTTCAAAGCATTTAAGTTTTCTTACTATCTTAAAAACAAAATCAAGAAATGATTTGCATGTAAATCATTGTTTGTATCATTATAACTATACATGAAATGTGTATGCATAGACTTAAACATTGTTTAAAAGATGGCTAAGTAGCCATTGTTGCATTTTTCTCTGCCTAACTTTGAGTTCCACTACATATCTTTCAACTTAAGGTGCAATCATTTTTAAGTTCTTTCAATCATTACAAAAATATCATGATAAAAAACAAAATGACATCTCGTGTATAGTAATGCATCATCATTATAAAATCATCACCGTTCACCACTCATCCTTGATGCAAAAATTATCAACAACTCCAAGCTTTTGTCTCAAGTATTCAAATCTTACTTTTTGCAGTCCTTTTATGATGATATCAGCCAACTATTCTTTTGTTCGACGATGCATTATGAATTTTTAGCTTCTCTAATTGCATGATGCTTGATCTTAATATGTTTTGTCTAGCAATGAAAAACTAGATTTTTAACCACCGCAACAACTGACTTATTGTCACATAGAATCTTTTTAGCATTTTCTTGCTTCATCTTTAAATCATTCAACACTTTTATTAACCACAAGCCTTGATTAATTGCAACAAAAGCAGTAGACTAAGCAACTGAGACTTACTTCTTTGAACTCTAACTAATGATTCATGAACCACGTGAAAAATAATAGCTTAAGTACTTTTCAATTGCCAATGACAAGACTATCATTAATATAAATCGATATAATTAGAATTTCAATATTTTCCAGTTTTATATTCAGAGTTGCTTCATTTATCCTCCTTTCAAATCCTAATCCAACCGAACAGTTATCAATTTGTTCATGCCAAGCTTTAGAATCCTGTTTTAGGATACACAATGCCCTTTTCAATAAATAAACTTTATCAGCAACATTTTGAACAATAAAACCCTTAAGTTCTTTAATATACATATCTTCGTCAAGTACACCATTGAGGATGGTTGATTTGACATCAAGTTGATAAAACTTCCATCCTTTGTAAGCAACCAGATCAAGTAATAATCTAATTATATCAAATATGGCCATAAGTGCAAAAGTATCAGTAAAATTAATACCGAATAGTCTTTCATTACTAATATGGCTTTGTATTTGCTAACTGAACCATCAGGATTCATCTTGAACCTAAAAACCAATTATTAATTGATTTCTAAGTCTGTCAATAAGTAGCCAAATGTTGTTTTTGATAATCATCTTAAATTCTTCCTTCATAGCTTCTTTCCACTTAAGAAAGTTCAAAGCTTGATCAACTGTAGCATGTTCAATTACATTATTGTTACATTTACTATAAATATCCTCAAGAGTTCTTGCTCGCTTAACTACTTAATGTTCATTATCAAATAACTACTCATAATTTTCATTACATAGTTGGGGCACATTTTCAACAATATTCTTATCAAAGGATTCTCAAGTCATTTTCTCCTAATTTTAAGCACCATCCTTTTTAAACTTTACGTTTCTGCTAATATAAATCTTTTTTAGTTATAGGATTCGAGATTCTGTATCCTTTAGACACATAATTATATCTAACAGAATACCAACCTCAACTTTAAAATTAAGCTTGTTCTTTTTCACATTAGGAACATGTGTGTATCATATGTTTCCAAATATCTTTAAATGAGCCAATGATGGCTTAACACCTTACCATGCTTTGTAAGGTTTTTTTTCCTTCAATAGTTTTATTGGAAGTCTATTATGAAGAAACAAAACAGTCCTTACCACTTCTGCCCACGACTTCTTTGGTAATTTCTTTTAAAACATTAAACATCTTTACATTTTCATGATTGATCTGTTTTTCCTTTCATTTACACAATTTTGCTAAGGTGTATAAGTGACTTTTTGATGATGAATGCCTGCCTTCTGGAGAAAAGTCCGAAATTGTATAAAGGTATATTTAGAACCATTGTCAAACCTTAATGTCTTTATTATATAAGCATTTTGATATTCCACTGTTGCCTCGAATTTTTAAAACATAGAAAACACTTCATAATGTTTTTGAGAAAATAAACTCAACAATATTTAGAGAAACCATCAATGAACAAAAGAAAATATTTGTTACCATTACAAAGAGGCGCACATATGGGTCCACATACATCAATGTGCTTAAGTTGGAGTTTTTCATCTGCTTTCTTTTTTTTTTTTAATTACATTAAGTATTCTAACTTAGTCGGACTAATCCTAAGCCTCTAAGACCTCATCCCAAGAACCCTAGAGGATGTAAATCTGGAACCCCAAGATCCCTCAGGTTTCATATTTGATTTATTGGAAATATCTTGCTCAACTTTCCAATTTGACAAACATCATAAATACCGGAGGCCACGACCACTTTAGGCAATTCATTCACTATTTTTCTCTTTTAAAGCATTTTCAAATCATTACAATGTATGTGACTAAGCCTTTGGTGCCAGAAAGAAAAATAAACTCAATATTAGTAAGAGCTTTAGCTTCGTTATTTTTCCAATCAATATTAAAGCTCCTGAGCTTTTTGATGGATAAAAGTTTTATGTTAGAATGATCAACAATTTCGTAAAGTTCTTGAAGTTAGACTGAGTAGTTCTTGTCTAGAAGCTATGTAATACTCAATAGATTATGGTTAATTTCAAGCACAAGTAGCCCATCAGAAATAAGCTTTATACTTGACAGAGATTGCACAACTGTAGAACCTTTTCTTTCAACATTTACAAGTCTTCCATCACCAAGCTTTACTTTAGAAGTGTATGCTCTATCTAAGGTTTGAAAATATTTAAAATCTGTTGACATATAATGAGTGCATCCACTATCAATCCTCCTAGTATCATTATTTTAAATTGCAGTAAAACATTCTTTAGCAGACAACAAAGTTTCTTCTCTTACACTTCAAATTCTTCTTAATCTGAGTTGGCAAAGCTTGAGTTTATAGACCGGTTTTGTTTTCTCAAACTCTTTCCACATATCCAAACTATTTTTAGGTTAAAATTTGGACACCAAGTTTATACCACAAAAAATTGTGTGATTAGTCTTTTTACAATATGGAGAAGAAGGATATTTTCTTTTTGAATAAGGACCCTTTTGCATCTTTAATATGCCCTTTTTTTAAGATGCAGTAAATGCATTCTTAATTGAGCTTGCTTCTTCTCTAAAGGCTTTTCTTTTCTCCTTATTATAAGCTTTTCAACAATCCTCCTTTATGATAACTCTTCACCAAGCAATCTTACTTGATTCAATATTTTCATAACTCTATCTATATACTCTTTGACACTTTTTGTTTCTTTATCCTAACAAGCTTAAATTCCTGTCTCTAAGTTATAGATCTGCGCCTACTTTATTTTTTGACTACCTTGGAATTCAACTTTCATATTGTTTTAAAATTCTTTAGTTGTCTTACGCACCATGATCCTTGTGAAGGTAGCCTTATTTATTACCGCATGAAGACTACTTAGGGCTCCATGTTTTTTAGAAACAATTCTTCATATAACATGATCCAATTCAAGGATGGATCTTTTGGTAACTCAACCTCTGTGTCTGATTCAATAGCTTCCTATAGCAACACACCTCTCAAATAAGCTTCCATCTTTACTGACCACATATGATAATTTTCTCTTGTGAAAAATGGAGGAGGAGCAAGAATACTACTGCTTGTGGTCATCACAGAGAATAACCTTAGTTTCTCAGGTGTTTTAACGTATTTTATGAGGGTTTCCTAACTTGTTTTCACTCATATACAATCCCATAAAGATCAGAGAAGCTCTGATGCTATTTGAAGGATTTTAACATTCTAATGAGAGAAGGAAAATTTTTGCAAAAGGAACACATTTCTTGAAGCATTATCTATCCAAATGTAAAAGTAAATCAGTATCAAATCCCCACGATTTAAAGAGATACGTTTCATGTCAAAAGCCTAACATTGAGTTCCACCATAAGTCCTTCAACTTAAGATATAATTATTTAATTTTTTTAATCATTTAAAAAAATATCAAGATCAAAAGCAGAATGACATCTGTTGCATAGTAATTAATGCATCATCATCATAAAATTAGCCCCCTTCATTAGTATGTTTGCCATATTCATGAGAAACATCCAACTGCATTGAAATATGCCACATCTGTAATTAGAGGTCAGAGACAGTAGCGAATATATGTACAATGTTCTAAATTTCTTTACTTCTCTTCCATTTTCGGAGTAAATAACCAGAGGATGACGAAAGGTTAGTTTGGGTCTAGGCATATAATTTCTTTTTAACATGAAATTTGGTCCAATCAGATTTTGACAATTTAGAATTATAACGATATTATCTTATTAAAATTTCATAAAATAACATTGTCTTAATCAATTAATTTCTTTAATTGTTAAATAAGATAACATTGTTTATATGTGATTGGCTAAAACTAGACCATAAAATAACATTGTCTAAAAGGATGTGTAATGAAGATATAGAAAGGGCAACGAACTTAGTTAAGTATCGAAGATTATAATGTAAAATAAATAGTCCAAAAAAGTTTTAAAAACGATCCGAAAATTAAAGACAAAAAGTTTAAGGTTTAAAAAGGTCAACAGATATTAAATCGTCGTAAAATCGACTAAAGATTGAATAAAATTAAAGAATTTGAAATATGATTGAAAGATATTGTCATTATTTATTTGAATAATTTAAAGTTTAATTAAAAAAATTATTAAATAAAAATTAATTGAATTATTTTGGTTTATAAAAATTTCTTAATTTTTTCAAAATTAACCTATCAATTTATTAAATTGATCGATTCTTAAAGTTATTAAAATAAATATAACCAAAATTTAAATAATGAAAAAATGAATAATATATTGACGTGGAACCGCTCAAATAAGTTTTTATTGAAAAGGCACATTTAAATATTGACCTTGACAAAAAAAATTGAAATGATTATACAATATCTCATTATTTTCTTATATAATTATTGTTGTACTTTTTATTTCTAAAATAGCGAATAAATATTTTATATGTGAATTAAACATGAATGGAAAAAAATTATACACTCTTCTGAATTTTAACAAAAAATACAATCATTTTTATTAATGAATGTGAAAAATTTTTTAATTAATCATTTTTTCTATTTTAGCATGTTCGTATATTGCTATTAACATAAGGGCATGCACTTTACCCTCTTTAAGTGATTGCTACTGGTAGAATTGATGAATTACTTTTTTACCATCAAACTCTTTCCCATTTTTTTGATACATTTTTACACATGTTTGAATTCATTATAGATTTTTATCATCAAATCTGACCAACATATTAATTAATAAATGAAAAACAGAAACAAGACTACAAGGGCCCTAGTCGAATTAGGAATTTGTGGCTCGTTTAACTTTCACGCACATATTACACAAAGTTTCAATTATAGGGTGAAAGCTACACCAAGCCCTTTTGAACAAAAGGAAATCCAAGTTGGTCAATTCAGTTCTAACATCAGAATGAAAGATTTCATAGTCAATGTACTTGTAACCTAAAAAGTCAGAAATATTTGTTTGAAAAATTAAATCGCTAGTAAGTGATACCATTGACTATTCTAAACATTGAATGAGTTTATTAGAATTTTGAGACACAGAGTACTTCGACTTAAAACATCAGCTTCTATGGATCAAGCCGTAACTGAGGAAAATCTGCAAATGGCGCTGCTTCAAAAATTAGCCCCTGTATAAGAATACAAATGATCTGTTTACAAAGGTGGAAAGTTACTTTAGAGATCGACGATCATCATGAATCTAAAAACTCAGTAGACTGTATTGTCCGTATAAGTTCTTTCAAATTGGCCAGTATTTGGCGTGGTCCCAAACTTTTGGCACCAATGTAATTCAAAAGCTGCTCCAAATCCTATACCCATTGGAGAAAATTAAGGTTAATTGAGAAGCCGTATAGAATGCAAGAAAAGGCAAGATAGCGTTTTTTATCTAATACAGAAATTTGGAAAAATTTTATGGGAGAAAACAAAAGATACACACATAACCCCAGGAGTTTGTTGGGTGATTATTTCCCTTCTACTATACATCCTAATTACAGAAAGAATCTAATAAGATAAAAGTAAAATCAATAAGCAATCTCAAAGATGAACAAAAGAAGAAATTGGATGTCCCTACATGTATTTGGAGGGCTTTGAAATGGCAATAACATCAATGCATAAAGGATTTAAGCCGTGCATACACATTACACAACGAAATGGTGGCTGAAGCTAACTATTTCTTTGTATGAACTTTCCTAAGAGTAAATAGAATTTTGGAAATTATAATGATTAAAGGATTTGGTAAGAATGCAGCCTACAAAATATTGAAGGGGAAAAGCAACACCAGAGTAAAAGTTTTATCACAGGCAATATGGAAGTGCAACAGTCAGAATAAAACCTAAAAGAAAATGGGGCCAGGCAGAGACAACTCACTACCTTGTTCAACAGGAATACAGCATAAGCTGCTCGTGTTGTATCTTGACCTTCTAAACAGAGGGGAAATTCAACAAATTTAGTATTCACCATAGATGATGTACTTGACGACAAATCAGATGACGCGGGTTCTATTGAAGGAACAAAATCACGAACATAAGAATGAGAACCTCCAAGGCGCAAAGGGTAGCGCAAAGGAACTTGTAAGTAGGAAGCTATGAGTGCAACAGCCTGCAAAAGGCATCAACAAATGAAGCAGTTTAAATTATCAAAAGAAGATAGAATTATAGCTTTGAATGTCGCATCCAACAAAACAACATAGATATTTCTGTCTGCATGAAATGTAACAAATTTTTTCAATAAAATAATTTATCAAGAAAGAAAAGTATTATTCACTATCCTACCAAAAGAAAGATGAAGGAAAACAATTTAACGGTGAGGAAAGTGTAATCATCATATAACAAAAAATGACAGAATTAACAATCAACAAATCATCTTGACCTAGACATGGAATTTTTGAGAATAAAATCCTGATCTCATAAATCTAAATGTATGTCATCCCTTATGGAAGTAACAAAATCCAATTCGTGAAGAGAATAGCTGATAAAATATGATAAGTAAAGGAGAAAGAGCACACATGTGCGACGTATCCCAGTGCACTCCCAGACATCTGGACCTCCTTATTGGTGAAAAAGCTCTTCTTTGTAAAAGGAGTCATGCTCAAATGCAGACCTAAAATTGTTAAGGAGCCTTGATTAACAGGTTTAGATCCAGTGTAATTCCCTGTAAAAGAAAGGAAACTTGGTAAGTACGACAAAAATCCCAGCAATTTGCATAATACATCAGGGCAACAGATGATATATACCAGGCTCTACCACCAACTGTAATGCTTCAATTTGAACAATGAATCAATAAAAGGAGAATATTCCAAACATAATACGGCCACAGAGCATTTGCTTTTCAAACACCCGCAAGCAAGTACAAGTGTACGCACACAGGAAAGTCAATACAACTAAAGTTAAGCTAATCAAAAGTTGATTAGGAAGCACTCAAACAAAAGGAGTTGCAGATACTTCTGCTGATAAAAACAAATTTAATAAGCACAACAAGCCAACCCAAAACCAAAGATGTGAGAACTTTGCCTAAAGTAGAAACCTTCCTAAATGAAGCGTTTATAATGATAGTAATTGAAAGAAGGGGCAAAAAGGCTTAGAAAGTCGCTACAATGAACATATAACTAAGTTGAAAATATCTAAGTAATAGTGGAGGAAATCATGATCGAAATAGGCATTTCCTTGTTTCAGGGTTACCTGAACGAGGGAAAAGAATCTTAAGCTGTTGCTTCATCTTAAGTTACTGAAGCAACATTTTTTAAACTCACAAACACATTACCTGATGTACCGCTGTTTGGAAATGATTCAAGTTCTTGCTCTTCAGAAGGACCAGCTGTTATCTTTATGGGATAAAGCAATGACAGTTGAGATATCATGTACTGTTGCCTTTTCCTCAGCATCTTCTCAAGATTCTTAAGACGAGTATAGCCCCTTTCTCCAGCATGCAGTTTTCTAGATTCCTATGGCATGAGAACGTATTCAATAGGAATACTATCAGTTTCATACCAGAATGAAATGAGAAGTTGTTCTGCTGTAGCATAATTCAAATAAATAAGCACAAAATTCAACAAAACAGAGCTATCTTCTAATTAAGCTAGGATTTCTTCCAGTCATGAGATAATGAAGAGTACATTGGAAGTCATTTCCAACCACTACACGCTTATGTAGGAACCATCCTAATTTCATGAACGTCTGGAAGGGATTGATCTATTTACTTCTAATAGTAGGAAAGTAAAAAGGAATGCAAACAAGACATGATCCAGGGCATACCATATGTAGGTAGTTCTATGTTTTCTACCACCAAATTTGAAAAGCTTCTCTTGCAGCAATAACAACACAAACATATATTAGTTAGTATACTATTTGTTCACTGTACCCACTATTCAGCCAACATATATCTGTAAGTAAAAGCAATGAACTAAAATTCTTTTTAGTTGTCTAAGTTTACAGAAAACACTATCATTGGAAAGAAATGCCTTGGATGGACTGTAACAATGAAATACATAAGTAAATACTTCTAAAAGTCTCACAGAAAAAGGAAAAAAACGCCTTGAATTTGAGTGTTAAATGTTGTACTATATTCTTTTACCTGAAGTTGCTTTCTGGCAATAGAAAGTGCAGTTCCAGCAACCAAAAGTGATCGGACTTCAGACCTAAGCTGTTCCTCTTCCCTTTTAGCATCCCCGACCAAGACCTTAGTATGCGTTGACATGTTTTCTATAATCAATTTTCTAGCCTCTATCTTCTGCCGCATCTCCTCGAGCTCATTTGATCGACTTAATGACTCAGTTTGAACCTGCTCAGCATGTTGCCGCCCGCTAATCCGCGGGCTAATTAATTAAGGCCAAGAATCCAAGAGGGAAGATATGAGGACAATAAATCCATAAGCATGACAATTCTTTTTTAGAAACCATAGTAATTATTTTTATGACTACGTTAAGGTCAACTGACAAAAACGAATTAATGCTATTACTCAGAGTTTGAACAATCAACATAAAAGGCAAAAGCAAAGAGTCCATTGATCAAATTTTCCTACTTTTTGACACTGAAAATTGCGGAACTAGAGACTTGGAAAGAACATATTACTAGCTGCTTTAACATATTTTGCACAGAACAAATAAAGCATCCTGGTAAATAATTATATCAATAGTATTTAATCATAACAGAGAAAATGCCATGCGAATACTAGTGGCTTATAATAATCTAATATTCAAGAGCAACCTAGATGAACAAATTAGAAAGATGCTTCTCTTCTTCTAAAATAGAATTAGAAGCTTTATGACAAGATAATAAAAGTTCTGATATGCAGCAAAAAGGTCATCAATTGTAGAATTCCCGGCTCAATTGAACACTATTCCCAAAAAATTTGTGCATAAACAAAACCCTACCTGAATTAGAGGCTGGAGCTTCTGTTCAAGAGTTAGTTTCTTATCTTTAGCCTCTTTGAGCGCAGATGAGAGGCTCCACAACCTAGCAACCTCATGCTCGTAGTCTTCCCATTCGATGAGTTTAACTGGCTCCGATGATTCCCCTAGGTCCGACGACGGTGAGCGGTCTTGTTCCATCAACACTCCAACTTGAAAACTCAATAGCTGAACTTAAGAAGCGGTCATGGGCTGACCTCATCGTCCTGAGGCCCCAGAACAGCCTAGGGAATGGAGAACATCGAACGACGGTTACAGTCACCTGGAGGGGGGGAAAATTTGTGTGTTTTGTTGGGGAACCAGACGAAAGGAAACGAGAGGTATTGTTGATTTGTTGTTGTTTTCCGTTGAAGACTGACAGGTGGAGGGAGACGTTGTAGATGGAGTGAACTGAACGGGAGTGTTAATAGTAATACTAATAGCCCACATTCAGACATTGTTATGGGTTAGGGTCCGACTTTATCATGGGCCAGGATCTGCTCTTACAACCACCACTACAGCCCATGTCATATGGTGGAGTAGATAGAGCATGGCGTGAGTCTTTAAAATTATACATTTTCTTAAATCTGCTTCGGTTTAATTAAAAAAAACATCATAAATTTTACTCAATTTTATATCTATAATTCGAACTTAAAAAATGACAATTAAATATCAATTTTTAAAATTTATCAATATTAACCCAACATTATTATCTCCATTTTATAATCGAAGAAAAGATGTAAAATGTTTGTTGCAATAAACACGGTTATTTTTTTTTCCCAAAACGGAGATAATAACATTGGGTAACAAACATGGTTTTTGTGTTGGTGTGAGAAGAATGTATCACGAGAATTAATTCATGACAACACTACGTTATGGTACAAGACAATAACAACACTGTCTCGTGTTAGTGCAAGACAATAACGACACAATTTCTAACAATCTGAATGCAATCTTAATTTGTCACTATAGGCCTTCTTTCTATTGCAAGAATATAACGATTTAGAAGTTTTAATTTTAGCAATTTAGGCGGCAAGTTTCATTAAGATTTTTTAATTCTAAAACAACATAATTTAGTTAAATAATTTAATAAATTTTAATTAATTAGTTTAATTAAATCTCACGTGTATAAATATTAAAGTTATACGTCTTATGTGACAATTCACATCCGCAACGTTAAGAAAGATGCTAATATTAAGCAAGAATTAAAAATTTTAAAAGTTTGATCATTTAATCGTCGCTTTTTAAAATTTACCATTTTTAAGATTTTCTTAATAATTAACCTATAATTCATAAGAAAAAATGATGGATTGCACGTGGCATACCCTCACACCCACTTCACTCCGCATGATACAATCATTCCTCTCTCGATCTACCGCGAAGCAGAAGAGGAAAACAATACTCACTGCCATCTCTTCCAAGTAACCACAGCCACCGGCTTCTCTTCTAAGTACCCACCACCAGCACACCACCACAGCTCGCTCCTCTTGTTCTCTCTCTATATATCGCTTGGATTCTTTTCTGTCGCTTAGAATACCTAACGAAATCTTCTGTAATCATTTCCATATAACAATTTTATCCTACACGATCTCACCCCCATAAATATATGTGATAAAAAATACTTACGAATGAAATTACGTACAACAAAGTTAATACTAGTTAGTAAATACAGAGAATTTGATCCCCTTATTATACGTATACGAGGACAGTTTCGCAAAGATCAACTCAAACCTGACCATTGACTTCAATTTAGTCTGACACCCAGTTATCATCCCTAGTAATAATATATCAACTACGTAATAAATATATTGGTCACATTAACAGAGTAATGGGAAATGTAGCTGACAAATTATCTTTACAAACAAAAAATTAAAATTAAAATTAAAAAATTTTATTATTAATATTTTTGGTATAATTAACCTTATTTTAGGTCAATTTCCCTAAATCTTTCCAAACTTTTTAATAAAATCTTATAATTTTGTTTTGTACTAATCATCTTTTAGTTGCTAGGAAACATAGACAAAAGAAAGAAATTGCAGAAAGCAAAAACTTATTTAAGCTAAGGAGAAACAGTGAAGGAATAATAGGAGAACTGTAATATCTACGATAAACACATAGGCTTCGAAGGAATATAAATCATTTTCATTTGTGTGATTGGCCTAAAGGTTCTTTATTTCTTCTAACCTTCCAATTAATTTGGAAGAAACAATTTCAACTAACAACTTAAACTGATTCGAACCAGGCCAATTTCAGAATCAGTTCAAAAACTTTCCAGTAGAAGCAGATCCTATCCCATACTTGTTGCAAGATACAAGAAATCTTCAATTGGCCTGGAACAGGAGTGTCCGTTGGAACAATGTGAGTTGTAGATAGCAAGCTCACACTAAGATAGCCCGACAGTAATTGACATTAACATATACAACTTTTGCTTTTGCCAAAGAAGAAGGGGGAAGAAAAAACAACTATAACAAGCAGATATCCAAATACAGAACTATGTATGTTAGTAACTAACTTCTGAATTTAAGAAGAGACAGAAGAGGGAAGAAGTGAAAGTTTTACTCTACCAAGATGACAATAACCAAAAATAAGAGAAGAAATAGACACACGACATTTACCCAACCTCTACATCCAGCAATGTACAAATATGAGCGACCCAGTACAAAAATAAAGCAGAAAGGAAAAAATGTTAAAACGTACAATTAGGGCATAAGAAATCAGTCTGATGGTTGAGATCGCAATTTGTTTGCAACATAAAGCAAATGGCTGATATTTGTCGGGGGGTAGTTCTGCAGTAGTTTGAGAATTGAAGTAAAATCCCCAGCTAATATGCGCCTCCGTATGAGAATAAGCATTGCACAGCATATCCGAAGTAAAGTCTCCTACAAATGTAAGTAGTAGTTAGTTTTCCAAACTCTAATTTCCATCACTCTTAACATCAGGTACATCAATGTCAACACCGTGATGTAAAAGTGCTCCACCATCTAATTGAGAGTAGAAATCAATAAAAAAATGTGAAATTCAGGAAGGAAATGAACTTCTTCTCTTCAGCAATGTCAAACATCAATTATGTATATAATTAGTATATATACATAGGTAGAGAGAGAGACAGGCGGCGTTGCAAAAGGGCTATCTATAGATCACCAGTCCTAAGGCAGTAGGACTCTTACAATGACCCATTCAGGGCTTACAGTGTAAGAACATATAAAGGTTCAAGACTTGTTAAGGGAAGTTTGCTTTTATCTTTTTTCTTGATCCAAAAGTTCTCTTATTCTAAATTGGAAAGCATGCAAAAACCATAAAGCATCTTCCAGATTCAGTAACAGAATACAAAAAATTTGAAACTCACCTGAGGACCTTCAGGATCACTTAGAAGAGTGTCCCAGATATGCAGACTATCAGCGAAATTGAATTCCTGCGTCAGGAGGAGGGTAATCCATCTAAAGGCATAAAATTGGGGGTTGACCTGTTATTTTCAAACACAAAGCAGAAAGTCCTTTGAGTATGATGATTTAGCCAAAAAAATACATCAGTTAAAGATTTTGACAATGGATCCTTACTGAACATAAAAGTTAACATAAAATCCGTCGGATAAAAAGACTTAAAAAAGTATACCCCGAGTAATATTTGACAATCAATTAACAGGTACTGCAATCACAAATAACAGAATTCCTGAACCTAATTTATGAATTGGACTAGCCATTTTCATGATTCTTGCAACCATGCACAGCCTAATGACTTTTTAAGTGAAATTTTCAAGTAAGATGATGAAAGATATTAACATTCGTTCAATGTAATTCCCATCTTATGCCAGAACTAGAAAAATACATATATCTCATAAACAGTAACAGTGAAGAAACTGTTACCAATAAGAGAGATCTCCATAATGTTTAAGGTTAGTAGCCAGAAAAATTAAAGTCAAAATGCAATCTTAAGTGCATTGATGAACCACGAAAACCTAGATACGCCATACTGAATCAAGTTGATGGCTATTAAGAGAGCATATATGCCAGATTAACAAGTAAAGTCAAAGCTAGTCAAGTCCTTTAGACAACCTAGTCCGACTCGCGAGGTATCAAAAGTATAAACCTGTCATATAATCATGAATCTATGTATAGTTATGGAGCCGAAGCTGAATGTAATATCTGAAGGACAATAACCTACTGTCAAAGTTCGGAGGATAATTCTCTTATCACAGGAAAACTAACCACTTTTATCAATGAGGGAAAATAGAAGCATATCTTACTTTAGTTGTGATCTCAAGATGCCGCCAGAGTTCTTCATCATTCTCCTTCAGAATCAGTGACAACTTTGTGATTGTTGAACGAATTCCCACAACACTGTTGTCAAGTTGTTGACAGAAGTGATCCCGAAATCCACTCAATAACTCAACAAAACAAAAGAATGTGTCTGCTTCAGCACAGGCCTGCATAACTTAAATACAGAAAATGATAAAGAAAATGAAACCAAATAATTATGAAACAATTGACAGCATCACAATTGGCCACAAACCATTTCTAACAATATTATGAAATATTCTTGTCAACATTACTGATTAGTGAATTTGGCGACCATTCATTTTTGCATCCAGAAATTATCCGAACATTTTATCATATTCCTTGGATGCTAATGCAACTTCTAGGAATGATTCTATAAGCATAATAACATAAATTTCAAAACTTAAACCGTCAAGGAAGAGAATTCACGATACAATAACATTATGATGAAACTGATTACAACACAACTTAAAGGAGCAAAAAGCATAGACACTCACCGCCATTTCCTCATCTGGATCATTTTTGAACACATAGAATAGTGGTGCTAAAATTTCATTCATCCCTTGAACATATCTTATACCCTGGTTTAACTTGGCAAATACAATTAATATGTTTCTCAAAGCATCCTGAAAATGTTAGGGAAAAAAATTAAGTAAGCCACAAGTTATCTTAAACCAAATATCAAACAGAATGTACAACAGCACACCTGATTAGATTTTGCCAAAGGTGAATCCCCAGAGAAGAAGTGCATGTCTGGATGAGTGCGTTTTACATCTCGATCAATCTGTTCTATGATTTCTGAGTCCTACCAAATTCCAAAGTTTAAGTAGCATAAATTATGCAAATGAAAAAAGTTTGGTTAACAGTAATCATCGTACAGCATAGGAACTGAAGTTTTTAAGGTGAAAAGTAATATTATAGACATGGCATATATTTGTTCAAAAGCTATTGAAGCATGATATACATATGTAAATGTGAGTCCAAACCATTAAGATAATGTTGCAAATATCAACTTTAACAACAGGAGCACTATGCTAACATTTACTATGGTACTATCCTGCTGACATGCCAGGAAGGGGAAATAAAGTTTGGGGCACCGGTAGCACCTATACCAATCTAAACCAACAGTAGCACTTATAAAAAATTCATAGCTGTGCGGTCAGAACTAGTTCTTTTTTAGAAGTCTAGGGGATTATGCTTCACAATTACGTTGCTTACATGAACAAATAATTAAGTAGACAAAGTTAACATTTTGATATCGTATCATATCAAATGAATGCAAATGCTTCCTCTCAAGAGAATAAAAGGATCAGTAGCAAACAAGAAACCATGGTGTGTTTTAAGCCCAATAGATATGATAATCAGCATTTTGAGAGAATCTGCCTAGGTTTAAAATTCTGCATCTGTAGAACACTTGATTAAATACCTGGAAAAACTGATTCCAGATGCTGGTCTTCCCAAGGCTCAATGGATGCTCTCCATGAGTTATCTCCGATCTTGAGAGCATCCCAACACTTTCAGATTTTGGCTCATCATTGTCACAACCTGTCGATTTCTCCAACCTCCTCGTGATTTCTGACTAACCAGCCACAAAAACAATTAGAACTTCAAATGCCACAGGGAATTTAGCTTTAAGAATAAACTCAAAGCATATATGTTCATGGAAGGAGGATCCAAAATATACATTGATATCTGTATGCAATTAAACAATCACGGATAGTTAGGAAAGCTATAGATAGCAGTGCAACATAATATATATGACACCTTTATGTACAAAGCCAATGTCAACAAATTGCAGAACAAGCTAAAGATCTAGTCCTTCAAAATCACCTGAGTTCCTTATGTCAAAATACTCAATTCTTAGAATCACAATAGGCCTCAAAGTACCAAAATTACATACAGGATTCATCAAAAGCTCATCCTTGAAATTCTTGTACTGAGATCTCTTCTTAGCCAATTCAGTTGACCAAATTGAACGATCTGGTGGTAAATATCCAAGCAAGAGCTGCCAATCCAGTAAACTAAGTTTCAGATAGGCACAAGACAAGAAAGTTTTGATTGCAGAATAAACATAATTACTCCACTATTTACCAAAATGATCAAATCAGAACACATACACAACTACATTTAATATGCCGTTGTCTTGGAAACCTTCAAAATTACCTAAGCAAATGAGACTTGAAACCTTCATCACTCGAAAATATTAAAAGAAACTGAAATTCCACAGAAAAAATAGTACCTTCCAGACCGTGGAACGAATGCCAGCACCCTCAGGAATCCCCTGCGAAGCAATCCTCCTCAATTCCCTCATGTTTATCACTTTCCTCGACAACTGCAAAATTTCACATTTCCAAACTCCTCTATCAAATATCTCTCTAAAAACTTTAAAAAAATTAAACATAAAAACCAAAACCAACGCAATTTCATCAAACCTCAGTCAACAGCTGAGCCTGTCTCGAAATATCCTCCGGTGAAGGTCCGGCGGAGGAGCCACCATTATCGTCAGTTGGTGCGACGTTACTGTTGCAATTGTTTCCATTATCGTTGTTGTTGCTTCTATTGCCGGTATTGCCAATACTACTGGTGCGTGATTCTTTATGATCTTTGACTTGGGGTTTGGGAGGCGTGACGGGAACAGGTGCAGCGGTGGGAGTAGAGAGGTCTTCAGAGGATCGGGAGAGAGGGGGATCGTTAGCAGATGGGGCTGTGGTGGACCAGAGTGAGCTGTTGAGCCAATCAGGTACTTTCTTCTTGACCATCGCCAAATTGTCCTCGTATACGTATAAGACTACGTATACTAAGCGATAGAAAAGAATCCAAGCGATATACAGAGAGAGAACAAGAAAAAAGCGAGCTATGGTGGTGGTTGTGGATACTTCGAAGAGAAGCCGGTGGCTGTGGTTACTTACAAGAGATGGCGGTGAGCGTTGTTTTCCTCTTTTGCTTCTCGCTAGATAGAGAGAGGAATGATTGTATAATGTGAAGTGGAGGAGGGGCGAGGGTCTGCCACGTGCAACTCCTCATTTTTTTTCTTACGAATTCTTATTAAGTTAATGTATAATTATAAAGACTCACTGTCTTTAAACCCATAGTTTAGAATCTTTAAACCCAAACCCTCTCTCGTCTCGACCATCTACAACCACGTAAAAATGCCCACCGCCACTCGTTTCATCGTGCGCTCAGCCGTGCGCTCTTTCTCCTCAACCACTAACAACATCCCTAAAAACAACCATCAAAAGACCCACCAATTCTTGGAACCGAACTCATTCATCGGGAGCTGGGATAGACCCAGAACCCCTAAGGAGGCCGAAGCAAAGCTCGCCGGACTTAGAAGAGATTACGCCAAGCAGATCAAGGATTTGAGGAGGGAGTATATGAAGGATACTGAGTTGATCCGCGTTGAAAAGCAGAGAAAGGAGGAGGCTAGACTTGAAGCTACGAGGATTGCGAATGAGGAACGTAAGAAACTCAAGGCTGAGGCTGCCAAAGTTAAAGCTGAGGAGCGCAAGATTGCTCGTGAGGAGTTTCAACAAACCCTGGTTTGTATACCTCTTTCTATGTGTTTATGTAAGTATGGTTTAGTATTGCGGAAGAGATCACGTGGCATCTTATGAAAGTTTGAAGTTTTAGTTTTTGGGGTGTCAGACGAACTGATTAAATTGGTTTCCTTTTTTTGTCTCAAGCATTCTGCTACATAAGAGAAATTTTTGGTTTGGGGTGTCAGGCTTTGTGTATTTTGTTGCAAAAAGGAGATACTTTTATCTGTTACTTAATTGCGGTTAGGCCTCTTCGCTCTTCCTATACATGCTATGAGACTTAATGGGGTGTAATGATGATCTAACGGGATGTTATATCGTAATTCTATGTTTATTCAATGATTGAAATCTTAAGGAGTTGTTCCAGCTTGAGAGAATAAGATACATTTTTGCTTGTTGGACTATGGTAACTGCAGCACGTTAATTGAGTTCGCATCTTATTGATTTTAACCGAAGGAAGCAATTACGTCCCTGTCCGCTCCCTATGTTTTGCCCTTTTCTCAGAATTCTCTTTTGTGATATGTCGTGAAGTGGAAATGACTCTTGATTCTACCACCCTAACTTTGGGTAGGCATACTGCTTCTGCTTACTGATCTATTATCTGATACTGAAAATCTTAGTTGTTTATACCTATTAAGGTGTGAGTTTCATTATGTAATTGGTTTATTTCGGTACATTGAAACATAGCACAACAAGAGTGATTATCTCTACGAAACTATCGATTGAGAAGTTCAATTGGTTTCCTAATCCAGTGGGCAATAGGACTGTAAACAACTATTATTTACAAATATGCTAGCGATTAACTACTGGAAATTGATCTGATGGTTTTAAACTAGGCAGCATTGCTCGTGAATCTCTGTTGACCCGAATCAAATATATTAAACAAGTCTTAAGCTCCATATGCATTTTGGCTGAAGAGGAAAATGTGAATGATAATTTGGTTGGCGGAAAAGGGTGCACACTATTGGGAAATAGTTATAAAATTGGATGATGTGTTTTTAATTAAAATAATAGATGAAAAATAGGTTAGTAAATTAGTCTATAACTGACTTTTGTTACTTGTTCTACTTTAGGACAAGAGGCTGATATGTTTTTGTAATGTTGTCATTCACATGCATATTTTTTTGATTGCTAAGTTAATCTCAGATTCTACAGGAGTAGGATGGGATGAATTTGTGCAGTGGTATCATTAGGGACTGCTGTTGCCATGCTGGTATAGAAGTTAAATTTTCATTTTCGGATGAAGCTCAATCAGTGTGAATTTTTATTGGAAATTCTCAAAGTCAGTATGGTAATGAAGCTGAACTTGGTCTGATTATGATGGCATGAGCAATTTTAGGAAAGCGAATAAAATGTTGCTTTGTTTTGCTGTGTTCTATTCATCAAGTTGCTGCATGGTATGGATTCCATTTGTCTCTCACTCCCCTTTGTGCTTATTTGGAGTTTAAGACATGTACGCTATCGTACTTTGGATTAATTTATTTTTCAGGTTACTTGGTTTATATTTGTTTGTCTTGATCTATTCCCATTGACAAGCTGTCTTTAGTCATCTTTCTGATCACTTCTTCAACGGTGCAAATGCAGGTGAAAGAGAGAGCTGCGAAGCTTGAACATTGGAGAATGGGAGAAAGAAAGAGGGAAGAAAAGAAGAGAGAGAAGAAAGAACTCTTGCGCCGACAAAGTTCCGTGTGGATTAATGAAAGTGAATTGGAGAAAACGATAGTGGAGAGAATAGTTCAATCTTCTCCGCTATAAGGCCTCTTCGGTTCACAGTTAAAATAACTCATCTTATCTTATTGAATTCCATGTCAAACACTACCAATTCTCTCATAGTTGTTCCATGATAATGGTTGTATGATTGGTCATGGCTCTACAGTTTGTCTTACAATCGTAGTTCAATTCTGCTTGATAGATAAATCTACAATTTCCATACAAGTTTTAAGTTTTTGTTGCCAAATTTCTGTGAGAGTTGTCATTGTTGAATTCTGGTTTTGATAACAGTGTGATCTAACCACAAAAAAACATCTTGAGAACATTACTCAGGTGCAGTGAATTGATGATCTTTAGTTTTTACGGTTATGATTACAACTCAATGTCACTGCTTTCTTTAAGGAGCAAATACAACGCTACTTGAAGCTAGTTACGACATTTTTGTTAGAAATGTTTTGTTTTATACACTACTACTGATGATGTAAAAACCGTCATGCTATGTTGGTGTGATATTCATAGTTATATTCAAGAGCTTATGTGTGGACTGAATGTGCTTTTATTAACTTCACTTTTGGTCATTAATGGAAGAGGTCAAATCAATGATAATGTAGTTTAAGTCTTATGTCGTACAAATTAAGACGGTTATGTATTAACATATTTACGATGAACAAGCAATTCTAATTTCTAAGCAATTCTTGTAGAGTTTTACGTTCTCATAACATTTACACGAGAAAAACTGAAAATGTCAATCATAAGCCAACAGAATAAAGCAACTAACATGACAAGTTATTTGGAATATATCCGACTCTGAGCATTAATTAAAAATTATATGTCGGCGCAAAACTATGGATTATACAAATTAATTTAACCAAAATCCAACTGAATATCTCAATATTCAGTTCTTCGGAGAGGGAAGGAAAGAATTGTGATTACTACTATTGTTTGTCATTCTGCCAAAACCATGTATCCATATCAAAACAAATCTATCTAAAACGAAAATGATGACAATCTTTTATATGGAACAATTCTCACTGGGACTTCGGCTTGTAAATCTTCACATATGGGAAAACACCCCAGAAATTGTTAACTTTCGGATTCCATCCCAACTGTTGGGCACGGCAAAACATCAGGAATATGTTTGCAAAATATGAACCGAGCCCCATCAAAATATGCCATAAAGCATGTCCCTCGGGGTTGAAAGTCCACTCAGAAACGGTATCACAGTACACTCGATCCCAAAGCCAACAGAGACTTGCCATGAATATGGAAACCAAATACAGTCTCGCCATCCACTTAGCACACTTATCCTTTGTGTGAATGTAATATTTGTACGCCCGGGGAATGCCGAGAAGACAGAGTATCAAATAATGTACCTTGAAACCAATCCCAAATCGAACTAATGCATGCATGACTGCAAAAGCAACTCCATATAGAAACAAGAAGGTTGGCATTGTACTTCGATAATGCCAATCTGGTGAATAGAGAATGTAGAAATATAAAAGCATTTCCCACACCATTGGTGTTTCATCTGCTTGCTGTTGCCTGTAAAGCAGATTTAAATGTATCAGGACTGACAAGACATTTACGTAAGCACTACAAGCATACAGGAAAAAATAATCATCAGCCACATTTTTAGCACAGCTTCACTATAGTGCATTTTGAAATATACAAATTACAGTTAGTAGCAAGATAAGATCATGGATGTGAATCAACGTAAAGAAAACAGAAGATTACTTACGCGTGCTGCAATGAGGCATGGTATAGCATACTTCCAACAGCGAGTATGATGTTGGATATGTGAAGTATTGTAAACCTCTTCTCAAAGCGTTGTCTCAAAGCATTTACAAGGCCAATAAGTGCCAAAACAATGGTTGGGATGTTTGATATGGTATTGAAGAATTCTGCAACATGTGAAGAATAAGCATAATTTTTCTCACACCAGTCCGTAGCTGTCACGGGACCCCAAAAACTTGAAATTTCTTCAGCCATGTTTTCCGGTGTATGCCAAAAGTGTATGATAATCTAATTACTGCTACTTCTGCTTAGATGCCGTAGAAGCCATAACCTGCAAGACATTGAAATCTAAGAGACTGAATTAGTTGAATTGTTTTGTCCATTCAATGATCTGTTAACACCACAAAACATACTGCAAGAATTTTTTATTACAGTAAATATATCAAGAAGCAATCTAACAAAAAACAATGACAACTCCAAAAACTCTTATTACGAAGTAAACTATTATACCTCCCCTCAATACTCACTTTGATTCCTAAAATAACAAAATAAAATTAGCAGTCTCATGAACTTTGAGTTTTAAGTAATAGAAAAAGGCCTGTGACTTGTATTTGAGGACAGACATTAATCATTAATTCTCAGTCCAAACAATGCAATGTTCAAGATGAATTGTTCTCCAAAACTCTCCATTCTATCGACTGCCAAAACAAATGGATACCATGACAAATACCTCAGTTATTCTATTAAGCGTCTCTAAGAAGAAGCTACCACTCAAATTGGACAACAAAACATGTAAAAGTTTCCCTTTTCAACTATCGTCTCTAGAATATATTCCCATCCAGTAAATACTACTTCTTTTTCTTTAATAGGAATATGTCTTTGTATATTTTCAGTAAGAAACAAGGAAAACAGCTAGGAAAATGCAATTACCGCTGGTATATTTATGATAAAGATTGTAAGCAAGGAAAATAGTAATGACAGCTTGCATCAACTAACTTCTTTTCCTAAAGAAAGGAAAAGGGAAATAAGATTGGAGAGGAGAGTCAATTTCCTTTTTCTGTTTCAAAATTCAGACTATGAAACAGAATAATTATAATAGATAAGTTAGCTGCAATATAAGAAATGAAATTAATGGTGTGAATGATAAGTTTTCACACTTTTAACATAATTCAAAATACAAAAACTGGATATAGGAAACAAATTAAATAGCATTCAGCAACTGGATAAGGGTTGATGGAAATTTCACTGAGTATGCAGGTTCAGTCAATTGGGCGCTTGCTTAGTTCTATTGATCATCAATATATGTGCTTTGTCCAATAAAGTATAAAGTCGCAGTTTATTATCCGGTTTCCAAAGACAGAGCAAGAGAGAGATATAGAGAGAGACTGAAGGTAACTGAACCTGCCTGTTTACTATCCAATCTGGTAGCTCAACTTGTGAGATGTACCCGTAAATCAGATTTGCCATGTCCAATTCTCACCATTCAAAGCAAATGATAAATAATCATGCTCACAAGTTAAGATTACATGCCTGTATTATCTCGAACGTTATAATGGCAGAAATGTTAACTGAAGAACAGCGGGAAACAGAAGAGCCCTAATCAACATCATCCTTTATGAATTCCTAAAATTATCAGTCAAAGAAAACCAAGCATTGTCGTGCACCAATTATAGCTACCTCAACTTCATCGAAGCACAAAAAATTCATGAAAATCCAAAAAGAATCGAAACGATAAATGGCCACTTACTTTAAACAACCAGATCTATACGGTCGAATTCTGACACATTCGACTTTTCCCTCTCCCTCTTTCTCTCTCTCTCTCTCTCTGTATATATATATATATATATATATACCCACTTAACCGAAACAGATTAAGGATCAGTAAGATGCTTCCAAATCTTCTTAACTAAGAGCTATCTATTGACAATCCTTATAAAGGTTATCCTTAAGCCACCATCAGATTTAGGAGAGTAAATATCTAACCATTTATCCTTAGCACCAAGGTGATTCTTAGCAACTCCTAGCCATAAGAAGCTCTTTAGCATTTTCTTAATGTTTAGGATCATCTCTTTGATTTCTATACAGTCAATTTGTTTGGAAACCACTTTTAGATGTTGACCTACTTTTTGTCTCCTAAGACAAGCAAGTTGAGTCTTGCTAAGAACATTGCACATGCTATTTGGGAAAGGCCCACAGAATAATTTGAGAGGTTTATGCTTAAAAACATTTGTAAGTGCTATGTAAATGAAAATTCCCCAGGCGATAAATGGTTTAACATAAAGTTATTGCAAAAAATCATTTTGTTTCAAAAGGTCATAATTCACATTAACCACAATTATGAGTCCTAATTACTAAGGTAATTAAGGTTAAGATGTTACATTATCTCAATGAAAGAGAATAAATGCATGAACATCCACATACTTCTTTCCATTGAAAACTTCTATCATTTCCCATATCGAATACTAACTTGAGCAGTGGAGTATGATTGCCTGACATTCTAATAATTTTTTTGTCTTTACATATTTTCTACACAAGTTTCCACCTTGATCTAGTATTATCAATCTTCTGTACTTTTGTCAATGATTAAAAAACTGAACCAGTACGATCATTTAACTGTAAAAACCTGAGCTGTTCAATTTGCTAGTTCGGTTTACCTTAATAAATTTTTATTAAAAATCAATTGACATATTAATTAATCGCCAATTTTTGTAAACTAATCGATTTTTATAAATCATAATAAATCAATTAGTTTTTATTTGATTGTCTCATTCAATTAAACTCCAATATCTTCAATACATAATAATAGTTTATTCCTTCCATCATATTTTAAGTTCTTCAATTTTGTTCAATTTTTATTGTATACCGGTTTTATGACAGTGTAATACTGATTAAATTTTTAAATTTTTAGACATCTTATCTTGCCTGTTTAATTTCTAGTCCACTTTTTAAAATATAACTTTTGTTGACTTTCTCATCAATTATCCTTGTGTTTCTGTCTCTTTGTATGGTCTTCCTCATTTTTGTTTCTTATTGGATATGTTTTTATAATTTTTTTTTGAAGATAAAAGAAAAGATTTCTTTCGTTGCACAACCTTATTAGTTAAATGAAGAACATTCCTCACAGTTTGCTTAATGAGAGAGCCAACTAATTTTTCTACGCACATAATGTACATGTTCTGTATCTCATGCAATCATCTCACTCGTGCTTATTCTCGTCATACCTGTGATTTGTTTATACAAACTTATACAAGGAAGATTCGCATCCGTAGCTTGTACTTTTATGAGTGAAAACAGTTGATCCAAATTTGGTGCCCAACCTTACAGTGCAATTACATTGTTAAGTAACATCTATTAATCCTTTCAGAAACCAATAGTAGTATCATATCTAGTTAGCTGCTTTAGCTAGTTCGTTGCCGTGCGATTTATTTTTTGTTCGAGTTAATTTTACATATTGTTCGCTCCTATCATGCCAGGTCCATTTCTGAGTTTCCGTCCTGTATTAGAAGTGACAGCCTATTGTTAGTAGCAAAAAACAAACAAGATAAAATAAACTAACGTCCCTTCGTGTTTAATGCCTGACCAGGAGTACTAAGTTCATTTGCCAAGGAATGCAAAATCATGAGACTTCTTATCCTTTTATGGGAGTCGGAAATATCATGCGCTTATCCGAGCCTCCACGATTGTTCTCTGTAGGGCAACTTATGGAAGGAAAGCAGTAAAAGATAGGTGCTCAAACCAGGGAGTATCCGACATAAGATCTTATTCTATATACCTGCAAATGCAGGGTAATTAAACCAGAGACCAAAGTCCACACAGACCTGGCTAACAAAAATAAGAAAAGAAAGAAGTTTTGGGCCATTTCCACAGTATTTTGAGGCTGTCAGAACAGAAAACTTCCAAGCATTATATAACGTTTTGCTCACGCATACATAATTCTGCTCCAGTCATTTAGTGGTAGCTCGCTTCATCTTCATTCCAAGAAGGATAAAAAGAAGCTATGACCGATTATGTGATGACAACCTCTCTGACCCATGCCTTTGGCGGAAGCCGCTGGACCTGATATTGGAATCTGAACCACCGGCACCCAGATGGAATGTACCCCAACTAGAATCTCTGTCTATCTGATTTAATGGGAATGAAGGTAGATGATCTCTTTCCCATGCCCTAAATCGAATTGATGGAAGATTTTCTGCTTCCTGGAAGTTCCGACCTGACGTAGCTGATGGGACAAAATAGAAGCCCGTCTGATCAGATGATGAAGCCACAGTTCCTACTTGAGACAAGCTTCTGTGATTGTCGGATCTTCGGGATCCAGAAACAGTGGGCGTGTGAATGGGTGGAGAATGACCAGGTTGATGATGGTATGCCTGAAGAGCTTGAACTCTCTCCCGGGTTCTAGCATTGCTGCCTTGGTAAGGTGGAAGCATTGAAGAAGCAATTGAGCTCCTAGTCCTTGCGGTAGAACTGTTAGAATGAAGTATATTCAGTGACCAACAAGCAAACAGATTGCAGGATCAACCTAAAACATTGGAATGGTAACCAATGTAAAGCGGAGAATAAAAACAACTCTCCATCGGATAAAAAAGAAAAAAAGGAAATATTTAAACTCTCGGCAGTATTGCTATTTTAGCATTATACTTCCAGAGTATAAATTCACTTTTGGAGTTCCTTGTGGTTTGGTGATCCAAAGTAATTTCCTGCTAATGGTTAAATACCATTCAATAAATTAAGGATCATTAAACATTTGAATATATGGTTTATTTAAGAACTATCGAAAGGAAGAACCTGTGTATCAGAAAGTCACAGTGGCATCATAATCACCACAAAAGTGCTGGTACATTTAACCCAAATATATACCTGCGGCCAACATGCAAGGGATGCATAAATGATCTGGATCTTGGAAGACCAGAACTAGTTCTTGCTGATCTTTGAGGAAGAGGAGAAATTGAAAGTTGATCAGCGCTACCTATCTGATTGCCGGTGGTAGAGAAGGGAGGAGAATTGTGTTCCCAACTGTGATAATGTACATCCACAGCAGGAAAAGCATAGGAATTAGGAACCTCACTTCGAAGCGATGGACAATTCCAATGACTGTTAAAGTTCGAACCATCTGAAACTCTTCCACTCGAGGTTGAAGGAGATGGATGAATCGGTCCAAAGTAAGCTATGTATGGGCATGGATGACTAGTAGATGATAGAGCAGTATGTTCTGCAAATATAGTGTGATGGACCAGAAGGTCATGATCTGCATTTAAACATCAGTCCCAGGACATGAAATTGATTCGCTAGAATTTAAACCAAAAAGAGCCAATAAGAAAAGTACAGATCTTACAATTGTTTGACGAAAATTCCCCTTCCCTGCACAAAGGAAAATAAGTTCATCCTTGAGAATGGACGTTAAGCACCAAGAAAAATGACAAAGTCATAGCACCTCCAAGAAAATATAAACCAACTACAAGGAAAAAGTTCTCTAAGCCTAGCTTCCTCAGACAAGATTACAATGCAAATTCTAATTAACAGGCGATCTGCAGTCTCTTTAAACATTAATAAAGCAACAATACTTCCACCTAAGCACAATACAGAGGCAACACAGAATAATGTCAACCATCTAAAGCCTGGGCAACCATTAGAGAGCATAATGTGCGAATAACCAAGAAAACTGAAAAACTCAAGTATACATATACAGAGATAACCCATGGGTTGTAAGAGAAAACTGAAAATCAAGTTTTCCTATGGTCTCTTCCTCCCTCCCTCCCTCTCTCTCTGAGCTTCTGGAGATGAGGATAAAAATCTACATATCTGAGCTGCGTTTTACAATGTTTCAGTGTTCTATACATTTAACCAAGTATTTGGTATAGAGTATTTATTTTTGTATTCTAAGGATCTCAATCTGCAATAACCAAGTTTTCTTAGTCAAAGTTCATTTTTCTGTTGAATCTCTACTTTTCCACTAACCATACGGTTCTCTGATTGGAAGCTAAGTGACCATCCACATTAGATCATGCATGCATAAGTTTAACAATAGAAAGTGCAAAACAATGAACAAGATTCTCTGCATAAATTAGATGAAGCGGTGACTTTAAAAGCTCTAAAGTGTTGGATGATATTTACTCGAAGGATGATGGAAGTCGTGCCAAGCTACCAAATGGGCACCAATGGGCTCCAAAAGACTGCAAAACCATTTAGAACCACAACATACATAAGGCAACAATAAAAAATTAAAAAGAACCTCCATGCTTATTAAAGCACCAATAAGATAAAATGAGCATATTATTCCATGATACAATGAGCATATTATTCCATGCTCAGAACCACATAAATCCATGCATAAAGGCCAGAAATGTGGGCATTTATGTCATGTATGCACTCAGATATGCACACAAAAAAAAATCCAAATAGAACATTTTCTAAACGTACACGTTGAAATATCATGAAGCACAATAATCAACAGCATGCACATGTTAAAGCAAGAAACAGTTACCATGCAAGCATCAAGTGGGCAACTGAAGGAATTCTTTGAAAACATACTAACGGGACATAACTTCATATAAGGTTACACCAAGAACAAGGGTGCTTCAAGCAAACCACAAAGCATAATTCGGTAGCTAGTTCTACTGTAGAGGCTGAGTATAGAATCGTGTATTGCAATACATGAGTTGCTACAGTTGCTAAACTTGTACTATCTTTTAGAGTAGACTGAAGTTTGCCCATCTACACCTAAATCATAAGGCTTGTGTGATTGAAAAATGATAATCAGGCAGTACTACATATTGTCTCTAGCAAAGTTTTCCTTGGAACAGAACATGTAGGAATAGATTTTTATTTCATTACAGAGAGGATTGTAGAATTTCTACAGACCCAATTGGTTGAACTCTTTAAAAAGTTCAAGAGTTTTATATCTTAGTATGAACACGAATAGTGATAACA
Source organism: Erythroxylum alaternifolium (assembly GCA_027478495.1). NCBI lineage: Eukaryota > Viridiplantae > Streptophyta > Magnoliopsida > Malpighiales > Erythroxylaceae > Erythroxylum > Erythroxylum alaternifolium. The sequence goes on along the minus strand of JANIIA010000006.1, from coordinate 37,118,958 downwards.
TATATTATACATGTATAAGACTTTAATTACCTCTAGTTGTACCCTTTTTGTATACATCAACTATAGCCCACACTTTGTGCGAATAATCTCAAATATATTTTTTATTTTCTAAAATTTTATTTAATTTTTTCATATATGAAAGAGATTTTCTCCTCACCAATAACAGAATATCAAATAAACTAATGCATATATGGAAAAATATAAAAAGTAAAGAATATAAATACCCAAACATCGTTTTAAATATACAAATGATTTAAATGCATTACTACAAATGAAGAACTATATCAACCACAAAATCTTATCTCCAACAAAAAAAGAGCTTTCTAAGTCAATTAAAATCCTTATTCTTATTAAGAAAGATATCTTTCAAGGATTAGAAGTGATACGACTCTGAAAGTTCTTTATTCTTACTAATAATGCTACCTTTCAAGGGTTGGAAGTGATCAAGTGACACATAAATCAATGACTCGACTAACAATGAAAGGAACTCATACCTTATACTACAGAAGAATCAACAATAAATCCATTCTTTTTTCTTCATTAACTTGCATATTCCTTATCTCTCAGGTTGACATAAATACATAAATTGGAATTGAAAAGATTAATGTCTACTAATAAAGAGTGGAAACTGCTGTATGAATTGGAACAGAAGTGTTAAAATGGTTAGAATTTAAGAGGTATTTAAAATAATATATAGATAATACTACTATGTATTGAAAAGCAAATTAATGTTGATAATTATACCATTGCCAAAAATTTTATAAATTCCCAATTTGAAACTACAATTATTATGATTAATGTTAATTATCAAAAGTAAAGATATTTAAGTTAGCTTTCACAACTCCTTGTTGACTCGTAGGAATGATAATAAGATCAATTCTCTAACTGATGATTAAGGAAATTTGTGCAGGTATCAGGCTATGTTCAAGACTATTGCTTTCAATCACTTCAAATCTCTCTAGGTGAGAAGTCCTTGTATGAGTCTTCTATTTAGGACCAATCTCTGAAAAAGTTCTTCATCAATCCCTTAACTACTTCAGATGTTAAATCAGTCCTCTTTAGTCTCAATCCAAATAAGGCCTTAGGACTAGATAGCTTTAATCCCTTGTTTTTTCAGAACACTCCGGTCTCTCACTAGTGATCTAGTTGTGGAAACAGTGCTGGAATTCTTTGAGAGCAAGAAATTGCTTAAAGAGATTAATAAGACTTGTTTGTCTCATCCCCAAAAAGATTAACCCAAGCTCCTTACATGATTACATGCCTACTTCCTGTTGCAATGTGATATACAAGATCATATCCAAAATCCTAGCTATTAGATTAGAAGTTGCTCTAAAACTGATCATTAATCCATGCCAAAGTGCTTTCATTTAAGGGAGGAATATGGGAGATAACATCCTTCATGTGCAAGAATTTCTCAAGGATTATAATGTCAAAAGTTGCTCCTTGAAATTGATTTTAATAAATCCTTTGATTCCTTATATTGAAACTTTCCTTAACTGTCTCCATGTTTTCAAGTTTCCAAAGCTCTTCATAAACGAGATTCAAGCTTGCATAACTTCTACGTCTTATAGTATTATAATGAATGGAGGACCCCTTGTTATTTAGAGAGACTAAAGGCATTAGGCACGGGGATCCTTTATCCCCTTACCTATTCACACTTGCCATCGAAATCCTTACTAGTTTGTTAGCTCGTTATATAGAAGAGAATGGTTCATTCAAGTATCATTATAAATGTCATCGCCTCAAAATCTTTAGTTTGGCTTTTGCAGATGATCTACTTCTATTTTGTGGAGCTGATTCTAACTCTCTTACTGTATTCATTAGCTCCCTCTCCTCCTTCCCCAAGATGTCTGGCTTAAAAATTAATGCAAACAAAAGCATCCTTTATATCTCAGCAAGCATTCCTAAAGCCACCTCTCTCAATACGATCTTAGCCCTCTAAGTTCATCAGACACCTTTAGATATTTGGAACGTCCCATTTCCACCAAAAAGCCTTCATTTACAGGTTGTCTTCCTCTCTTGGAATCCATCAAGATTAGAACTTCAAGCTGATAGAATCATTTACTTTCCTATGCAAGCAGATTACATGTCATTGTTTCAGTTCTAGCTAACATCCACATCCATTGAAGCTCACACCTAGCTCTCCCTAGAAGAAAAATTAAAGATGAGCTTCTTGTAGTAAGGGGATGTGGACAATTCATCCTCCTCTAAGGTCAAATAGACAGATATTTACCACCCTAAGGAGGAACGAGGCTTGGGAATAATCTCAATTAAATCAATGAACAAGATGCTACATTTAAAACTAAATTTGGAGACTTTTCAATGATAAAGAAGCAACATGGGTTAAATGGATAGTTTCTGGGGTTTGATTCCTAATAGAGAGCACTCTTGGACTCTAACTCAAATGCTTCGACAATGGGATCAATGTAATCTAGTATTCAAGAATTTGATTGGTGACAGCAAGGATACATGGTTTTGGTTTGACAACTGAAGCAACTTAGAGCCATTGCACATTAGATCAAATGTGAGCTCACTAAGATTAAGGATAACTTGCAATGCCATTGTGAAAGCAATTATCAATGGGAATGAATGGTGTTATACTGGCTTTAATTGAGGCAACGCTCCCTAGTTATAAGCTCGAATCTTTATCTTCAAATTTAAATGATTGGTTGAAGAATAATTCCAATAGATTTACAAACAAATCTTGTTTCGAGATTTTTAGGTTTCACAACCACAAAGTATTATGGTCAAATTTGTTTTGGTCCAAGTCTAAGGTTCTAAAGCTTCCATTATGCATTGCTTAACTGTCAAAGAAGCGACTCAAGACAAAGGATAAGATGAAAGGTTGCTCAAACCAGATCTGTTTACTATCTCAAGCCTTATGGTTTAGGATTCAACAACTACTTTATTGCTCATGCCAAGATAAGGAATGGTCCAAGGCTGCAGAATGGGCGTGTAACCAGTGCAAACTGATGGGGAAGGATTCAAATCACTTTAGAGTTGCTTTTAATTGTTGCATTTATGCAATTTGGGGGAAAAGGAGTAATCATTTCCACGGAGAAAGTCCTCATATTGGTCTGTGTTCATAGCTAAGATTATATGTTAGATTAGGGAGATTATCTACTCAAGCTTATGGACATCCTTCCTCCCGCAACAAACTTTGATAGGACTTGCCTTCTTCTTGACTTTAGTGAACTGCATTCCACAAGCGAGTAAATGAATGGGATCATTCATGAATGAATAGATAATAGATGTTTAATAGCTCACCTGATTAATTGTTTAGGTACTTGAGTGAGTAGTGCTCGTAATACTAGGGATATTTGTATCCTTGGTTAGGTTGGTTATATTTTTGCCTTTTTGTAAAAGCCTCAAGCTTCTTCTCATTAATATAGCTTATTTAATTCCTAAAAAATATGATACGTAAGTAATAAATTGAATATATTACTTAATTTGACATTTAAAATATAAATATATAAAATAAGTAATTTATATAACCTTACCATGATTCCTACATGAATTCTAATGTTAACGAATCCTATGTGGCAAAAGCTCATGATAATATTCTCACTGCTTCTGTTTATATATATATATAATGTAACGCCCCAAACAGCTCTATGTCATGAATAGTACTTTTTACGTTGTGAATAGTACATCTCGAGATGAATAGTAACACCAAGGACCCAAACTGTACTTTATTTGGCATGGGATAATATTATCAAGGACAGCCTATGGATTAAATTTGAGGTCAAAACGAGTTCATTTTGAGGATTTGACCAAGAATTGACCTGTGATCAAAGTTTGACCTGAGAGAGAGGTGAAAATCAAACCCTAAAATATTAATGGAAAATAAATGATATTAATTAAGGTATTTATGTAGGGTTGATATTTTAATGAGTATTATTTATTGAGAAGAAGAAAAGAATTCATAAGTTTTAATGGTGTTATTTTTTGACCGATGGACTAAATAGCACCTGAACATTTTTTGACTATGAATTTTAAAGATTATAAATGAAGATATTTTAGTGGGATTAATCCAACTAATAAATTAAAATTGAAAGTTAATTTTGGACCTTGGAAAATAAAATAAAAGAGTGCAAATTTGGTATCTTGGATCAAGTTTCCTTTTTATGAAACCTATTGGATTTTTTTAAAGGAAATTGTTAAGGGACCAAATTGTATTTTTGCCACCTATATATTCTCTTCTTCCCCCAAATATGCCGAGAACAACCCTTCCTCTTCCTTCTCCACTTTCTTTCATTTTTCTTCCATTTTCAAGCCAAATTTCCCTATCTTTAACTCCTAAATCAACAATCAAAAACTAAATCATCAACCTAGAGTTCCTAAAATCATCATATCAACAAGAATTTTGGGAAAAAGGTGAAAAAAAAGTAGATGGATTTTCTTGATGAATAGTACCCAAATTTAACAAGATAAGTTAATAGAGTTTTTTTTGTTTTTAGTACATGATTTTAGTGTAGTTGCATGCATTAATGAATAAAATGCATGAAATTGAATTTTTATGCAATTTTATGAAGATAAAGAAGAGGAATTGAAGGAGAGAGAGAAGGGGAAAGATAAGGAATAAGGAATTGATGGTGAAATTGAAATTTATTGAAGCTTAATTTGAAGAATTGAACATCAATTTGGTATGTGTTCATGCAATTTTATTTTTCCTAAAAATTATGTATTATGTAATTTAGGGTTTTTGAGATAAAATTGGGAGTTTATGAAATTGACGCTAAAAATATTTAATTGGATGCTAAATGTAGTAGTATGTGTGATTAATTTGAATTTTGGACTTTTGAATTTGGAAATTTGATATACATGTTATTTTGACTAACTAAAACCCAAATATGTTATTGCTATAGGAGCATGTACAATTACAGGGGGATGCTCAATACCAATTCTTATAATACTATTTGGAGAGTTGATAAGCTAATTCCTGTGGATGTCTATGTGTAGGGCTGTCCACCTATCGGGGTTTTTCAAATCCAATTTTGATCCTGTTTTGGAGCATATTGCACAGACTCAAAAGAGGCAAAGTGCTCATACATGAAATTCGGTTTTTTGAAAAAAAAATCTTCAAGGAGTTACTCGATTCTTGACCTCTAAATAAATCCAAAGCTAGAGGTTGATTATGCCACAGCTTTATGCCAATCCTTTTAGGTCTTCATTGATCACTTTTGCTTAATTAACGGACTTCTCTTTCTTGCTTTGTAGCTTTCGAAATAGAATAGTCAATTCTTGTGAACGACTCTAATGCTCATTCTATTTAAGAAAAAGCCATTGGAGGAATAAGTAATGCTACTAAGATCCATAGTCGAATTTTTTTATTTAGCTCTTGAGGGAAGAGACAAAGTCTTAATTAGCCAAAATAACATAGATATCAAATTTCTAAATTCAAACATAATGTATGCCAATTGAGGAAAATACAAATTATAGGTCCAAAATCCAAATTAATCACATATACTACTACATTTAGCATCCAATTAAATATTTTATCTCAAGAACCCTAAATACATAATACACAATTTTTAGGAAAAAATAAAATTGCACGAACACGTACCAAATTGATGTCCAATTCTTCAAATTAAGCTTCAATAAACTTCAATTTCACCATCAATTATTTATTCCTTCTCTTTTGCTTTCTCTCTCTCCTTCAATTCCTCTTCTTTATCTTCACAAAATTGCATAAAAATTCAATTTCATGCATTTTATTCATTAATGCATGCAACTACACTAAAAATCATAAGCTAAAAAAACCAAAACTCCATTAACTTACCTTTTTTAATTCAGTTACTATTCATCAAGAAAAATCATACTTTTTCTTCATCTTTTTCCCAAAATTCTTGTTGATATGATGATTTTAGGAATCCTAAGTTGATGATTTAGTGTTTAATTGTTGATGTAGGAGTTAAAGATAGAAAATTTTGGCTTGAAAATGGAAAAAAATGAAAGAAAGTGGAGAAGGAAAAGGGAGGGTTGTTCTCGATAGATTTGGGGCAAGAAGAGAATATATAGGTGGCAAAAATGCAATTGGTCCCTTAATAATTTCCTTAAAAAAAATCCAATAGTTTTAATAAAAAGGAAACTTGATCTAAGAAATACCAAACTTTCACTCTTTTATTTTATTTTTCAAAATCCAAAATTAACTTTCAATTTTAATCCATTAGTTGGATTTTCAAAAATTATTCAGGTGCTATTTAATCCACTGGTCAAAAAATAACATTGTTAAAACTTATGAATTCTTTTCTTCTCAATATATAATGCCCATAAAAATATCAGCCTCACATAAATACCTTAATTAATATCATTTATTTTTTATTAATATTTTACGGGTTTGATTTTTACCCCTTTCTTGGGTCAAACTTTGACCATTGGTCAACTCTTGATCAAACCCTCAAAATGAACTCATTTTGACCTCAAATTTGATCCTCAGATTGTCCTTGAATAATACTATCCCATGCAAAATAAAGTGCATCTTGGGTCCTGGGTGTCACTATTCATCTCAGGATGCACTATTCATGGCCCAAAAATTACTATTAATGAAACTGAAATTTTTGGGCCGTTACATTTCTTCCCCTCAAATAAAATTTCATCCTCCAAATTTACGTATGTCACATAGCCGTAGATAAGACTTTCTCATGGTTTCTTCCGGTTCCCATGTGCTTCCTCGACGTCGCGATTCGCCCATAGTACCTTCACCAGTGGGACTGTCTTATTCCTTTGCTGTTTTGTATCTCTTGCTAGAATTTTCACTGCCTTCTCTTAATAAGTTAGAATTGGTTGTATTTTAATATCTTCTAGTTTTATAATATGTGATGGATCACACCGATATCTCCTTCACATAGATACATAGAAGACATCGTGAATCTTTTTCAAATCTCGTGGCAATGCTAATTTGTAGGCTATTGGTCCCACACGCACAATGATCTCATATGGACCAATGAATCTAGGGCTCAACTTACCCTTCTTACCAAATCAAAACACTTTCTTCCATTGTGAAGCTTTCACGAAAACCTTATCACCAACAGCATATTCAATGTCCTTTCTCTTCAAATCTACATATGATTTTAGGTGATCAGAAGCAGCTTTCAAATTTTCCTTTATAATCTTCACCTTATCCTCGGTTTCCTTTATCAATTCTGAACTCACGATCTTGCTTTCACTGAGTTCTGTCTAGCATAACGGTGTTCTACGCTTCTAACATAAAGAGCCTCATACAGTGTCATCTGTATGCTTGCTTGATAGCTATTATTGTATGCAAATTTAATCAATGGGAGGTGTTAGTCTCAGCTTCCTTTAAAATCGATAATACAACTCCTAAGCATATCTTCTAGCACCTGAATCACTCTTTCTTATTGTCCATCCGTTTCAGGATGAAAAGTTGTACTAAAATTCAACTTAGTGCCCAAGGCCTGATGTAATTTCTTCTAAAATCCTGAAGTGAATTTTGGATCCTAGTCAGATATGATGACAGATGGTACTCTATGCAACCGTAATATCTCATTGATGTACAATTCTGCAAGTCAGTTCTGACAGGCAAGAAATGAGTTGACTTCGGCATTAAGCTTCTTCCTAGTTTGAGGCAAACCAGCCACAAAATCCATCATGATTCAATACCATTTCCATTCTGGTACTGATATTACTTGAAGTAAACCCGATGGAACTTGAAATTCTGCTTTTACTTATTGGCATGTAAGACATTTGGTAACGTAATCTGCAATGTCTCTCTTAATACCTGGCCACCAATAATATGTCTTCAAGTCTTGGTATATTTTAGTACTTACTGGGTGCACAACATATGAACTGCTATGGGCTTCCTTCATGATGTTATTTTTCAACTCATCATCATTAGGAACACAGATTCTATCTTTGTAATACAAGTAGCCATCCTCTTTGATTGCATATTCACCATCCTTCCCCTCTTGAATTTGTTTAAGAATGGTAACTAGCTTTTCATCTTACTTCTGTGCTTCTTTGACTTGTTGTAACAAATTTGGTTTGAGCCTTAACTCAGCTACAATGGCTCTATCACTGTCTACAAATAATCTAGGATTCATTGCTCTTAAAGCTGATAATGATTTCCTGCTAAGGGCATCAGCTACTACATTTGCTTTGCCTGGATGATAGTCAATGATGCAACCATAATCATTAATCAATTCTATCTATCTTCTTTGCCTTAAGTTCAACTTTTTCTATGTATGCAAAAATTTAAGGCTTTTGTGATTTGTGAAAATATAACATTTCTCTCCATATAAGTAATGCCTTTAAATCTTCAAAGCAAAGACTATGGTTGCTAACTCTAAATCATGGGTCGGGTAGTTCCTTTCATGAGGCTTAACTTGCCTAGAAGCATAAGCAACTACCTTTCCCCCTTACATAAGTACATATTTGATTTGTGTTATGGGCCGCATGGCTCCGGGGGCTCGGTCCTGATAAGTAAATATAATATATATTTATATATATATAATAAAATAGAGTAACAATATAAGATATGCAAATGGACTGTATGGTTCCGAAGACTCGGTCCCATATTTTAAAATCCCACTTATCCCACTTGGCAGTGCAACTTTGTTGAATTTTCCTTGGGTCAATCACAAAAAAACATAGAAATGCATAACTAATAATTAAAGAACTTCAATTGAAAGTAGTAATTAGATATGAATTAATATAATAAATAATGCTTAAATTTCAAAATTTAATTTTAATGCCTATTTATGCTTAGAAATAACTGAAGATATGTCAACATCATCAACACTCAGATGAATCTCGCACCAACGCAGGGTCTAGGAAGGTCTGATAGTATGCAGCCTTACCCCTACCTAAGTAGAGAGGCTACTTATATTTACATTTGAAAAATATTATACGCTATGCATGAATGAATTAAATTGGATGAGAAATGAAATTGCTTAAACATCATTGAGCCTATAGCTTACCGCTTGGTTTTCTTTCTGCACATAGGTTTTGAAGAAAATTAGAACAAAGCTGTAGTGGATCTACTACAAAGACTAGAGTCACATAGAGGATTGCGGAAGATTTTGAGGTGGATGTCCTATAGAATTATATTTTGTTTTTGGTTATGACATGTACACTTAAAGAAATAAGGATCTTATAAAATTATATTGTGAATTATTTATTAAATTTATGTATGAAATTTGATTAAGATGAGTTGAAATGTATTGGAGAATGGGCAAATTATTTTTTCAAAGGAGTTTGATATGAAGATGGATGGTAGAGTAAAATGAATGAGAAGTGTATTTAAGTTTCTTACAGGAGGTTTTAAGTAAATATAGAGGAAACTTTGTCAAAATTTTTATAAAGTGAATAATATTTGCTAGAATAATAAGGATTTAAATAGAAAATTTTGTAATTCATAATTTTAGGTATTTAAGAATGTAGTAATACTCGGTATTCCGATTCCATTATCGGGTATGGAGTGTTACAATACATACATACATACATATATATATATATATATATGTATGTATGTAAATCCATGGTTAATAGGCAATTGCACTATTTACATACTTCCTCACTAACTAGCATAGAAGCCCTTATTGATCCACCACCTAAAGTGACATTCCTATTTGAAACTTGAATATGGGTCCCACTTCTACCATGTTAAAGAAACTTTTAGTGCTCCACATTCGGCCTCTTTATCACATGGGTCACCAAGTCCAATAGCACAATAAATATCCTCATCAACCCTGAAAAACAAATGATGGTCCTTCATTGTAGATTTCCAATTCTAAAAGAGTGACGGATTGGTCAGTCATTGAAGCATCTACCTACATGTAATTCTTCTACCACATTGGGAGACCAAATGTGCATACTTCTAGAGATTTGTTCCTGAATTGATATGTTCTTTTACTCCCAATGCCAGAAACATGCATTGAGTTACTGGCAATATTTTCTATATACTACTTACAGAAGTACAAACTTGCAAATATCATGCTGCATAAGTATCACAGACCAAAAGGCCTACAAAAAAGGGTCCAAGTCCTTGCATCTCCTCTCACTTAACCTACTTTCTAATCTTTGAACACGAGAGAAAGAGAAGAGGCCTTCATAAGGGGAAAAAATATCACCATTTTGCACTTCCAAAAGAAAAGTAAAGTTCTCTGTTAGCTCCAACAGTAGCAGGCCTTGAATTTTAGCACCTAAAATCAGTTTTTATTTCAACTAGCATATATCTTTTGTTAACATAGAAAATCCTTACAAGCTGCAGCATGAAATAAGTTCTCTAAAGCCAATTCTACGTACCAATCAGCCAAGATACAAGGATAGTGTTTCTAGCGGGAAGTGAAACATTATATTTGGTCCTCATGAAGGACAAGTTTTCAAATGTTTTAAGTTCCTCAAATCAGCCAAGATAAGTGGATAGTGTTTCTTGACATTCCTCACATCAAGCCCATACTCAGCCCCAAATCTTCAACTTTTCATTCTGACTTGACTAAACTTTCACAACCCTAATCTGTCTTGATACTTTAAAAGAAATTTACTATCGTCCAATGGGCACATTTGGACCAAAATTCTGTCAAAAAGTCTATACTTGATCTCTAGATAAATGCATATACATCCAAATCTAGATGATGCACATAAGGGAACAAGGAAGCCACAGCTCCTAGCTTTGCAGTCTCAATGACTTCCTATCCGATTATCTCATTTATATCCCAGATATGTATACATATAAAAAAGGTAGTACATGGAAAGAAGAAATGATGCAATGTCCTAAAGCCATAAAGTGAGAACACAGGTCCTGTTATAAACCCTCCGATTAAGTTTTAGTTGAAAGTATGTTCCGGTGTAAGTCTCAAGAGCAAAGACATAAATTATATTTGGTAAAAAGAAAAATAGCAGTCAAAATGAAAGAAGCTCAATGCATGACAATTAACCAGGAAAACTTACATGAACTGTTAAAAATCAAAATAAAGATATAGTGCATTATTTTAAATTCCATACCATTTCTGAGTAGCTTAGATCATAAAGATTCTCATCATGGACCCAGTCATTCAGGCTAATCTCCGGCAGTGGACGACAACCATTTGCATACATCCATTCACCTTTTTCAACTTTACGACAATTAGGGCATTGCATTGCACCCTTCACATTAAAGGCAGACCCAATGCAATCTGTAATGAACACCACAGAAAAAACTATAATCAAGTGGAAGTACTTAAAATGAGAATATGCAGATGGAGACTAGACACCACCCTTTGAGGATAGAACATTATATGTTATTTATTAAAAACAGCAATGTATTGCTGCAATGAGAAGGGCATATTCATTTAAAAGGGCTGTGTATTGCTGAAATGAGAAGCACACACCATGCCCATTTTGATTGAATGAATCAAAGTTTTGTTGAAGATTTAAAGGAGGGGTGACACAAAATATATTACAATACCTTAATCAAAGATATTTAACAATATTATTCTTATGCTATTCTTTCAATTTCACAATCAAATACTTAGGCTCTATAAAGTGACTAACATCCAAACAGCAGCCAAAAATGTCCAATATCATCTTTAGTGGTATTTGCATGTATAACAAGACATTGGAACTGCATGTATACCAATACAATATATCAAAGATGTCTTCAGGCCCCTATGATGCATAAAATGTACCTACCTGTCACTACAACCCAAAAGTAAATGGTGAGAAGAAATCACTGCTAGCTGACAATAAAACCTAATGCAAATTGATGAGCAGTTGCTTCACAGGCATAACCAGCAACATCAGATCATCATAGAGGATGCTAGTATGCTAGTTCCATTAGAGTAGTTTCAACAGGATAGGAGTTTGAATAAGCAGAACCCTGTTCATGCAATTTTCTCACCTTTAAGAAAATACAGAATTGAAGACACACAACATTAAGCCTCTTGAATCCTTCTAACAGTAATTTCATAAAACAATCTTCATATAATTGACAATCAGTTGAATGTACATCTAATTTGCCATTAGTTGAACACTAAAATCCCACCCTCTAGCACAACGTATATGTGAAGCTACAATTTGAGAACATTCAAATCTAAATAGCAACTTGCAAAATTCAACCAGGATTTTTTATTCTAAATATTAGACCAGACAAAAACAAATCACCCAAAATATAGAAACAGAAAAGGAAGAAACTTTTTAGCCCGGATAAAAATCGTTGACCAACTAGTAAGTCAAAATGTAATGAAAGCATCATTCATTTCATAGGATGAACAAACAAGAAACCAAACAAAAAAGAAAAAAAGGAGAAATGAAGAGTAGAATCGGAATCCCAGCTTACCCAGATGGAATTGGTGGCCACATTGGAGTTTGGCCCACGAGCGATTCCCATTGTCAGTGACCACCTCGAGGCAAATCGAACACGACACCGACCCAAACGACTTGCCGAATTCTCCTCCTCCACCACTTACGCCACCTACTTCTGCTTCATCAACAACCGCATCGTTGTCGCTGTTTCCCAACCCCATCACACAGTAGCAATCCCCCAACACTGACAAATCCCAATAAAAAAGGCAACACAGAGTGATTGATCTCCTCTTTTCTTTTTTTCCCCCTCTGAATTCAAACTAGCTTGTCTTTACCATAAATTAGCTAAATTAAATCAAATCTAACATAATCATTTATAGCAGCAAGGGAACTTATATAAGCATATAAAATGGAAGGTGATTTCCTCTCTTTTATTTCTTGTTTTCCTGGGAGGTTTTGATCAAAATTTTCTTTCTTCTTCTCCTCCTCTCCTGTCGCTCTCCGTTTCTTCTGTTTTTCGTTATTTCTCTCACAATATCTATCGTTCCGCACGGAGACAATTTTGTGCCGTTGGATTCAACAGTTTTGAGTCCTGAAAACCGCTGTCCGAACCGGGGGCCATGGACGGCTGAGATTATAATGGGGTGGAGGCTACGTGACGTGAGACCCGTCGAGCGAGTATGTTTACATTTTTACTTATATTTTCTTATTAATTGATTATCTGGTATCAGCTCATATTTCGTTTTGATTTTCTTAAGGTGCGGGTGGCTCAAATGTGAAAGTCAAGTTCGCATAAATGTTTTCTACGGTTCTTCCCTGTACATAAGCTGCAATAGACATTTTCTTCTATAAAAGTTATTTCTACAGTGTACTTATCTTTTAATTGTCAGATAATGTTAATTAAAATCAATCATTACTGTCTACATTTATTGATATATTTTGTTATTTGTCTATGGTTTTGTTTGTAATTGACTTGTGTCATAGAAAATTCTATTATGATTACATTCTTTCTTATAAAAGTGGTTAAGGATCTAGTATTACAATTAAATAATATTCGAAGGCATTATTATTTTGAATATAGTGTTAAGCATTGACGAGATTTCATCAAAATAAAAATTATCATATAGAATAATTTTAATAAAATTTTCAAATAAAATAATCATAATTGATCAAAGAAGATTTATATTATTTAACCCTATACTATGTATAATTCGTTAATATGCTGAAAATAAGGTAGGTCCTTTTTTGCATATTGTGTGCATATCCCATTATTTCTTTTTCTGAGGTAGAACTTTGTTTTAGGTCCTTTTTTCATCCATAATTTCTTTTTCTAAAGTAGCTTTTTGTTTTTTCCCCATGTGTTAGTTGTAGGTCCCTTTCCTTAGTTTGTTAAAGGGGTTTTCCAATAACAATGGGCTAGTTCTTCAGTGTAAATGTTGCCTTGTTTTTTTCATATTCCTTGAGCTTTCTTGTTCTTTCTCTTCAATCTTGTAACCTGATTGCATTGATGTGTAGAATATGCGGCTTAATCTACTTTGATTCACTTGTGGGTTAATTTGGAACCATTGAAGTTACAAATTTTAGGGTTTACTTTTCACTGTTCTGTATTTTTAGATCCCTAATTCAATGTACTTTCCATTTCCCCAAATTACAAGGAGATGGAGGTGGCTATGATTCGAGCCAACATAGAGGAGGACCCAGAAGTTACAATGGCCAGATTTTTGAGTGGACTCAATAGGGAGATAACTAATGTTATGGAGTTGCAGCACTACTTAGAGATTGAGGACATGGTGAACATGGCCATGAAAGTGGAGAAACAAATCAAAGTTAGAGTGGCAGCAAGGAGTGGGATGAATTCTAGCCAATTATTGAGTTCAAAATGGCCCAAGAGAGAGGAGAAGTCGAAAGACAAGGGGGTGGACTTCAAGGAGACACCCAAAAGGCCGAATGTAGGGTTTGACCATAAAGGTAAACATAACAACCAAGCTACTTCTAGTAAGCATTCTAGCATTAAATGTTTTAAGTGTATGAGTACTGGACATATTGCATCTCAATGCCCAAATAAGAAAGTCATGATTCTGAGGGATAATGGGATGATTGATTCGGAGGACAGTGGTAGTGAATCTGAGCTTATTGTTGATAATGATTTTGAGGATGATAGTTGCTTTGAGAGAGCTGTTACAGGAGAAGCACTAGTAATTAGGAGGGTACTGAGTGCTAGGGCCATAGATGAGGTTGTAGATCAGAAAGAGAATCTTTTCCATATGAGGTGTTTACTTGGTGGAAAAGTATGCAATTTGATCATTAATGGGGGTAGTTGCACTAATGCAACTAGTTAGACTATGGTACAGAAATTGAGTTTGACATGCAAGAAACATCTAGAGCCATATAATTTACAGTAGTTCAATGATAGTGCTGGAGTGAAGGTGATTAAGTAGGTTGTAGTGCCATTTTCAGTAGGAAGATATGAGGGTAAAGTGTTGTGTGATGTGGTATCGATGGAGGCTAGTCATATGTTACTTGGGAGACCTTGGCAATTTGACAAAAGGGTAGCACATGATGGGTATACCAATAGGTACTCCTTTAAGTTTAAGTGTCAAGACCCGCTCCTGAACCCCGACTTTCATACAGAATATCGTAATACGTGAGCTTATTTCCAACACCTTGACCATTATTGGTTTATCTTCTTTTCTTTGATACCACAACTGTCGCATACTTATAACACATATTCATCACCCATACTTGCCTTCAAAACTCTCCTTTTTAGTTCAGCTTTGCTCTTCAACTATCCATTTATCCAGTTGTTCGTGAACCGCAAGTGCACAGTTGTTGAAGTGAGTAATAAATCGGTAAGAACCGAGTTGTGTCCACAGGGATTATGAAAAAATTTAAATCTATGCTAGCTAATGGTATTTCAAATCGGATTGAGTCAAATTTTAAGGAATTTAAAAGTAATGAAGAAAAAAATTTTAAACTTAAATAAAATTTTAAACAACTGCCCAATTTAATGCGACCAAAATGACTATGAATATGACAAATTTGTGCAATAAACAATTACGAAAAGATTGCAACAATTTTCTAATTAAAAGTTTTAACAACAAAGAGGAATGACTTGCTCTTAGGGAATGATATTTTTATCAACCTTAATATTGAATTAGCTATCTTTCGCAACTAAAATATCCTAACCTTGTAGGTGAATTTTAAGAGTAATTAATCCCCTTTTTCCAAAGATGAATTAATCTATCCACTCTAGACGTCACTTAGTAATCCCTTACTTAAGTTCTTCCTAGAGTTTCTTAAGTCTCAAACCTTCAATTTTCACCTCCTAAGTTTCTTGGGTCTCCCAACTCACAAGAAAATCCTAGTCGAAATTTCCTTCAATCTTCTAGCAAAAACTCCCTTTTTTCAAAGGCGAATTTATACCAAGGCAATTTCCAATAATCCAAAGGAATAACAAATAAATCCAAGGAAAAATCAACAAGTATATAAAATTTCAGTCATGGATTTCAGCAAAATTCAAAATTAAAGCATCTACAAAACTACCAAATCCCTATGAGAAATTAAGGTTTTAGCCACAAATCATCATGTCAAGCAATCCACAAACATACAGCCTAGATAAACTCATGACAAAATCAATTAAAGATAAAAAGCGTAGTTCCAAACTACAACAGAATAATGTGCTCTCCCCTCTCCTTTCTTGTGGTTCTTGCGTGAAGAGGAGGCGTTGTGATGGTTGGAGGCAGCTGCGTGGTAGTGCTTGGAGTGGAGGCTATGTCTTCGTTGGGAGTGTATGGAGGCTAGAGCTTAGTCTAGGATGCTGTTGGTGAATAGAAACTCCTTGGAGAGTATATGCTGGCTGCGTTGGTGGTGGTGCATGGATGAAGGTCACATTAGTAGATGTGTGAAGACAGGTTGCGTTGTGGAAGTTGGAGCTAAAATATGAAGGTTTATGTGTCTTGTTGGAGCTGCTTGTGCATGAAAGAATGGGATGAGCTACGTTTTTGCGTGAAAGAAAATGGGATGAAGGCTGTCTAGAAGATGGCTTGCATTGATGAGTTGAGAGTTAACAAAAGAAGGCTTG
>JANIIA010000006.1:36972465-37005477 GCA_027478495.1 Erythroxylum alaternifolium | reverse complement strand
GCTAATACTAAACAGTTAATTTTACCAAACATCTTTAACAAACAGCTAATGCAATCCGCTGGTCAAATCAGCTGATATAATCAGCTATCAGTTAATAGTTGATAGAATCAGCTAACAGCTAATGCAATCAGATGACTGTCAAACAGGACCAAAGTCTTAAGGCCAGGTGTGGCAGTCGAACAAGATAAAATCTTCGTTATTTGACAGTGGCCAATCTCGGATTCTCCCAAAATTCTTCATGATTTCCTCAGCCTCACTGATTATTATCAGAGATTCATGGCCAATTATGCCTCTATAGCTGCTCCACTTACTCAATTACTATGGAAAAATGCATTTGTATGGACACCAAAAGTAACCAAGGCTTTCTAGGCTCTCAATCCACCTTGATGAACACTTTGGTCTTAGTCTTGCCTAACTTTAGTAAGAATTTCCTCTTACAAACCGATGCATCAAGAATTAGGATCGGTGCTGCCCTCACCTAAGAAGGGCATCCTTTAACCTATTTCAGTAAACAATTTACTATTCCACGTCAGCACACTTCCACTTATAATAAGGAAATGTACGTAATCATGGAAGCAGTTAAAAAGTGGTGCCACTACTTACTAGAAAGACAATTTATCATTCAAACGGACCATCAAAGTCTAAAATTCCTTTTTAACTAAATCGTCCAAACTCTAGAACAACAATGCTGGCTAACAAAATTGTTAGGCTTTGATTTGATATTGTATACAAGCATAAGATTAAAAATGGCCCTACTAATGCATTATCCTAAGTTTCTTCTATTTCTATTCATGCATTATAGGTGGGTTATGGCATTATGGGAAGCTCTACGTCAATTCTATCAAACACATGCTTTCTCAACTAAGCTCCTCCAAAACATTCAAAATAATCCAAGAGATTACCCACACTTTACTATCAAAAATAGCCCTCTACTTTTTAAAGAACGAGTATAGGTGCCACCTGAATTTGCCATCCACTCATTAATTTGGATGGAATATCACAACTCGCCTCTTGGAGGTCATGCAGGCATGCAACGAACCTTAGTGCGAGTTGCTGCAACATTTGATTGGCCTCATATGAAACAAATAGTTTAGCTTTTTGCACTACCTGCCTGGAGATCAAGCCATTTAATCTACTTCCTAAGGCCTTTTACAATCTTTACCTATACCGGGTAAGATATGGGACCCTCTAACAATGAATTTCATTACCAATATTCCTCTTTCGAGCAAAATATCCACAATTCTTATGGTTGTAAACCGATTAACTAAACATGCCCACTTCCTTGCTTTAAGTTACAATTTCATAGCGCCCTTAGTAGTGGATCTCTTTGCTCATGAAATTGTTCAGCTACATAGACTGCCTTCTAATATTGTTTCGAACAAAGATTCGTTATTCATGAACACATTTTGGCAAGAACTTTTCAAAGTTCTAAGCACCACCCTCTCCTCTAGTAGTGCCTATCATCCACAATCCGATGGCTAAATAGAGGTGTCGGAGAAACAGAGTTGCTCAATAGATGTCTAGAAGATTATCTACATTCCTTTGCGTCTGATGATCCTAAGTAATGGCTTAGTCATCCAGCTGAATGACACTACAATTCTTCTTGACATTCTGCTATAAAAATGATTTCATTTGAGGCTATCTCTATTCTTGACTATGAAACTGGTTCGTTGTCGATAGCTCTTGTAGATGATTTACTACAAAATCACAATGGCACTCTTAAACGGCTTCGAGACAACCTGCTTCAAGCCTAGAATCGCATGAGAAACTAAGCTAATATAAGACGTCAACATATAAATTTTTCGAAGGAGCCTGGTTTTTCATCAAGTTACAGCCTTACTAACATTCCACTTTAGCACATCGTCAGTCAAACAAATTGGTTTAGCACTTCTATAGCCTTTTCAAATCCTTGCTCGCAACGACGATAATGTGTATCATTTGGTTTTACTAGCATCAGCTCGCATCCATAATGTCTTTCACATATCAAAGCTGAAACTACGTCGAGGAGATCCCTTCACTCAAAACTGCTCCTTACCTTAGGAATTTTTCAAGCTTAACCTCTTCTCACTACTCACCGAGTGCTTCGCCACAATAAGTGATCTAACAAGGCTGCCTTATCTAGCAAATGCTTATACAATGGGAGAGACAAACTAACGTAGATGCCACATAGAAACCCTTGACTGAATTTTAGAAGGATTTTCCTCACTTCATCCATGAGGACAAGGACACTTTGAACATAGGGACAAATGATGCAGTCATTAGCCTAGTAGGACCAACAAATGGTGTTGCAACACAACAGATTTTTAGGATAGTTAGAAGATATAGTGATTTCCTATAAATAGTTAGTTATATGTTTGTTATAGTTTTTTAGCCAACTAATTAGTGAGATTCTTTTATAAGAATTTCTATAAATGTATCCTTGAAGCCATTAACAAAATAGAGAACTATTACCTGAATCATTCCCCCTTCTCTTTTTCTCTTTTTCTCGCTCTCTTTTCTGTCTATTTTTCCTATCTTCCTTTCCTCCTCCTCTCTCTCTTACCTCATCTTTCACCTCACTCGCCTTCTCTAAAGCAACCACATGGCTCAGCTACCTTCATTGATGTCTTAACCAAAGTAAAATTGTGATTTATATGTGATTATAATCTCTCGTATGAGCTCAAATTTATTGTAAAGAAGTAAAGACAGCTAAAATAAACTTTCAATAATGAGTTCGTTGAAAAATATGCAAGAGTATTTGTCTAAAAGAAGTAACTTCTATAGGGAAAATGAATTGTTGACTTGGAAGGAAAGATTGTTTTGATATTGGATAATATTTTAAAGCTTTATGAAAGGTCTATCAGAAGTCACTTGACGTTTTTGGGAATATAAAAAAGTTGTAGACTTATTTTTATTGGAAGAACATATAAAAGAATGTGAGGGGATCTACTAAGAAATGTGATATATGTCAAAGAAGTAAATACAAAATTTTAATCTCTCTTGATTTGTCACAATCATCCAATGTATCAAACTAATTTTGAACTGATATTACCATAAATTTCATTAAAATTTACTTAAGTTTGAGAGAAATTCAGTTATGATGACAATAATAGATTGATTTCTGGTTCTCACAAAGTGATGAACCTTGTACATTGAGGCAGCCTTTCTAATAGATGGACAAACAAAAGTCTTAAATAGAACCTTGAAGACATACTTGATATGCATGACTGCTAACTTCCTAATGACATGGTGAAACAATACAAAATTTCATTTAGCCATTCAAGCGATCCCATTTGAAGTATTATATAGTTATACGCCACTACTAGATATATCATATTTTGTTAAATATAACAAGTTGGTAGTTGTTGATCAAGCTTTGCAGGATAGAGAAAAGGCTCTACAACTGGCGCAATTTCATATGACTTATGCTTCGAATAGGATGAAACAGGCAATTGATAGTAGGAGAATTGAGAGAGAGTTTAGTATAAGTAATATAATTTGCAAATAAGGATCAACTATAAGCTAGTTCTTTTATATTTTGGTCCTTTTAAGATTACATGCATTGGAAGGTTGCCTTTGGATTAGAGTTACCATAATTATCTCAAAATCATCTTATGGTTTATGTTTTTGAGTTTAAGCAAAACGAGAATCGAGAGGAGTCAATTTCATTGCCCTTACCAAATGTTGCATATTTGGTTATAGCTATTTCCGAGCGTAAATGGGAAAAGGGTAAGCAAAGAAGCGGTGCAGGTTTTCATACAACGGTTGGGAGCGGAGAACAAGAGTCTTCTAGGAATTATTTTACTGATGTGGAATAGAATTATCCAGAAAATCAATCTCGTAGACAAGGTTGGAGATAATGTTACACGAAGAATGAAGAGAAGGAATATTAGCTAAACATCGAGAACCATATTGCTAGAGAAGTATAGCGTTGGAGGACGAAGTGTCAACATCGTTTAGTTTAGTTTAGTTTACTATGGGATTGGGTCTAAGGATGGAAAATGTGGCCCGACCCCACCCTACTTCTGCCCGGGTTGACTAAGCCATGGGTCGAGATTGCTTGGCCTGCTCGAGCCATGAGCCAAGCGCTCGATGGAAGGTATAAAACGTCATTTTTTCAATTTTTAAAAAAAATGTAAAGTCTAGCAAGACACGCTTGTCCCACCCGTGGCCCATTGGGCTGGGGGCCGGGCCATAGCCCGGTCAGCCCCTGACTCGTTGCCATCCCTAATTAGGTCTATAGATTACTAATAATCCAATACTGTAGCCAACATTAGCTAGAAAAAGAGTCCTTAACTACTGAGTTTTGAGCAGTATAACGAAATTGTTAATTTTCTAATATCTTCATGTAATTCTGGCTAGAATTCTTGAATGTGGAAGTCTTGCGGAATTGTGGATTGTTAAATTAGTGTATCAGATAAAATTCAAAACAAACAAACCTTATGATTCCTTCAGGTTCAAAAGGTGCGAGGCACCAAGATGGGGCATCGTCTCGGAAAGGTCCCTCAAATGGGGAATTCGGGGTGCAAGCCTGCATCCTTAGTTCATAATGTGTGACCATAGTAGAGTCTAGATCAATTTAGTAAGCAGTAGCAGGACAAACAATTTTGCACCTTTGATCTTCTCCAAGCTGGACGTTGATACATGTGAGAAATCCCTAGGATTATTCTGTCAACGTGGCCAACAGCATTACAAGGAGGATTCAATTTTCCTCTCACTCCACAGGCTACCTGAAAGGAACGGCAAATAACCATTTCAGTTCTCTCCGCTGCTTAAGAAATCACATTGCTAAACCTTAGCCATTTAAGGATAATTTAATTCGAAGGGAACTAGCCTTACAGTAAAATCCTTCCCATTGTCAGCACTGTCTGTGTTACGGACCGTGAATTTCCAATCAGGAACGTAAGTTCCATAAACTACAGCAAAGTAAACAACTACTACACTTGCTCCCACAAGCCTATAGAATTTGGAACAGACTAGTTATGACTGGTTGATCCACAAGCAGGAAGAGATGGTTACAAATTGCAGAATATCAACTTACCAATGCCAGAAGTGTAACCTCAACATACGTAACAGGTTATATGGTGGATGTGGATCCTTAGCTTGAGAATCTTTTGTGAAAATTTCCACCAGTGCCACAATGAGATAAGCAAAAGCAATTCTCTGGGAAACGTGTATATACATTTTTGTAGTATCAAAGCTAGGTGATGAAACCATCAAACGAAAAATCATCATTACCTGAAGAATGCCACACCACCTTATTCTCTTCATGTCAACGCCATAAGTCAGTTTATCAGGAGCATGAGAATACCCTCCTTCAAGGTACAATGAGAACAATTTTTATTGATGTAACGAGCGAATTCAATAGGCTTATCAACCAAATCCATAGCCTGTAGGCATAGTGCCACCAGAAAAATATACTGACCTTGAAGCAGGAGGCCCCAAAACAGGAGTTTCAAAGTTCTAAGAATCACCTTCCTGACTGCCTTATCCCAGCTCTCTATTCTCTATTAAAACTCATAAATGAAAGTATCATGTGGAGCCTTTCTATCCGCCAAGCTGGGGAATAAAAGGTGATAGAACTTACCTTAAAAGCAAGTGGAATGGCCATTCCTACTATGAACAAGAAGAATGGCATTACAAAGTCTGCCAGGTTGCAACCGTTCCACGGTGCATGTCCAATCCTGGGCCATTCTCCTCCAGCATCATCCACCAAAATCATTAACTACATTTTCCATAAACTTATAAGTGGTTAGAACTATCTGTTTATGAAGGTACTATACTCGCGGCGGAATTGATATACCGGGTTCGAACCGGTGACAACTTGATCTGCAGTCAAATGCTCTACCACTGAGCTATGGACCCTTTGGGAAAAGAAAAATAAACTTGAAAGAGAGACGCCTACCCCAACGGTGAGACCTCTAAATACGTCGAGAGAAGCAACTCGTTTTTTTCTGTCAGTGGGAGGCTGCTGGTGGTCCGCACTACTCTTCTCCGCGATTGTTAACCGATGGTCTTCACTTCTTCTTTCCTCCTTAATCTCCAACATTGCTATTGCTTGGAGTTGGATGCCGAAGAAGGAGAGAACTAAAGAAAAGAAAGATTGTAGGTTTGCCCACTTTAAGATAACAGTTCAGTTTTGGAGTCTTAGGTACATAAACAAGTATGAAGTTGAGAGAAAATGGGTAGAGTGGATTTGGACAATTGCGTGGGAATCTTTAGAAGATCGAAAACAATTTGTTTTTAACTATTTATCTGTGACTTGTGTTTAACGACAATATTCTTTCATCCTCTCGCCTGGAGATTGAATGTTTTGGATAGCCCTATGATTGATTTGTCTTTGTCTTTTGTTTTGTTTTTTTGCGTGGCATAGCCAACAGAGATGAGGTTTTTACGGGGTTAGGCCACCATTAGACAGCACTTACTTCCTCTCCATATTGCACATGCTTATGCCACATTTCATTGCTTTTTACAAACTTAATCATACTTGTCTAAACGAAAGAGACTAGCCACACAAGAATACGGGAACCACGTCTTGTCTTGTATTTCCTTTTATATGAATGTTTATAGGAATGATAATAACGACCTTACGGGCCGGGCCGACACTCAGATCCGACTCAACTTATTAATATTTCTAAATGTTTATCGATATGGAAGAAGATCATTCAAAAAGAATCTATACCAAATTGGTAGGATTTCTTGTAATAATATATTAGCATTGACATATATATCAACTTTTCTTTGTTGTGTAATAACATCTCCGTGATTGGGTTGGTAGAATGATAGAGATTCTATGTTTAAATTCCTAATTTATACTCTCTTAATTAAACCTGTCATATAAAAATTGTCTGGTATAAAGTACTTAGTTAATGTAATTTGCAAGTTACTATATTAAAAAAAAGTGTAATAACACATCCCCGAATTGAAAAATATTATTTCTATTTTCTTTTTCTCGGCCCAAAATTGGGAAGGAACTCAAAAAGAAAACATTTGGCTCTACAAATGCAAAATTATACATTTAAGCTCGAGTAATGGGGTCGGGGTTGGGAGCGGGAATGCTGGGGCAAGAAGAACAAAAACAACCGCTCAAGACCTGTTTAAGAGATACTACTAACTGTGACTTCACATATGTAATCTAGTGTACTCCTCGCATATAACTACTTCCCAATTCCAAGTTCCTTTTGTATATCTCTTGTCAGGCTGAACTGTAACGTGTTATGCCATGGGAAGAGGGTGCGAGTAACAGGTAGTTTCCTTCGAAGGTCCTGTACCATAAAGTAACCACTTAGATATATGGCATGACAACTTTTTAAACCATGTAAAATATGGCATGACAACTTTTTAAACCATGTAAAATTCTCAACAACTAATAGTAAGTACCTTGAAAGTGGAATCTGGCAGTTTTGAATAGGATGCCTGCCAAATATAATTGTCAGAACAAAAGAATCTAGAATTTAAGTGTTGAACTGTAGAAGGAAAAATAGAAAGAGAACCTCGAGAGAAGTCATGTACTCTGCCTCATGGTGGCGAATGATGTTGACTATGGTAATTGCATTATCATCAGGAGCCTGAAACCCAAAAACCAAAAGAAAAAAGATCAGCTTTTTTGTCCCCCTACATTAAGGTTAACTGCATAGAACTAAAAGATGGCAGGTACAAAAGATGCAAGGCAGGGACAATGAATCTATTTCTTCACATTAAGTTAGAAAGATGGTTTATGTTGTTTTATGGGATCCTTGGAAAAAATCAGGGATGGCATAAAGTCATTGTGAAGTCAAAAAACCTCAGTAGATACCTTACTTATATTCTAGTACAAACCCTATACCAAGGAGACAATTGAAAGTAGAAACTGCAACTACTCATGTCTAATCAGCCGAGAATAAGCTTACCTTCTAGAATGTACAACTGAATCCTCCGCAGAAAAAGTCCAAACCAATACTTAATAACATGATAAGCATTGAAGGTTGAAGGTTGAAGGTCGGTAAGGACAAATAGCTGGACTTGGTCATATAAATAGATCAATTTCAACATAACCAACTCCAACAGCTTGTTTATATAATACTGTCCATCGTGTTACAACTTAATTACCTGAATGAAGCAAAATGGAAAAGATTTCTAACGTGTATGATACACTAAGGGAATCAAGCCAAAGATTTGTGAATGTAGGAGTAACCTGAATAAGTGTTGAATCTCTACAATCATGTTTTGCATTCAACTGAACATTTCCCTCCTCAAAGTAATGGGCAGCGACCTGCAGGAAGAGCAAGATGAAGGTACAAAGAAATGAATGGTTAGCATACCGTCTCTACCAGATTAATCAATTTAAATGGTTGCTTCATGCATTCAAAATAGTACCTGTAGTTTGCCTCTTATTTCAAGTAATTGTGTATCATCCTTAAACTCTATGTTCCATATTGAACGCCAACTTCCATTGCTGTATCATATGCGAAGGGCAGAATACGGAGACAAATATATATACAAATACAGGAGACTGAATCAAACAAAGAACTAAAAACAATTTACTTAAATCTTTCTAATTCCACAAACCAGAAATTTTGTGGGCTATTCCTAACAGCAGAAATCACTATAACAAGCCCAAAATCAGATCCTGGCCCCTCCACATCTTTCCCACTAACACAGTAGACTGCACAGACACCTTTTGGGTAAGCTTCATCAACATGTTTGAGTAATTCCGATTCTAAAGCACAACTGCAATGGGAAAATTACCATCAGTACCATCATTATCTTCAAATTGATTTCTTAACCATCAAAGGAAAATATAAACCAGGAACTCTAGTTATGCTGCATTTCAATTATGAATGCGGCATAGGAAATGAATCTCATTGATTTATTGATGCTGCAAGCCAAAATGTGAAAGAAGACAACAAAGGTTGCGTTGTTGGCCAACTATTAAAATAGAAATCGTAGAAATGTTAAAGATCAACATCAATCTCTTGCCTAATTGCATACATTAAAAAAGAAACTTGATAGTAACTAAAAAGAATAATTATGAAGCATAAAAGCATACCAGTGTTCCTCAACAAATGGTGATGCAAGTTCCTCATCGGCTGCAGGTCTCACCTCTGTACAAAGCTGAATCAATTTAGCAAATCATGATATAAAGAATGACAATCAAAAAGTATTCCAGCAAAAGTAAATTCAAAGTAAGATTCCCAACAGATAAGAGAAGAGTAAGAAGCAAAATTGCTTCATTTACAGGTATTTCAATTTGTTTATAGTTGCCTTGGATGACAAATAAGGATTCATAAATCAGAGAGTAGCTAAATTTAGCAATCTATTTACTTGACTTCGTTAAAAGTATTGTTCACCATATCTGCTTACTTGAGAGGATACGCAGAGGCTAATAAACCAACCGTTTTTCACCAACTTAAATAAAAAAACAATGAAGGAAGAATAAATACAATCCCAACTCTCCTTTGAAAAGTTATAAAAATAAGTAAAATTGGATGCGAAATTCTTACAGTGGTAGAAACTTACTTGCTTGACATGGTCTACTATGGCAACTTGTGCAGTCCTAGGATCAAGAAATTCGTTCTCACCAAGGTCATTGTAAGAGGTCAACAGCACCTACGAACATAAAGTACGCGCGCTGTGTGTGTGTGAGAGAGAGAGAGAGAAGAGAGGAGTAAATATAATCTATAAACAATTGAATCAATTAATATGCAATCAATTCAAAAAGAGGCTCATACATAAACACCAATAAGACACCATAAATGAACAACAATTTAGCACAATAACAGCTATCAAGTTCTTTAAATCCAAGTTGCACCATTTGCTTTTGTAAATGAACTTTTAAGATACGTACACTAAATGAAAAACAAAATCAAAACCAGAGACTTGCATCAGAAGTTCTATCAGGTAATTCGAGACAAGTCAAGTGAGATTTATTGTAGAGAGGGAATGCCTCTAGAGCCGCCTCTTTATATACTCTCTCGTCATCTAAAATCGATCTCAAATCTCCAGAAGCAACCAATACCAAAAACGGTTAATCAAATTCAAATTCAAATCCAACGAGAAAAGGAGGGAAAAAAAAAACTCAACCAACTGTGGGGAAGAAAGAGATGAACCTTTAGCGACGTATTGGATTTCACCCGCGGGAGAGTTGAGAAGGAACCACTTGGCGATCTCTTTCTTTTGCTTCTCGCTAAGCTCGCATTGCTTGTCCGCCATCTCAGAGATATGTGGAGGAAATGACGGCAGAGGGAATAGAGAATTATCAGTTATGTTGCGTGCGTGACATCATATGCAAATAAAGATTGGAAATGACCAAAACAACTTAATAAAAAAGTCTTAAAATTGACCTTATAATGTTGTTGTCCGTAATATTTTTCAGGAATACTTTTCTTAATTTGAATATGTGACAATTTTTATATATTTTAAAATTGATAATTGAATAGAGATGCTATAAGATGAATTTTATAATTTATTTAATTGACTTAGCTAATAATTATTTAAATTATGAGGATTCGAGTATAATATAAATTAAATAAAAATTTATGATATTTATAGACTTTTTATAGAATTATAATCATAATCTTATTCATATTTAAAATTATAAAAAGCATCAAACCTAAAAAATAAACAAAAATTTAAAATTATTTTTATCTATGAAAATTCTATTTTAGCCGTTCGGCAACTACAATTTTAATCATCTTTCCTATTTCAAATATTTATTATACATGTTCAAATAAATATTTTTTCGTTATAACTTGATAGTGATTCTTTTATTACATATTTATTATGTATTTTTTTATAGTGTTATATATACATATATATTTATTTATTATGTATACTAAGATAAAATTTTTAATTTTACCATTTGAGGATGAGCTTAAAGAATGAATTTATCTAATTAACTAATTTGATACATGACTAAAGAATTGATAATGTTAAACACAATCTACGATTTTCGATTATCAAAATCTAACCTTTTAAAACTTATTATTATTAGTTTATGTCATGCGATCAATAAGTTGATTACAATTTTATATATGATATTATTATTTTAATCAATATAGATATTATTTATCTTTATGTATTTTATTTTTTATATTTGATATTTTAATATTAAAGATAAAATTCTTAAAATAATTAATTTGCAATCAAAATTACGATGAGATCATAATTATGATATTTAATTTACATTTATTTATTATTTCTAAATTGTTCTCAGTTATAGTTTCATCATGACGAGATATTGATAAAACAGTAAAATAAGTACAATATTAGTGAAACGACAAAACTATTAGCTGATTTTATGATCATTTAATATTTTTGTTGAGTATATGGACTTATAAATTGAGTCACTGATGTATGGATATTAAATTTTAATAAATAAAAATATGCTTTTAAAGTTTACATGTTTGTATATTATCAATTTATTGAGGTTTTTTTTCCTTTTTCCGAGGCCTATAAAACATTAGGAACGACCTTAATTTCATTTTATTTCATTCCATTAAAAACAAAGAGGACCTTACCTTTTTTTTTCCCCTACTACTCTTCCTTTATATTATCCTCACGATACATAATTTTCATGCTTATATTATTAGTTCCGGCTTATAATAATTTCCCTTGAGCTGAAATGTCAGTAATATATATACATATTGTAAAATTCATTTTTTTCCAATTTGTCTTATGTTTATATAATTTTAGATACATATATTCAAAATATACTAAGTTACGTTCTTATCTAATAATTTAATGAAAAAATGTTTGATTATCGAATATGAAATATTATATGTGCATAAACATTAAAAAAAAAAAACAAGGCAATTCATCCAATCATACACATAGTACGTTCAATATTTAACAGAGGAAGTAATAAATCGATTGAATATATGTGCAATATCAAAAGAAGAAAATTAGTTAAAGATATATTACTTTTTTAGAAATGATAATCTTCACAAAACGTGCTATTTACATTACCTTATTTTATTTTAAATTTTTATTCTTCATCGTAGCTATTGCATTTGCTAGTGTAAACATTACCCGATTTAAATTAATGTTTTGTTTTTCACCTTAATAAATTAGATTGACTTAATATCGCATATTATTATAGAAACATAAATATCATAAGAATATTCACGTGCTTGACTTAGCTAGTAAACTATAAATCTGCATATCTACAAATATTGGACACTCCTTGACGAGCATAAGGATAGTTGCATAAAACTAATACACGTATAATTAAGTTTGCATGATTAGTTGGTCAAACCGGCGGTGAATCGTATACCCGTGGCCGGCAACCAGGACATGCCGTCAATGAACTGTCCGACAGTAAAGAACTTGGCAGTGGCAGCATCTTGAATTATGTGATAACCCGGCCACTTGACCCTCCTAGAAAGTAACGCACCAGGGCCATGGTTCCTGTACTCACCATACCACAATGTGCTCAATGCAAAGTCGCCATACCACTCAAGCCACCCTCTAGGTTGAACCAAACCACTCATGTACGTGTTCATGAAAACAGTCCTTGAATACTGTTTCCATGGTCTGCCCAAGTACGTTGGTTGTGTAGCGTAAATATAGCTGTCTTGTATGGAAAACCCTGTGCTCTGATGTGGGTCTTTCCTGCCTTGTGCCGTGATTGTAACCTTCTGGAGTGGCAGAGGAACTCTCGTGAAGATTTTGCATTTCTGAAAAACTGCTGCACCATTTCCGAATATGTAATCTATTGTGCCGTAGATTTCGCATTCTCGATAGAATTGGCGAAGAGAGTGAGCGTAAAGTGTGTCCTGGTATCCCTCCATACTGCACCTGTAGAAGACAGATTGGTCCGAGTCTACTCGAAGAGCAACAGCTTGATGGTTTTGGGGCCCAGCGGTGTTTCGAAACGTCAAATCTCTTGCTATGAATCCTTTCCCAGAGACCGCTGCAATAATGAAATCCATTAAATCATGTTAGCAGTAAGCTCAAAATTCAAAGCATGCAGCTAAGATGGTGCGTGTTCAAGTACTAACCAACAGTAGCAGTTCTAAATGTAGTATATCCTTGTCCGAAATGGCGAGCACCTGTCACCACCGTCTGACCAATGCCATCTCCTATAAGCATGATATTGGTTTTCTTCTTTTTCATGTCAATATTTTCTCTGTAAACACCCTTCTTCACATATATAATGTATCTTCTGTTAGAATGACTCGGAGCTTCATAAATCGCCTCTACAATACTAGAGTAATGACCACTTCCATCCAAAGCTACAATAGCGTCGAAGTGGACACCAAGTGAACTAGCTTTTAGAAGCTCTTTATCATCTTCTGTCAGCCATTCTGGACTTCCTGAACTTGAAAATTTTTTGGTGGCATTTTTTGGAAGCTTGAAGGGTAGGCTGTGTAATTGAGTATAGATACCTAATACATTGCTGATTAACTGAGTAACTTGCTTTAAGCTTCCTTTGATAAACTTCTCAAGACGACGGTCTGTTCCCTCAAAGCCTTCAAGACAGGTATCTTGGTTGCCCAGGGCAGCACTGAGCCAAGCTTTCAAATTTCCTTGGTAGTGAACATTTGTAGAACCTGCTCTGATTTCCTTCATCTCAGCTAAGGACCAAGCCAACTCGGAGATTGAGAAATCCAGGAGTTCTTTGCAATCCTCTATAGCTATTTGTTCACGGTAACTCACAGATAAAGAACTGAACCCTGCAATCATGTCAATGGTTTTCCTGGCTTCATTGAGCGTGGTCTTGAGGGATGCACTCAGGATTGAAGTTGCATTATGAGAGGCTACGGTTGATAGTTGGGATTTCAAGTTTAACGAGCATGAACCCTGATTTTCGACACCCATGCAAACTTGATTTATCAGTGATTCTGTGGTAAAAGTTTTCTTATTTGCAGAGTTGACATAGGATAAAGCTTGGAAAGAAGGAAGAAGGATTACAATTAAAAAAAAAAGGGGCAATGCCATGTTTCAAATGTTGACGGGAAGGAGAAAGCACACACGTTTGTGTTTTCTATATACCATAGCGAACGAATCGCATTGATTGTAAGAAAGTTAAAGCTTTTGAGAACTAAAGAATCTTTGATCCGCTTCCTTGGACACTGTCCAAGTTATGCTTTCTTTTAAGAGCAAGCATTATGCATATATATATGTATGAAAAAGAGATTCTTTGATTCGTTTCCTTGAAAATCGATCAAGTTATGCTTTCTCTTAAGAGCAAGGTGTTTTTTATATGATGAGATTCTTTGATCTGTTTCCTTGAACATTGAACAAGTTATACTTTGCTTTTTCTATTATTCTTTGCTATTCCACGGCTCATAGGATGCATCTATAAACTAGTTGGCTTCAACGGTTGTGGCGCTGGAGGGTCTAACTGTTCACATTTATCCCATTGGCGACTTTCTCAACTTTGATGCTGGCTCCCAAAGGTTGCCAATTGGAGCAACTTGAGCCTATTTCAAAGTGGGAGGCAGGTTTAAAAACTGATGATCACTACCATCTGCCCAGGGCCTGGTGGCACGACCAAACGAGAGCCCTAAAATATCCACATCAATGAAAAGAGTAACAGAGCCCATTTAGCCTTCTTGAAAATCAGGGGTGGAAACACAAATTCCTTTTGTGTCACTCAACTTCCAACAGTCTTTCTCTAAATAGGTTCCACTTCAGCTCCTACAAAATCTTTAATAACCCCAAATTGTAAGAAAGACTTCCAACCATTTACAAATTTCTACCAGAGACTGACATAAATGCAAAATCTAATTATCATTTCCACGTTCACCCAATCATAGGCCTACACGCACAAAAAAAAAATCAAATTACCACGAATGTATCAAGGAAAAGAGTTCAAATCCTCTGCATCTAATATTTCGGTTAAAGAAGAAAGATCTTTTATTTTTTTAGGAGATTCTGCCAAAGAACCAAATTATCATTAAGTACTTTCCAAGTCATAATAGTTGTAGCTCTAGTCCCATCTGATTCTGCAACCACTGGCATGTAAAAGCTCAAGTATTTCAGAGGAAAATATGAACCTAAGAGCAGCTACCAACTTCACTTTCTTGATCCTGCCACAACAAACCCTGAGGGCTAACTCAAATCCTTCGACAGAAACATTGCAAAGGTGCACCAGTTTTGCGTCTTGTAAGCATCTCAAACTTCCCATCACCATGCATAATGCCATGTCCGAGACAGTGCAATAACTCAAGTTTACCTGCTGATATTTACAGAGATAGAGAACTTGTATAGAGGTCCAACCATTCAATCTCAGATGACCTCAAAGAAACAGGTAAACTGAATGGCATCTTTACATTGCATAATGGAAAGACAGCATCCACTATCGCATAAAAGAAACTGATATTCATTTTACCTCTATTAAGAATATAGCTCTACTATTCTCTAGAAAGGTTAATTTGAAGTCAGGATTTTCACAGCCAAGACAAGGGAGAAAAAAATAACTAATAGACTCCATCGAACAACCTGGAAGGAACTGTCATATTAAGTCATTTGCATATTTTGTAAATGTGCAAATGATAAATGATGGAACCTAGCCATGGCTGTGCATCCAAGACCTCACAGATTTTCCTTGCATTGGGAATTATAAATTCAATCAAACACTAAGAAAGGAATCTGCAGTGGCTCTCAAGTGTTCTAAAGGTATAATGGAAACGTCAAGATTGAAGGCATAACATCAACAAAGAATAATATGCCTCCACAGGTTCTAGCAGATATAAAACCATGATCCTGGTGACCTTCATGGTTGTTTCTCTTCTTTTGATAATAGATGAGGATTCAGTGCACATGGTGAGTTTTTTCATATTGCAATTGCAGTAATTGAAACCTTTTTGGATGTGCACTCTCAATTCTTGTAATGTCCACTCCTAATGTGTTCCATCTTCCCCTTTCCGGATGTGCACTCTGAGATTACTTCCCATAGTTCCCCCAAAAACAAGGTGGTATAATATTGTAGCAAAAGGAAACCTATACACCACTCAAAATCAGAAACCAATACCTGTCGCAAGTTATGTAAGTAATATGCAAGTGCCAAGAACCCTAAATCATTAATTTTCTTGCAATGTTTCAAATCCAAAGTTGTCAGACATTTACACCTAGCTGCAAGTTCTGTCAGGCCTGCACTGCTGATTTCTGTAAGCCCTCGCATCTCCAAATCAGAGAGTACACCCATATGGCTAATATATACCATCCCTATGTCTGTAACCTTGTCACAATATGATAAGTTCAGCTTTTTCAACTTCTTGCAACCCCTAGCTAAAGCAGCTAACCCATCGTCTGCAATTCCCTTGCAGCTGCATCCACAATTTAAAAGATAAGGGAGGCTTGCAACTTCTCATGTACTGATATATGAAAACAGAACCTTCATTTGATTGATAGCTCCAAATTACCGATATAGGTCCAGTTCAAGAAGCATTAAACAATTAGTCGATATATGTAACAGTCCTTTGTTTGATACGTTTGTGCAAAGGCCTAATTTTAAGCATAAGAGTCTTGAACATTTAGAGACATATTCAAGTCCTGCATTAAAAAGAGGCTTCATGTAAGTCAAGTTGAGCCAAAATATAAAACAAAAAAAGAAGCAATTCCATTACCCAAATTGGAAATGAATATCGGAGTTATCAATGAGCTACTTCAACAATAGAGCAACTTGGGTACTTCACAAAGCTTACCTCTGTCACTGATTCCACGACAATCAGTCAGATCAAGCTCTTCAAGTAGCAAGCAAGACTTTCCAAGTTGTTCAAGACTTTTCTCAGTGATCATGTTGCAAGACTCTAGTTTCAAGCATACAAGATTGCGACAAGAGTATGCTACAGCAGAGATTGCAGCATCAGTTGTGGAACGACAGCACGTCAAATTGAGGATCCTCAAATTGACACACCCAGAAAGTAGCTGCACAATGCCTACATTGGTAACCCCCACGCATTTGGTCAACCCAATTTCTGTCAAAGACTTACAATAACTGCTCATGGTACAAAAACCAATTTCAGAAACAAGAGCCCCGTCAATTATAATTGTCTTAAGATTCACCAACTCTTTCATACATTGAACAAGGGTAGGGGCAAGTTCCTGCACTCAAGGGTTGAATTTTCTGGATAAACCAAATGAATAAAGTTAACACTGAAACACGGCATCTTGTTAACATTTACTCACGGAAAGAATGTAACCAGCATTGATGTGCCCAAGTCCTGTGTGCCCCCTCATCACAGAAATCAATCCGGATGAACTGACACGATCGCACCTAGATAGATCGATTTCCTGTACCCATTAGAAAATACACGTCCCATGAAATTTAAATTCATTTCTTTGAAATATACGTAAATAGTTGCAATATCACATAGAAAATATGATTACTTGTAGTAAGGGGATTGCATTTTCAAGAAACTGCAGCCCAAGATTGTCCACTAAAGGGCATCCCACCATAGCCAACACCTCCAGCTTTGACAAAGTAGCAATGGAACGTAATGATTCATTTGTAACCTGAAAGCAATCCACAGAGGTACATATTATCCAAGTCAATTATGAAGAACAAGCACATTAATGTATACTCCTCAACAATTCACATGAACCAAATGGAACAAATCACATGAATATACATACAGAGATAAACGGAAACTGACTCACAAACCTTGAGATAAGACACGTCAAGATAACTCAAGTTCACACATTTCTTGCACAACAGATCAATACCCAGATCAGAAATCTCCATGCACCACTTCAAACTCAATCTTTCCAATCTTCCACACCCCACAGCAATCTTCGCCAACCCAACATCAGTCACCCCTAAGCACTTATCCAGCCTCAGTTCCTTCAACCCTCCAGCGAACGACAAGGCAGCAGCTTCCCTATCACCAAACCCACAAGAAAACGACACATCGACACGTTCCAACGCTGGGCATTCCCTCATTAAAATCTCCATCCCCGGCCACCGCAGGCCCGCAGCTCTGCTCAAGTTTAAAGTTTTCACCTTCCATAAGCACCCTTGTGATTCACGACCAACTAGCAACGACACAATCACGTCGTCAATGTGGGGACACAAAGAGAGGTCCAGATTGTCAACGCAAGTGAACTTCTGAAGAAGGGTGAAGAGGAACTCGACTCGGAGCACACGAAGCGTTCTACGATAAAGCAAGTCTATCCGTTGAAAATCTGTGCAAACGAGTCGCCAGGTCCTGCGATCCGAGTCGCAGGACAGCTTTTCATAAATTTTCACGAGTAAATCCTCTGTGAACACGCAGAGAATCGAGTAAGAGGACATTGATCTAAGGTTCTTCCAGTACTTGGCTGTAAAAGATTGAATCTCTTTGTCTTGTTTTGATGAAAATGAGGTCCGTGTTGATAATACAAGTGCGTAAGTGCGCTTGTTCAGGTAGGGACAAACAAGAAGAGGAGGCGGATGCGGAGCAGAGGGTGGTGGGCGGGTTTCGAAAGTCGCCGAGAAAGAGCGAGAGTGCAGCGGTGTATCCGATTCATTTTTCTTTTCTTTTTTTTTCTTTTTCGATGGGCAACCGACCGAGGGCTTGCTTGAAGTCGGAATGTCTAAAGCTTTTTGTTTGGCAATACAGATGCAGAGTGAGTGAGTTGAATTGAAATTGGGAAAGGTCATATATAAACAAATGTAAAAGGTTGAGCAATGATTCCCTGTTTGGGGTTTGCATTCGGCCATTCGATTCCTTTTTGCCAAAGATTTATATTTCATTCACCAGTACAATTGAATCTATTTCTCAACTTCCAACATCTTAAACGAGGGGTTATATTTATTTTTAAATGGTTTATATTTGAAATATGTGCTAAATTTTGTATTTTTAAATAGAAAAGAAAATTCAAATTGGACCTCTTTAAGATATGTTAATAAGTGGTATATTTAATGATATTATTCATGTTCATTAGCCCTTTCTAAGTTGGCAAGACTATTTGTTATTTTGTTTCATATCTAATTTTGTTTCTCTCGAAATAAAATAAATTCTTTTCTTTAGAATCATTGGTTGTGATGATGTAGGGACTTTATATTGGTGAACGAGAGTAGAGACTGCTAAAAACCATACAAGGAGCAGCATATTTGACAAAAGATTTTTAAAAAAAAGGTCTAAAAGTGCAAGTCAGATCTTCCGTGTCCACTACAATATACTTATCTTGTTTCACGCGATCTCAACTATATAAATATGTGAAAATTACATTGGTCTCACACGTAAGTCTCACATATTTATATGGCTGAAATCGCGTGGAATAAAATAATAAGTACAGAAGATTTTAATTGTCAAAAGTGTACATAAGAGAATAGTAAGTCCAAGCGACGCGAGGGCGTTTTAGGATACGAAGAGCCGAGATCGCGATCTAAATCGTAAAATGCTTCACTCACGTCAGTAGAAGAACGTCTTCACGTTCTTTTAAACAGAGAGTGGAGAGGATAAAATTTGGTGTTTTTTTTAGCCTGAGGTATTTTGATTTTTGAGAGGGTCGTAATTATAAAAAAGCCTTTTAAATTTTGGTATTTTAAGTGCCCGTGCGTTGTTGTACGGTGTGAGTCTTTTGCGGGACTAATTAAAAATTGGATGGACCGTACCTATTTAAAGTGCCTGTGCGTAGTTGTCCGGTGGGAGCTTTTGCAGGACTCATTAAAAATTGGACGAACCGTACTTATTTAAAGTGCCTGTGCGTTGATGCACGGAGGGAGTCTTTTGCGGGACTCATTAAAAATTGGACGGACCGTACCGATTTTAGTTCATGTGCTGATGTGGCGATGAAGGCTAAGTGGGCCCAGACGAACAGTCCTTAAATAAAGTTGTCAGCGGAGGAGGAAGATCCTTTTGACCATTTTTGATGTAATAAAATGTACAGCTAAATTTTAACACATCTTAATCAAGAATGTGGCTTCAACTTTGAAATTTATATTGGTATGAGAAATTCGGATTATTATTTGAAATTTGATAATTTAAGCATAAAAAAGTTTTAGGAAGATTCTACACCTAGATCTTGTTTATTAATTAATTGTTTCATTCTTGTTTATTGCTTTAGTTTGTTATTTTAGATTATTTATTTTAGCTTTGCTAATTTTTGCCTTTAAATAAATCATTCATTTATTAAATTAGATATAACAAGATTGTTGGTAATATTACTTGTAGCCAAATTAGAAAATGGCATCCTTCTTGAAAGAAATATAACCTATGATGAATGTGAGCATAAATAATTCCTTTTGAAAAATATTTAGGTCTATAATGACAGTGATCTTAATGAGATCATTGCATGCTCCTTTTTAGGGCGACCTTATCCATATTCTTACTTTAAGGTCGCATTTAGTAACTAATAACGAAGGAATCGGAAATAAAAAATAAGATTGAAAATGAAAATTGTGAATCAAAATGGAAATGGAAATGCTGACTTAGGCATGTTTGGTATGCAAGCGTTAAGAATGAGATTATAAAAGTTAATAATTATATTATTATTTGGTATCAAATATTAAGAATGGTAACGACAAATTTTTACTTATGTTTAATTATTTTGTGATTGATTTTGTAAATAATTAATTAAATATTTTATATTATTTATTAATTAATACAAAAATATATTTAATAAATAAATAATTAAAATTATTTTTAACGATTCAATAAACTATTAATTTTTAAATAATTGTGCATGATTTTTCTTATAAGAATAAAATTAAAAAAGATAGTGAACTTATTTTATGATATAAAATCATTGAAATAAAATAAAATAATTATTAAATAGATAGTTAAACAAAATAATGTGCAATGTTGATAATAATATCCTAATAAGAATCAATCAAAATGATGTATTGTCTAAATAAATAAACTAATATTAAAGTATCAAATATATATTATAATATCGTGTGAACATTGAGATGACTCGAGTATGTCTTGGGCAAATAACACTTTGTAATAATCGAGCATACTTAAAAAGACCTAAACTTTTTTATCATCTTCACCGATCAGTCTTGTTCTTTTAACCAATTTCATTAATTTAAGTTCTCCAATCTCTTTCAATACATCAAATATTTGATTTCTTTTCTCACTAATATCCACAAAAAGAGGAAACGCTTTTTTCGTATCTTTTAAAGATGAAGCATATTTATGTTCAAATTCAACTAAGCTTTTTATATTGTTTGATAGCTCCAAAAGTTCTGTCTGAAGTGAATCTATGCTTTTCTTGAGCTTTCTTTTTCTAGGTTCAGATGATAATGTTGAATTGTTTTAAGTCACACATTCTTCATCATTTCCAGCATTTGACTGTACATTATTCACAATATTGCATTCTTCATCATTTCCTTCCATACTTCCTTCAATTGGACCTCGAGCAATAGCACTATTTCTTATTGCTCTATCTTTTGCATTAATTTTAGCTAGCCAATCAAAATGAACAAATGGCTTTATGTATAAAGTTGATGCTCCTTCACGACTTTACATAATAATAACAACATTATCGTAAATAATAATGCGCACAATAATAAATTTCAATATAAATAAATAATAAAAAGATAAAAATTTTATTTATACCTTTGCCCAACCGAAATAAATGTCTTTATCTCCAATCACCATTTTTTGTTTGTTATCCTATCTAAATTTGCTACATTTTTTTGAATATCTAATATTTATCCAAGTATCTTCTTCAGAATTTAAACTTTGGATTCAATATGAGGCTTTGCTTTAAGATCGGAGTCTTCCAAATGTTACATGATGCTAAAACAAGATTCCCTTTAAGCGATGATGAATTACAAAATCTTCAAATTGATATCGAAAACCAGGCACTCTTTCTTTAAAATGCCTCTCAATTTTAACATAGTATTAATTCTTGTAGTTACAATCTATCTTCCAATTGGTGCCTGCTAAATCATAAAATATGTCGACAAGCATTTTTTCTTCCTCAATATTCCAATATTTTTTATTTTTTCCTCTTCCTTGAATAGGTACATATTGCATATTATTTATATTTTCTTCACGAGATTCCATCAATAAGACACATGCAATTAAAAGCTATAACAAAAATGAAAACAAACAAAAATACTTAAAATATTTCATATGTAAAAAAAATATTCATGAATAACAAATGATATTCAAAGATTTTGAAGAAAACAAGAAGTATGTAAACTATATAAATTATTAACAGTAAAAGTCAATGACCTCTTCTAACTCTCCATCACATAAACATTTTCCTTGCCAAATTATCTCTTTATGCAGTCCATTCATTAGATGTTTCAATATCATCAACATAATCAATATGGACATTATTTTCTAGTATATCATCCAACTCATCTTCTAATGGATCTTTCCTCATACGTTGACAAATAAGATTGTGTGTATAATAGAAAACTAATATGATATCACTTTGAGGTCGCAATTGAATAATAAGAGGGACTTCTTAAGATTCCCCATCGTAACTTTAATAATCCAAATGTACTTTCAATAACATTTCTAGCTGCAGAATGTTTCATATTGAAATACTCTTATTGAGTATTTGATTAATGTTGTGATTTTTATTCAGTAAGATGATATCACTGACCTTTTTATGGTGCAAGAAATCCCTCACAATT
Organism: Erythroxylum alaternifolium; assembly: GCA_027478495.1. Taxonomy (NCBI): domain Eukaryota; kingdom Viridiplantae; phylum Streptophyta; class Magnoliopsida; order Malpighiales; family Erythroxylaceae; genus Erythroxylum; species Erythroxylum alaternifolium. Next base: position 36,982,991 of record JANIIA010000006.1, on the reverse strand, counting down.
TTTATATCCAACATTAATAAGATAATATTGACGTATTATATGATATTTTAAATGCATAAACCACGTGATTTTAACATATAGGAAATTAATTTGGACATACAACATTGAATATCTCACCCTGAGGAAATTTTAATCCACTTTTTCTAGATAATGCATCTTGAAGCACCCCACCACTAATAGCTGAACCTTCCCATCTAAGTAGTACATATATAAATTGCATATCTATAGAACACACACTTAAGACATTTGTGACAATCTTATTCTTTCTAGTATAATATTTGGTTTTCAATAATTGGCACATGTACCTTAATATATGTACCATCTAAAGCTCCTAAGCAATTCTAAATTAGCAAAATCGTATCTAGTCATTATTAACCAAAAGCAAATTTTTTACTAAATCAAAATCCATAAATGAATATTATTACCTTAAACCACCTCCATTTTTCATCAGTGCTATTATAAGGGACATGTTCAGGGACTTTAAGTATAACTCTCCATAACTTAAGCACAACTCTCAATACATTATAAAAATTACTACTTATCGCCTCTCCTGGACTAAAAATTATACTAGATTTCTCTATTTCTCTCATAAAAGGCTAGGAGATGTAAAAATATTGCTACCATTTCCTTTACATCTATATTTTTAGTATCTTTTAATCCACCAATATTTTATAACATGGAGCATAATATGCAAAGGGTATGCCTATCATGCATGCAATGTCACTCTCATACCATTAAGATGTGTTATTCAAACTAATGGATTACACCTATTGGGCTCTTTTATCATTTTTAAAATGCGCCTCTTTAGTATATATGATAATAAGCTTAATAATTTCACAATAATTTCCTTCAAATATTCGCTTTATGCCACGTTTTTATCTAAATTCTTCTTCTTTTGATCCATGAAGGTAATTATAACTTATAAATGCATTTGGAGCAAATTAAATATCAAATATATAATAAAAGTATAAAATATCACGCAAAATACATCAAATATGAGTGTATAAATATGATCAAATATACATTTATCAGAAACCCAAAGATAAAACCTTAAAATCCAACATACTTGATTTGCAATACATCCCTAAGGAAGATAAAACCAAATTTAGGGGATATAACTCTGATCTAATGATTATATGACATTATAAACCAAAGATATAAATAATTATTGAACCTACATTATGAAGAACTATAATAAAGATTAGAATATGATTTGAATGTCACAAGTAAATAACTTGATAAGTTTAAAATAAAAGTTTTGAATAACACAAAAAAAGACTTTCTTAATTTTATTAATTATCAATTTTAATTGTATACACTAAAAAGAACCTTCCCTAAAATAATAAAGCATAAAATAGGGTTTTAAAACTTAAAAAATTAAAGGCTTTAATTGGCAAAGTCTATGCTACGATTGCATGCTAGGTCGTGTTGATTATAAAAACTTTGATTCCATTACAACACAATTAATATCCACACTAATGTCTATTGACAACTGGATCCTTTTTGTCTTAATGGATCCAGACACAGCTTAGAACACATCCGTGGGTGTAAATTCGTAATTTGTTTCTATAAATTATGAGATAAACACAATCTAGGCCACGTTTGTGTTAAAGATCGTGTCTTACCACTAAGTTGCTCAATAAGTCACGTAGGTTGATATGTAACTTTATTCGAGGATGTGTTCACTTCTAAATCTTCCGGAACCTTAACTAAAATCAAGGTAAGGTTATTTTTCTTTCTCTTGCCTTTATCTTTCTCCCACTTATTCATTAAGTTGGTAAAGTTATTTTTTCTTCTTTGTCTTCATCTCCGTTTAAGGTGCCCATCTCTTTCTTACATAACTTCCATGCCCCTCTTTATTTTATCTATTTGATTTATAGACCTTTAGATTTTTCTTTCTTTTTTTTCACAATTTAGCCATGAATGTTTTTTATTCACAAATTTTAATCCAATTTATACACAAAATTGATCTTATAAAAAATAATCATGCATATAAAAAACCACATCAATTCAAAACTAACCTAATGTAAATTACATATAAAATTTTAATTACAAGGCAATGACAAAATTAAAACAAATGAAAGTGTATAAAGATGATTAATAAATTGTTAATATTGTTAGATTTATCCAAAAACACTATAAAATTAAAAGACTTATCATTCATAATGACATATGTATTAAAACATAATAGAAAGATTATGAAAGTAAAATTAGGCTAAAATAAACGTAAACTTGTAAGAAATGAAAAATTGATTTTATTGAACTAAATTAAAATTAAAAAAGTGAATGAGACAAAAGTAAATATTTAAAATGTTGCTTTAGCACTTTGAATGATCACTTTATTATTTTAATTCTAATTCATTTTTTTATAGATAATTTCATTTTAAAGGGAAGCTAGTGGTTACAAAATAGCCCTTAAAAGTATACAATCAACAGCTCAAAGGCCTCTGCTTTTGGTTGTACTAAAATATTCTCAAGTTCCTCTGCTTCCAGATTGCATACTAAAGCAATCAAACGTGATTTTAAACAACTTCTTATCACCTTTAGATATGTACTTGACATTGCTTGGATGATTAAATATTTTCTCCCATTCATCCTCGAAGCATTGCTTATCACATAAAGCTTATGCTTGCTTCCACGCATTGGTGTAGCTTAATTCGAAGAATAGGTACCATGGGCGCTGGTCTTGTAAACTTTATGCCAGTTGTCAAACTGGAATGAAGTTTTGCTCCATTCTACTATGATGCACTTTATATAGACAAAAATAGAGTCACTTATTTTCGGTGTTCATGTTGCTTGAACTTGATTGCTGTTTATCTCTTTATCGCTTTTTAATGATCCTTTTGACTCTTGATTTTCAGCTTATAGTTTGACTTTCTTTTTTTAATTTAAATAGAAAATTTTGAAATTATTATTATTATTCAATATATTATTAAATTTATAAATAAATAATATAATTTATTTATTTCTTATTAAAAAGAAATATATAGTGTTTGTTAAAAAAGCATGTTTATAATACAACATATAACTTTTGAGGAGTATAGTCAAATTAAGTGAAAGATACAATTTTGTCATATGGTTTTACACATTATTTAAAATTACTTAATGACTATCTTTAAATATTAGAAATATTAAATACTTTTAATTAATTATAATATTTTAAAATATTTTTAAAATTTAAGTAAAACAAAAATACCCCTTTTTTTATCCTCATATATATATATATATATATATATATATATAGTGAACAGATTCAGTTCAAGCTTGATGGGCCTAACTATGAGATGGGATAAGTTTTGGTCCAATGGGATCAAACCCTAGAAGAACACTTTCAAGTGCCAACTCCATTTTCATCTTTCTTTTTAAACTTCTTGTACATTTTAGTTCGCTTCAGAATCCAACTACATGAAAACTAGTAGCCCCAATAATTAACAATTAGTTGCCCCAGTAAGTTTCATGGAGTCTCAGTTCTTGATTTTTCTGCTTCTATTCCACTTGCTGTTAACCTTGTCTTCTGGTATGCCTTTCTTTCCTTTTTACTTTTTTTTTTACCCCTTTTAGGGTCTGTATAATTTCAAGTTCTCTGGTTAGCCTGTCCTAATTGTTTAGTAAATTGACTTTTTATCCATCCTTTTTATACGTTTTCACTTGATTGTTTTCGTCGTGGGGGCAGTGATGGGTTGTTGCTATTTGATGCTTTCTTCAGGAGGATCGAGAAATCTACGATATTCCTAAATATTTTCATGTTTTCTTCTGACTTTGTTCTGTTCTTGATAGCTGAGACATATTGGGCTCATTCTTTATGCTGGGTATTTGTTTTCACGCCGCTATTTGCATTTGTGGTTGGAATAAATAAGTAATATCGGTTTTTGGAGTCAGTCTTCTTTCTTTTTTGGGTTAAAGAATGTCTATTCAGTGACTATTGAGCAGGCTTTTTGGTCCTTTTATGATTAGTTCACTTAATTCTTAAAGTTTGATTATCAGAGTGAAATTATAAGGTGAAAGATGGTATGAAAGATGTTACTCATGACAAATTCATTCTTCTTTTCAGGAATGAAAAATAACAACTTGTTTCTTATTTTAAATACCCTTATCATCTGCTGTTACGATGTTAAAGCTCTTTCCCTAACATATGCAGGGACATCCGGTGGTGCATGTATCTCTAAAGGCGGTCGGTTTCCATCATTTTCATCTGAAGGGAAACCCCCAAAACAGGTAAGCAGGGGTGCCAAAGATTTGACTCTTTGCAGGGTTTTCCGCAAAAGAACTTGCTGTGATGTAGCTCAGACATATCCTGCTTTGCTGTCCATTAGGAGGCTGGCTTCGACAGGAGAAGCCAGCCAAGAATGCTTGCAGTTTTGGGAGTTATTAGAATGTTCCATCTGTGATCCACATATTGGTGTTCAACCTGGACCTCCTCTCATATGCGCCTCTTTTTGTGACAGAGTCTATCAAGCCTGTGCAGATGCATACTTTTCTCTGGACACCAAGACAGACGTGAGTGCATGTGTCATATGATGTCCGGTAGAAAATTTATGAAAAAATCACAAGTATACTGGATTTGGTTTCACTACTTATCAGTTTGGCAATTTTGTGTGGACTGATTAATTCTTTGTGACAACTTCTAAACGAGTTTGAAAAATGTGTTTTTAACGAGTTTATTGACTGCAGTTTCAAGCTGTTGTTAATAACCAGTCCTTCAACCTACCTTCTGTTATCGAGGGACACGTGTGTTTTAACAGATCCGATAATTGATCTTTTGCAGTATGATGTGGTTCTTATTCTTCTTTTGAGTGCTTGCGAGATTTGTAGCATGATGTTGTTCTTATTCTTCTTTTGAGTGCTTCCAAGATTTTATACTTAATTAGATTTTATTTGTTAGGTTCTAGCACCATGTGGAGTGAATGACTTTGTTTGTGGTAAAGGTGCGGAATGGGTTGCCAATGGCACAGAGCTCTGTAATGCTGCTGGTTTCACTGTTAAAACGTCTGATGATTTAAACTTTGTTAGAGAAGAAGCACCTTGCTATGGTGGAAAGGCCAGTCTTGATTCTATTGCTGATTCCTGGAAATCTGTGTCACCTCACAGGGCTGAGACCTCAGGGATCTTAGAAGATTTACAACTCTGGGTGCAGGAGAGGCCATTTAGTGAAAAAGTTTCTTGGGCTGTAGGAGGAATGGTTCTTACGGCAGGACTAACTTTTGTAAGGTAGAACACTTAAACTGAAATGTACTTGTAAAATGAGAATTCACTGAAAAATGGTCAGTGCAGATGCTACTAATTGAGAACTTTATATTTACCATTAATGGATTTGGGTGGGGAAATTTCAGTCATTTGATTAGGCTGAAGCTGCAGTTTTGGAGAGCTTAACCTTAAGCTTTCTGTCATAATCTTTGCATCGTGGCACTTCAGAATAACTGATTAATTGATTTTTGTTTATAAACAGTTCATCCATGATTGCTGTACCTTGATTAGTCAAGCATCTGTTTAGTAGCTTCAATGTAATGAAAATGTCTTAACTATTGATTCTGCAGCAAAAGGAAGAGTTACAGTCAGCGCCAAAGGCTAGCAGCTTTACAACGAACAGCAAAGAGGTTGGAAGGCAAGATGAACATGAAATCTTCGGCGAAACAAGGGAATAGGAAAGCAAACTGATAAGGACTGAACAGTTGAATATGCATTTGCGGCACCTTTTACAGGTGAATAAGAAAACTATGGCTATTTTCATTCTGCTCTTCCTCTTGAGGAGAAGTTGATGTTAAATTTTGAGGACAGCTTATTCAAGATATGATGCTTGGGGTCAGCAAAGATTTGTTGTGTCATTTTTTCCTCCCATTTTTCAACTTGAACTCAGATATCTCTGCTGGTTGATGGTCCTACAGTCGAGGGTTCTATGAGTCACTTAATTTTGTGTGGTCATTGGGTGAATCATAATTTTTTGACAGGATACTTTGAAAATAGAAAGATTTGGGAATGTTTAAAAAGTAAATATATGTTGTTGGAAATTTCTCTTGATATCAAGCTCTTTATTTTCTTTATACTTGTTAGCTTTTCCAATTTTGTCAAAAGAAACAAGCTTTTGCAAAAAATTTCTAGGGTTTGAAGAATATTTTTCTTCCAGACTTGGGAATTTCAGTAATTTGGATGAAAACTGTCTTTAATTTGTTTCCTATGTAAAATTGTCATTTCTCTGGTTTGATTTTGCAGCTTCAGTATAGCAACAGGCTGCTTCATTATCTTGTATCCGGTACCTTGAAGGTGGACTAAACTGTAATAGTCAAGGTCTGTTAAGTAAGATAAAGGTGGAAAACGTACTTCATTATTGTCCGTGAGGTGGTTTACTATGGAGAGGTGATTGTGGTAAACAGGACACATGTTTGCAATGTGATAAAAACAAACATACCTGTTCCTAATACAAGGGTGATAAGTAGTGTTGCGGGTAGGAAATTTCAATGTAAGCTTTTCATACCACTCTTAATCGATAAGAAGAATATAGTTGTGTCAATCTTTGGGATTCCAACATGTTCATGATTTGACTTAGTATTTAGACTTCTGCCCTTGATAAATCAATACATCTAGTCAGTTACTTGTAATTGGAAAATTGGAATATATAAATTTGATTGTTCATCTGATGTTACTGATTGTTAAAACTTTCTTTAATTCAAAGTTAGTGAAATGATGAGATTAACAAATTGTCGTCCCTAATCCTTAAAAGAAATTCGTTACTCTCTCACACAAAAAAATTAAAGGACCAAAATTTTATATACACATATATGTACGTATGTAGGATTAAAAGCAAACTAAACAATTGCCCAGTAAAATGTAAGGAATTCAGTATAAAAGGCTAGAGCTCTTCAAATTTAATTTTTGTTAGTCTTGTTAATATAGTTATCAATAATTTTATTAACATTTTTCTATTATACTATTCTTAACATTTCAATTATACTGTTTAATTGATGTTTTCTAAATGCTTTTTTTGCTCTCTCTCATCCTCCTATCTCTTATGTTAATGCGATAACAAACACTGTCATTGTGAACAAGTGAAACTTGACACTTGCTGTGTTGTTCTTGTTACGTTTTTTAAAGAAGATTTTTAATGTACTATATTAAATTTACTAGGTATTCTATTCGACTAGAGGTCTATATATTCTTTTTTTCTAATTGTTATATTATATTTTTATATTCTTTTTTCCTCTTGAAAAATCAAATTATAGATTAATTTATATTTTTTGTTTTTAGTTTTAAAAATTCAATTGGTTTAATTTAATACATTTAATATTTTTTATACGTTTACAAGAAGAAAATTATTAATTGTTAATAATATACAAAATTATGTTGATTTTAATTCTTCTCATCAGACTTTAATCCAATTGCATTTTGATTATATATCTCCATCAATTCTTTCAACATTGATAAACATAATAATGCATATAACTAAAGAATAATTATTTAGTTATTCTTTAGTTAGGTTCAAATTGTTTAGATGTTTGTAAATCCTCGCGGAAACGATAACCTTTTATACTATAAGATATAATCCATATACTTGTGGGTATTAGAGTGTTCTTATATATAGAACTTTCACAACAAATTTTTGGCATCTTTGTTGGAGAATTTTAGCATTAGGAAGATTTGAATTCCTTTTAGTTAAGTTTGCCATTCTTATGTCCTTGCGATTGCATGAACACAAGAATTACTCAGAGTTTAAGTAAGGTCGAAGAAACTCCATCTTTTGACATCACAAGGCAAGAAAGAGAAATCGGAAGAAAAAGATGCCAATAAGAGATAGAAAGAATAATGATAAAAAAATTCAATCACGGAGACCAACAAAGAACCCTTATAGACTTCAAGAGGCCAGGGTTTAATGTGGCATAATAAGGCATCACTCGACCAATGGTGTAAGCAACGTCATTCGAGAACAAACTAGCGTTGCTGAATATGCTACAAACCAATATATAATTCTACAGGTTGATTAATCAAGATACCAACGCTCCTCTAGTGAACTTCACAGAAATATGTGATATCTTCCTTTATAATTGTATGTCGAAAGATTATATTAGGATGAGGCTATTTCCCTTTATACTCAAGGATAGAGCCAAGGCGTAGTATCATTCCTTCAACCCAACCAACTTCACGACATGGGAGCAGTTGATGCATGCTTTCCTATACAACTACTTTCCTCTGACGAAGACAAAATGATTGATAAAGGAGATTACCAATTTCCAACAAAATGATGGGTTTCACTATACAAAACATGGAAGTGGTATAAGGATTTGTAAAGGAGATGTCCTCGTTACAACTTGCCAAAGGAATTCCTATTGCAAACTTTCTACAATAAAGTTAATCTACCCATGATGGACACCATAGATGCAACTGTTAGAGGTTCCTTGATATGGAACATAGTTGAGGAAGCAGAAGAGTTACTAGAGGAGATGGCGAATAATAGTTGTCTTTGATCGTCGAATAAAAGCAGACAACAATCAACCTTTCGGGATAAAAAAGGAGTGATTGTTGTCGATTCAGTGACAACACTACAGGCTGAGATTGCTAACTTAACAAAGTAATTAAACAACCTAAAAGCCTCCTCTTTAGCTTTAAAGTAACTCAGCGTGGATGCGAATTATATGACCTAGAGAATCATGTTACCACCGATTAATTCCTAACAGAAAACAACAATGCAGAGAAACTCAACTATATGTGCTCACAGTTTGGCTAAGGAGGAGGACATAATTCATATTCTAACATGTACAATCTTAGGTGGAGGAACTAACCAAAATTTTCTTTGTTTAATAATGCAAGAACTCAATTAAGAAATTAAGGTCCACTTGAATTTCAACAAGACAAGTCCAGTGCCAATGATTTAAAGTTGGACAAGATTATGGAAAAGATCATGAGAATGGATGAGGCCTAGAAGAGAATAGAAGGAAAGTTCGAGCAAGTAGTGAAGAATCATGAATCCTCTATAAAGTTATGAATACTGTTCCGTATCGGCTGAAAAACGAAATGATATTGACATCTTTGATATCAGTTGTAGGTATCGAACGGTATCGAGTATTTTCACCTGGTACCGGTTGGTACTCAAAATACCAGCATATATTGGGCTAGTACTATAAATTTACAAAATTTTGATGACCATTTTGTAAATAAAAAAAAACAAAACTACTCCCGCCCCCCACCTCAACGCCTCTGCGGTCTGCCTCTCTTTTTTCAATTTTTTGTCTCTCTCACCCTATCATCTCTCTATCTCACCCACACTTTAGTTGTCCTCTCCCCTCCCCGGTGGTGCTCGGTGCTCCAACTCCACTGCGTGACTCTCCGGCGGTGCTCTACTGCTCCTCCACCATGCGATGTCATCTTCGAACATCTTCCTCCACCATGCGACGGCCCCACAGAGCCTTTAGCCATCTCCACGATGATTACAAACCCGTCGTCTGCTCTCCAATCTCCGATGGCCACCAAGGAACCAACCACACAACTGTCAGATCTGGAAATAATACCCACATCTCAACCCGACCTGACCCGACTATTTATACCCATCACTGGTTATAAATTTCTGTTTGGTTGGGTGTCTTTTTTTTCAGTTTCTGATAGAATTTTTCTGGTTAACTGTTTGTGTTGTGAATTGTGATTGTGAATGGGAAGTTGGAATGAAATTGTGAAGCATTTGTGACTGAGTGTGTCATTGGTTAGAGTTGGATAATCGATATTATGGGTTAGATTTGGAGTTGAATTGAATGAAAGGAGTAGGGTTTTAGTTGGTTTTGGTAATGGTTTGGTTAGTTTTGGTAATGAAAGTTGTATGTTACTATGTGGTAATGGTTCGGTTGGTTTTGGTTCATTTGTGATTTGATAATTGATGACTTGATTTATGTTAAATTTTTTGATTATTCATGGCATGCATTAAAACTTTGGAAAGGATTTCAAATATTAATTCAAAATTCAAGTTTCAACTTAACTTTATGACGCATGATTTGAAAGTTAGAAAGGATTTAATGTTTCGACTTAACTTAAAACGAACAAACTTAGAATATAAATTGGAAAGAATTCAAATAAATAATTAATTGACATAATCTTAAAATTATTGAAATGGTATTTTAATATTGGGTAAATAGTTATTTGAGTATAATTATAATATAATTTATCATTGTCTTCCATCTACAAAATGCTAGATCTTTCAACCCATTGCGTTAACTGTTGTCCAAACCTGCAATCACCATAGAAATAATTTGTTGAAAAAATAGTAAAAGCTGTGAATTATATTGAACGTGGGAGGTTCTTTACATATCAGCCAGTGAATTATATTGAATGCGGGAGATTTTATACATATCACCAAGTGAATTATATTGAATGTGGGAGGTTCTTTACATATCATCAACTAGATGCCTTGTAGGTATTATAAGTCTTACGTGGAGTCGCTAAAACAAGATAATGCATCTATCAAGACATATACTCTTTAAATCTTAACTCTCATACTCATGGGCTTTACTACTCTCCAATAGTAAAGTCTATCTATTTCTGAATTTTACTCT
>JANIIA010000006.1:36960786-36972365 GCA_027478495.1 Erythroxylum alaternifolium | reverse complement strand
ATTATTTATATGTGAAATATTTAAAAATTATTGTTATTTCATATTAATTGTGATTATTATTTATTATTATGATTTTTGAAAATATGGTTGATGTAAACTTGTAAAGTATACAGTACAACTATACTATATATCAATGGACTATTTTGCAAATTTTAAAACATTTCAGGGACTATTTCATAAATTTAAAAAATTACCCGAAACAGTACCCAGTATTGACTAGTACCGGTATAATTTCCAATCTTGTACTAAGTCCGGTATGATATTCGCAACTTTGCTCCTGTATTCGCAACCTAGAGGTTTAAGTGGGCCATCTTACGAATGCATTATTTACAAAAAGTGTGGGGAGGCTGTCAATTAATACCGAAGCAACAACTTAAGGTGATCACACTTAGGAGTAAGAAATAACTAGAATAACTAGTGGATAAATAAGTTGAAACCCATCTTGTAAAGGACCAAGAAAAGTAGAAAAATAATGAAGAAAAGAGTGAGGGCCGTCTTTATGTTGCCCCTCTTCCATACCCACCTAAGATTCCATTTCCACAGAGATTACATAAGAATAAATTGGACGTATATTTTGGAAAGTTTGTAGAGAAGTTGAAGATGTTGCAAATTAACTTATCTTTTGTGGAGATATTGAAACACATGGTTAAGTAAGCAAAGTTATTGAAAGACTACTATCAAACAAGCAGACTTGGGAAGATAATCAAACAGTAGCACTAACTAAAAGCTGTTATTTTGTTATCACCACTCATATGCCTTCCAAATTAAAGGATCTAAGGAGCTTTATAGTACCCTTTGTAGGTGAGCTAGAATTTCCTAAATGTCGATGCAACTTAGGCGCAAGTGTAAATCTTATGCTTTTGTCGATCTTTAGGAAATTGGATCCAGGCAATGTGAAGCCAACTTCAATGCTCATGCAATTGGCAGATCAATCTATCAAGAGACTGTTTGGTGTGGTAAAAGATGTTATTGTTAAGGTGGACAAATTCATTATTCCTGTAGACTTTGTGGTACTATATTTCAAAGAGGATAGGACTTATTTGCTAATTCTTGGATGACCATTCATAAAAATTAGGAGAGTGTTGATCGACGTTCATGAAGGCAAATTAATTCTTTGGATTGGTGATGATCACGTGGAGTTCAGTATGAACAAGGTCCTGAAAAATTCAAAAGATGGTAGCTCTTGCATAAAGATTGATATAATGGATGAATGTATTAAAGAGCAAGAGGAGAAAATAGGAATTGTCCACTAATTCTTGGATGACTATTCATGAACATTGGGAGAGTGTTGATTGACGTTCATGAAGGAAAACTAATTATTCAGATTGGTGATGATCATGTGGAGTTCAACATGAACAAAGTCTTGAAAAATTTGGAAAAAGGAAGCTCTTACATGAAGATCGATATAATATATGAGTGTATTAAAGAGCAAGAGGAGAACTGATGTGTAGAAGTAAATCTGAGGAAGTTGAAGCTGAGATGAAGGATTAAGGAGAGGCTGAGGAGTCGGGTGTTCCATGCATGAAAGCATACTAATGAGAACTAAAGCACCTGTAACACCCTCACTAAAAAGCCACCAACTTAAGAGTTGAAGCCTTTACCCGCATACCTAAGTTATACCTTTCTAGGTGAGGGCGAAACTCTACGAATCATTATTTCCAACCAATTGGATGCGGAACAAGAGAATCAGGTGTTGAAAATCATTAAAAATCAAGTGAAGGCCATGAGATGGCAGATATATGACGTATGAGGTATAAGTCTGAACGTAGTTATGCATAGGATCAACTTCAAAGAAGGAAGTAGAGCTGTAAGGGAACATCAGTGAAGAATAAACCCTAACATAAAGGAAGTAATCAATAAAGAAGTAGTAAAGCTACTAGACATGAGTATCATATACCCAATTTCAGATAGTAAATGGGTCAACCCAGTATAATGCTTACCAAAGAAAGGAGGAATGACCATAATAGAGAGTGAAAGTGAGGAGATGATTTCCACACGAATAGTTATATGATGGAGAGTATGTATTGACTATCGCAAGCTAAACAAAGTGACTAAAAAGGATCACATTTCTTTTCCATTCATAGATCTAATGATAAAAACGGTGGCTGGATGTTAATTCTATTGTTTCCTGGATGAACATTTGAGCTACAATAAGATTTTTATCTATTTGAAGGACTAGGAAAAGACCATTTTTACATGTCCTTATAGAACATTTGCTTATAGACGGATGCATTTCAAGTTATGCAATGCTTTAGCTACATTGATGTCTATCTTTGCAGATATGATAAAGGACATAATGGAAATTTTTATGGACGATTTTTTAGTCTTTATAGGCTCTTTTGAGCAATGGTTAACAAATTTGGATAGAGTACTCCAAAGATGTGAAGAATCACACTTGGTTCTTAATTAAGAGAAGTGTCACTTTATAGTGCACGAAGGTGTAGTATTGTGACATAAAATATCATGCCAAGGTATTAAAGTGGATAGAGCCAAAATGAAGGTCATAGAGAAGCTTCCACCACCAGTTAATGTCAAGGGCGTGTGAGCATTTTTAAGAAATGTAGGATTTTACCTAAGCTTCATTAAGTACTTTTCATTCATTGTAAGACCTCTTATGAATCTATTAGTCAAGGATGTGCCTTTTAATTTTAATGATAGTTGTTTATTTGTGTTTAATTGATTGAAAGAGGCACTAATTTCAAGATCAATTTTAACAAAACTAGATTGGTCATTACCATTTAAAGTCATGTGTGATGCTAGCGAATAAGCTGTGGGTGGTATGATGGGTCAATGAAAAATCAAAAGGCTGCATATGGTTTATTACATAAGACATTAATGGGACCCCAACTAAATTATACCATTGTTGTAAAGGAGTTACAATTGGTGTTATTCAGGTGACAAGTTTCAGTCGTATCTCTTGGGATCCAAGGTGATCATTTTTACCAATCACACTGCATTTAAGTATCTCTTCGTCAAGAAAGACATGAAATTGAGACTTATCTGATGGGTGTTGCTCTTATAAGAGTTTGAGATAAGAGACAAGAAGGAAGTGGAGAATGCGGTGGTTGACCACTTATCATGTCTTGAAGGAGGGAAATATAGCAAAGCGAATACATTGATGAGTGATTCCCCAATGAAACCTTGATTTTGCTCAACCACCTTGTGGTACCATGGTACAATGATATAGAAAACTTTGTTGCAGGCAGTGTTCTCCCTTTAAATTTGTCCTACCATCATAAAAAGAGATTATTGTATGAATGTATCAATTATCTATGAGATGACCTGATCAAAGTGTGTTCCAGAGGAAGAGATGTTAGATATAATGATGCAATGTCATGAAGCTATTTATGTTAGGCATTATGGAGCAAACAAAATGGTGGCTTGAGTATTAGAATGTGGATTTTATTGGCCAAATTTTTTTCAAGTATGCTTGGGACTTTTTGGCACAAGGCAATTGATGCCAAATAATAGGGAACATTGAATTTGTCTAACAAGGATGCTTGTCTAACATTTTATGCATCGAATCATCGTTTTATGCTGTGTTTTTGTTTGAATTCTTATCCTTTAAGTTCGTGAAGACAATTATAATCTGTATACACATTTGGAGTGAATTAAGTACCAAATGTACAACAAAAGTATAAAATATCAAGCAAAATATATCAAATATGCGTGTAATATAATCAATTATGCATCTATCAATAAATCAAGAAGAACATCTGGGGATTCTAACTTTCTATATCAAGTCTCTAATATAGTTTTTCTTCTTTTCCTTTAGTTATTTCATTAATCTTGATGTTTAATCTGAATTCTAGGATGTTTAACATGTTCATGAATTTTTAAATTCCATATTAGGATTTATTCTAGATTTATTTTGTGACTTTAATTATTATTGATTTCAATACATATTCTAGTGTTTGTGATAATTATGCATGCTTATACTCGATAATAAATCGAGAGAGTGAGTCAAAGTAATCAAATTAGATTATGCAATAAGAGTTGATAGTTTAATAAGTCCCACAATTATCAAATTAACAATTATTCAAAGAGAGATCAAGAGAGATTTTGTTTCAAAAATTAATTATCTATTACATAGCTTCAGATTTAATTGAAAATGTTATGGAAAGTTTTATGAATCAAGAGGTTATAAATCTTGAATTTTTGGATTCAATTAGAGTTAATTGATTAGTTCTTAAGAGAGAGTAATCAATATCTTATGAAATCTAGGATCAAACACATAATTGGATCAACAATAATTAATTAAACAAAATAAGGAAAGAATAAGTCCTAAGTATTCTATCTCTAAATTTTATTGGCAGCTCAACTATTTTATTGTTTACTTATTTTGTTTATTTATTTATTTTATTTTTTGTGATTTGTTATTCAATTCAATTTTGTATTACCTTAGACAAAGCTAGGTTCAGATTGTTAGTTATTGCATAATCCTCATGGAAATGATGTCTTTTGGTACTACAAGATATGCTCTGCATACTTGCGGATATTGAGAGTTTTATTATTAGATATAAAACTTTTTTCAATTAAAAGAAAAGGATGCTTTACATAGTAACACATAAGCAATCCTTTATGATTCTTCTTTAATGAAGCAAAAAGCCAGGGTTTATTGGTTGAAGAATGGAGATAGGAACACCTCATTTTTTCACAAGCCCATAGTATCGATGAAAGCTAGAAACAAAATAGTTTATCTTAAACATAATGATATCACTCTTAAATCTTAGAACCAGTTGTTGGAAGGGCCTTTCAAGTACTTCAATGACTTAATAAACAAACCCTCTGAAGAACATTCATTTATACAGTTCCTTCAGCAGGTGTTGAAGGATTCTATAACTTCTCATGATGTAAAATTGTTATGAAGGCCTGTTACCCTACAGGAAATCAGGAAAATAATTGCTACACTCCGCCCTTACAAAGCACCAGGACCAGATGGTATCAATATCAATTTCTTTAACAAAACATGGTCTCTCACTAAAGACATGATCTTAGAAGTAGTTCTTGAATTTTTCAACAAGGGCACCCTTCTAAAAGAGATTAATAAGAAATTCATAACTTTGGTTCCAAAGTAAGGGGAGCTGAACCAATTTTTTGACTTTAGAACTATATCTTGTTGCAACTTCATTTATAAAATTATCTCAATGATCATTGTTCAAAGACTTAAAGGATTACCTGGTAAGCATATCAGTCCTAACCAAGGAGCTTACATATCTAGGAGGGTGATTGGAGATAACATACTCATTTTTTAAGAGCTCATTAGTAATTACTCCAAAAAGAAAAGCAATCTTAACTGCTGCATCAAAATTGATCTTAAAAAGGCATATGACAATGTCAACTAGAACTTTACTATCAATATCCTCTATACTATGGAATTCCTAGGTTCTTTCATTCAATGGATTGAGCAGTGCATAATGATTTCCTTATATAACATTCTAGTGAATGGACAGCCAACCAAATTCTTCAAGAGTTGTAAAGGAATTCAACAAAAAGATCCATTATCACCCTACATATTTTCCTTTATCATAGAGACACTCCATAAGATAATCATGAGGGCTATTGAAAGAAAAAAGGGCTTTAAATACCATTTAAAGTGTAGGAAACCCAAACTAAATAATCTTTGTTTTGTAGACAATATGATTTTATTGTCTAAAGCAGATGCATTATGTACCTCTACATTAATGAAAGCCCTTAAAGTTTTTCAAAGATATTCTAAATTGCAGCTAAATTGCTCCAAGAGTAACATTTATCTCTTAAGGAGTGCTTCCAATAGTAAGCAATTGATCTCAGATATCATTGGCTTCAAGCAACAAGATCTCCCGATGAGATATCTAGGCATTCCCATTTCTTCTCAAAGAATGAGAACAAGAGACTTGATGGATCTCTTTGATAGAATTCAATTCAGAATATCATCCTGGAGCTTCATTAATGCCACTGATTCCTCCTTTCTTTCATTTTTAGATCTATTTTATTGAATATTAATTTATTTTGAAATGCATAAATTAACCTAAATTATAATTAATTTTAAAAAATATTTATAATTCCATCAAGAATTTTGTTGTAACAAAATTAACTAATTAGGTAATTTTAGTTTTCTATTAAAAAATTTAGGGCTTGATTTATGGTAAAAGTTGAATATGTATAGAAATTGAACGAATTGAAAGATACTAGGGATTAAACTAGTTGCAAATTTTAATTATTTTTTATATTTTCCAAATAATAATTTTAAAAATTCTAAAGAAACGTAAAAGAGATTTGTGGGACAAAATTTAATGTTTATAAAGCCCATACCATAAAATTTAAAATTTAAAGAAAATGTAAAATGTAATACAAACATATTATGAGTTTGGCAAATTAGAGCTTTTCTAAATTCTTCTCTAGTTGTACAAATTGGCTTCTTGAGCTTTTCAGTCCACTTTTTACCTTTTTACTCTAAATGCACGGTTTATAGTTGCTATTTCTTTTAATTTTGGTTGGGGGAATCCATTTCATACTAGTGACTATTATTTTTACTTTGTACTATGATATATATTTGTGAAAACCGATTAACTTATTAAACTTGAGCCATGTATATATATATGTATGTGTGTAATGTAAATATACGGAAAAGAACTCCAGGATCAAACTAGACATTGCCAAAAGGGGAAGGATATTCACATATATACTCAAATTGATAATTACAACTAGTACATGCACATTACCCAATGTACGTACTAAACAATTTGCTGCAGATAAAATGTCAAATAATTAGTTGAAGTGCTATTAAAAATTTCTGCTACTTGAAGAAGATTAAATGATTCTCTTCCTTAATAGAACCTTGATTGGAATGAATTCAAGTTCCAGCACAAGTTGGGTTTCCCTGCGATCTTCAAAAGCCTTTTGTCCCATATTAGGCGGCTCCAATTTTCGGTGGCTGTTTGAACAAAAACAAGAATGTAAATTAACAAGAAATTAGTCTATGAATGAAGGATTTTTTTGTTTTTTGTTTTACCTTTTTCAGGGGCAATTTTGAACTGCTTGCTGAAATAATTGGTTTTAATATCTCAAACGAACACACTAGTGAGTCGTCTACGATCAATAAAGCGCCGGCATTGTCGAATTCGCCACCATAATTTGGAGCTGAAAATATTGTAACTAATCTTCGCTTCGCAAAAAACTCGTATCCATCCTCCACCACCTAAATACAATACAAAATTCTATAATCTGGAGGAGCTGGATTGTCTAGCAAACCGCAGGTCTAATAAATACTATTACGTCCTCAAGGTTGAAATCATCTATCAGTAGCCTCTTAATGGCTGATTACATTAGAAGGCTAAATTGCAAAACTAACCCTTTGAAGCTTCTTATCATTATCAATATGAATTCGATTGATTGGTTAACTAATGTATTGTACCATTGGCCTGAGGCATTCTAAAAATCTAGATTAGAAAAGATTGGTTTCACAACATTACCAGAGCAATGGTATAGCCTCACCTGGTGACCTCGGCAAATCAAATCAAGGTCATTCTTATCGAGAAACTCCGCAACCTTGTCAGCCCCAAAGGTACACGAAACCCCTCGATCGCTGTCTGCCCAGCCATCAGCCTTAGCATCCGGATCCGACCAAAGGAGGTCACATAACAGTCCACTGTCTGGAATTTCAGTAGGTCTGGAGATTTCCTTTATTTGGTCCAAAGTTTCCATCTCTGGAGACAGTCCTCCATGCATACATAGTATCTTTTCATCAATGAGTGCGGCCACCGGTAAACAATTAAAGCAGTCCGTAAATATTTTCCAAAGCCTCACATTGAATCTCCTTTTGCACTCATCATAAAATCCATATACTCTGTTGATCTTTGCATCCTCATGGTTTCCCCTTAAGAGGTAAATTTTATCAGGATATCTGATTTTGTAGGCCAGAAGCAGACATATAGTCTCCAAACTTTGCTTCCCTCGATCAACATAATCTCCAAGAAACAAGTAACTAGCAGAAGGCGGGTATCCACCATACTCAAATAGCCTCAAAAGGTCTTGATATTGTCCATGTATATCACCTGGAACAGGGCAATAGGTTAGATATATACGGATTGAGAGTGAACTGTACGAAATGAAGACGACTACCCGGTTTTCTCATTTCAGCAACACAATGGCCGTGTTCAATCATGGGACTGAGAAGAAAATGCAATCGGAAGAACACAAATTATAATTACTAGACTTTAATATCAATCACTCCTCCCAAATCATCTGCCACCAAAGTAGACCCCTAAAATTCAACCGCTATATCCCCACTAACATGAATACCCTACATAAGTACCAAAATCGGGCTGATATGCCAAAGTTAAAAAGCAGTTCATCAAATGATCCATATGGGCAGACCGTCCCAATATGGAGGGAAAATATATATCGTTACTAATTCCTTACCAACCCAAATACAAAAAAGACGCCCGAATTGATACCCACCATTTTACAAAAGACTCTCTCAACGATTCCATCCAAAAAATCGTTTGGCATCCAAATGAAAATTACAACACCGCGTGATACCAAGTAAACATGGAAGAGCACAATCGAATACCAGGATAACGAATAAATATCAAGAGGATAAGGTAAATGCTGACCACATATGCGCATGGGAGCTTTTAATTCAAGGAGATTAGGCTGAGAGAGGAAGATTTGTCGTGCATTAACACATAATTGACGGATCTCTGCCTCAGAGAGCTGCACTTGCTTGCCTCCTCTGCCCTCCAACAGCCTCCTTATTATGTCATCCAACACCCCCTTATCCATCATTCCTTCCATAGTCATCATCATCATCTTAATCTCCAAAACAAATCCGCCTCCTATGTTCAATTTGAAGAACTAAAATTGAATACGAAAAGTATGTTTTGGAAGGAGGAAAGCTAAAAACTTTGAGGTCAAGAAAGACAACCCAGATCGATTACCGTATTAAAACTGTGAGATGAGAGAATCAGAAGGCAGTTTGTACGGATAGAGAAAAAGGGAAAGCGTGGAATTCATTGAAATGTATCGAAGCAACCAACTTTAAGAGAAACAAGGTGGGAAAAGAGTGAAACGATTGGTGAATAGAAAAAGAATTCAGATATAACTTCAAAAGGATGATAAAAAGAAGCTAAATAATCGAGCTTGAAAAAATCATACTCAAGAAGATCAAATGGCCACCCTGTAGAGATATAGGAGAATCGGAGAAAAACAAAAGGAGAGACAAAAGATGCTAGAGATAGCAAATGGAAGAGAGACAAATAATAAAGATGGGATGGTATTCTCTACTGAATCTCTGCTACATATTCTCTCCAAAAAGCCTATTTTCTCTTGCCAAGTGCCAACTGCCAACTGCCAATAAGCGTCAATACGAGACGTTGAAACCTTCAAACTTAGATTAAAGAGAGAACGGGAAAGTGGCCCTATGCCCTATGCATTTATTGAGGAGGTACAAAACCGCGTTTTTTAATGGTCGGTTAATCCGTGCCTCTTCGTGCGCTCCCTATTCCTTAACCCACCAGTTGTGTCCTATTCATCAAGTCCAAGAAGGGAGGCTTGTATGAAGATTTAAGGGCAAAACACCGTCAACTTCTTATGGCGATGCTATTAATCCTGTTTAAAATCTCAGGTGCTTTTAAAATTTTATAAGAGGACTTTATATTTTGTAAAAGAATTAAAATATGTTAAGTTATATCTCAATCACTGTAATAATAAGACGACCATCTATAATGTTGGGAAATTAGGAAGAAATTCGGTTCGTATTTGGTGGAATAAAAAATTTATTTAACTTTTCAAAAGTCAATATAACTTAAATTTTATATCATGATCAATATAATAAAATAAACATAAATTATATTTTAATATGTAACTTGATTATTTTCTTGATATTTCTCTTTAATCATTTTTAAATTAACTCATCGCGACCATTCTAGCTTCATACGTATTTATCCTTTAATGGTATTCACACGAACAAGTTAAGAGAATATTACAAGTGGTATAAACAAGATAGGAAATAAATGCTAACTCCTTTAAATCCTAAGTCTATTTTTTAGTAATTTAATTGAAATAAAATGTTAATTTTGATTAAAATAACTAATTCTAATTAAATATTAATCAAGCCTAAATATGATCCAATATCTTATATTAGTTCTTTTTTATTAATTTTCTCATAATTATTTCTAAAATTTTTCAAACTTTATAATTAAGTCTAACTTGATTAAATTATCTTTTTCTCTCATTAATCATTCTTTATATGACCCATTATGTTTTTAAATATGTTGGCAATGCATATAAATTATAATCTTAAATCATATTTAGGATTAGATATACTAAACTCTTTTAATTTATCTTTAATACTGTAATTAAGCAATTTGGATCCATAGATCAATATTAGTGTCTAACAACACGTCATGAGTACTCAACTATTATGAATATAAAAGTAGTTTTAACTACCTTTCTACGCATGATTATTGTATATAATTCAGTCTTTTCATCATATAGTATTTCAACTAGAGATAGAGCATGGAAAAAATCTCTATTATATTTGTGTCTATTCATATTAGTTCTCAACTAATAGCTATCAATTCTGTTAATGACATTTGATAACTAATTTTAAAGTATTATTCCATCTTGGCCAAGGTTTTTTCAAATTAATATTAATTGAGAATAGTGAAATATCTATTGATCACTTATCTACCTCTATATAGTTTATGCTATATTCAATAACTATCAATTGAGCTTATTGAACCAGTGGAGGTTCCAATTGATGTTTTGATGATAAGAAAATATAATTACCTCTAATGTGTTTATTATTTTGATGAAAAGAAAGATCATAACAAAATGAAGCCATAAAATCAAGAAGATAGTGTGTGAAGTTGAACAAGAGAAGTTGAAATTTACAACCAACGAAATGAAGATCAAAACAAAAGTAAAAGAAGATTAAGGTTCATCATGGTCATTTTACATTTTGTATTGTTGTTTATAATCTCACTTTGTTAATTTGATAATCTAAAAGACACTATACATAAACATTTCATTTAATATCATTATATAGAAGCCTCTTGATCTTTAAAACAAGCTTTGGGGAAAATTTTAGGAAGTGTTTAATTTATGTTTTCACAATAAAATTGAATTTAAGCATTTGAAGTTTTTAAAATAATGTTTTTGTGGTGATTAGTCGATCTATATAGGTTACTAGTCGATCAATATAGGTTAAAGTTGTTAAAATTAATGTATCATGAGTTTATAACAACATTGGTTGATTGGTGTCCAATACCTAGTGTTATAAATGCATATTGGTTGACCAATATGATATATTAGTCGAACAGTGCATTGCATATAGCTATTATAATAGTTAATTCTTGGTTCTAATGTCTATTTTGGTTTATAAATTACTATAAATAGGTTTTTTCTCATTGGTTTTAGTATTAAGAAGATTTTGGGTGTTTTATATGCTCATTTCACGGATTTTTTCAATCATTTGAGCGTCATTATGTCATATTTGTGTAAGTGAGTCATTTTATAGTTATCAAATGAATAAATGAGATGTTTTTTAGTTACTATTTTGTTGAGGTGTTGAATATTGCCTTTAGGGGGGGGGG
>JANIIA010000006.1:36843978-36860924 GCA_027478495.1 Erythroxylum alaternifolium | reverse complement strand
GTCTAATTGTCACACACCTGTGTTGAAGACATTCTCTGAAAACTTCATTTGAGATTTTTGTAAAAGAAAAATCTCAGTAAAGTAACTATCGTGCATTACTTGATACCAAACTGATCGCCCGAGACATAAGAATCTCATGTATCTCCTTTATAGCAAGTTTGTTGCACGAAAATTCACTCAAAAAGGACTTTAGAATGTCTCAATTCTTTTTCCGATTAACCTTCATGCTATTCTGAACCTTGTATATAAGACTCGAGACACGAAAACTTGAAGTATCTCCCTCATGTGATGTCCAAAGCATGAAAATTTACTTGAAATCAGATCCGAAATACCTTAATTCCTTTTTCTGGAGTTAAACTTTAATTTATTACTAATGTAACAAATCCAGAAAAATGGAAAATTCACTTTATAAATTTTTCAGACCCAGGAACTGACCCAAAACACCCCGGAACACCTTTACGAAAAATCTAAAATTTGTGTGTTTTTTTAAAACATTATAGCTGACGTCCGTACGACTGACGTCAGCCGGACACATCAGCACCACGTCACTGTGAGTGGCGCTGGCGTGCGTACGCTTCACTCGCGCGAGCCAACACACTCCAAAAGCATCTGGAGAGTGTGCGTCACGTGGAGCCCATGTGCAGACGCACGCTTCACGTATCCTTCATCCACCGTCGCCACATGTGTGGTCCGGATGGGTATGTGCACCGCATGCGCCCTCATACCCACCCTGTGGGAGTGTAGGCCGCGTCCCGTGCATGTGGTGCAAACGTGATTCATGTCGCTCTCCTCGTGGAGAGATTCGGTAGCGTCTAGTTGGCATGTGCCATCCGTACGACGTTGCCTTTTCCATTGTAGCACGACGTCGGAGGTAATTTCTTGCATCCTGAAATCCCATTTTTTGCTTCGTTTGACCCGTTTTCGACCTGTTTTTCATAGCAAGCCTTATATATACTACTTCTATGTAATTATATATGTAACAAAACTAAAAAACGAATCAAAAACAAAGGAATGTGAAATACCTGATTTCGGTTCTATCTCTAATTCTGAAGTCGATTTCCAGTACCGAACAAGCTCCAATCTTTCGGGACCTTTATAGAAAGTGTTCACCGGCACGTAGTTTAGGCTTTTCTACATTTTTCTCAATACACTAGCTCTCTTAACAGGTCAAAGATTCCTTATGCTCACAATTGACCTGAGCAACTGTAGGAGACCTTAACCTATTTATATAGCTTCTTAACCTATGCATGGACATCTTAAGTCAAGTTACTTTAACATTTCTAATATTTGGGTGATCATATTATATATTAGACGTCAATCTTAATCTATAATTATAAATTGTTTAATTAGATAATTAAAAAAAATTAAAAGGAGTTTCGGTTTATCCAATTATAATTATAATTTATAATAACTATCATCATATATTAGGAACCTAATAGATCACACATAATGAACAATTAAAAAAGAAAATTAAATTAGACTTAATTTTGAAGTTAAGAAACTTCAAGATTTAAATATGAGATATTTAATTTTATTAAGATTAAGTTATAATTATAATTAACTTAGGCTTAATTATAATTATAAGCTCAACTTTACTTACAAAGAAAGTCTTTTTCAATAAATAAGAAAAATATTAGGGGACTGGCACTTTGTCTTTTTCTCTTAAAAGTGTTTGAGTTCTTTTCTCCACTAAAAGCGAGAGGTTGCGCATTTGAATAGCTCGTAGTTGACAACTTTAAAGAAATTTTTTATAGGAATTAAAATTAGGTACATTTCAATCCTTTTATTTTGTATTCGTATTTTTTAAATTACTTAATTAAAGACATTCAAATGAAAATTGTACAAAATTTCATTACGCTCATGATTCAATCATAGTTAATGTTCTTACAATTGAGAATTTCTAGTTTAAACTCATTTGTCCATCAAAACAATACAAGCAATCTAATTTTACTTAGAACAACAATTGGCTTACATACTCTATAGAGCATCCTTGTTAAGTGTGATGCCATAACATTCTAGATTATAGTGTTGAGATAGATATTTCCTAATAGAGTTACATCAATTTAATATTTTTCCAAATGATTGAAGATGAATTTCGACAGTATAGATTTGTCTATTAGTTTATACCCTACAACCAATTAATTGGTTATAGCTCTTAGATATAATTATTTAAAGATATTCTTTATTTTGCATACATTTATTTAATTAACTGATGTATAAGATAAAGTTCATGAGATAAATATAAATTGCAAATAAAATTATAATGAGATCATAATCATAGAATTTATATTGCATTTATATATTATCCCTAAATTATTCTTAAACATTTTTCTATGGATATTGAAATTTAATAGAGCATAAAAAGCCTAATACGTGTTATTTTTCTTCTTTATGAAGGAAGTAGTCGATTTCATAGACTAAAATATGGAGTTACTTAAATAAATGTATAGGTACTTATTAGAGAACAAGTTTACTTAACTAGCTTGATATAAGAATTTTATTTGGAGCATTAATTGTATGTATATAGAAACTCTCATTGTGGCGATTATATAAGTGATCATTTGGCTTGAGATTTTCGAAGTATCTCATAAAGGGATTTATATATTTTACTTCTACTTGTGACCTATTCGTATCAAAGGTAAATTAATTGGTAGTCACTGGAAATAACATAAACTATAAAGAGGTAGTTGATTGATTAATATAGGATTCATCAACTTAAAGTGATTAGGAAGAATATTTTTTATTCTCGATTAGTCTTGATTTGAAAAATCTTTAGTCAAGGTGAAATGACTCTTTTAAAATAGTTTTCAAATGTTATTAATAAAATTAATTAATAATGATAGAGAACTAATATGATTGGACTCAAATAGAGTAGACACTAATTTCATGCTCTATGTCTAAATTAAAACATTATAATGAAATGATTAAATTATATAAAAATATCATGAATGAAAAAGTTAGTCAAAATTGCTTCAATGTTTATAATATTTAGGTGATCATGTCGTATTATTAGATGTTTAATATATAGATATAAAGTATTTGATTAGAAAATTAAAAATAAATTAAAGAGTTTGATTTGTTTAATCCTAGATATGATTTAGGGTTATAATTTATATTCGTTGTCAATATATTTAGGAATCTAATGGATTATACGCAAAGGACGGTTAATGAGAAAAGAAAATTTAATCAAGTTTGACTTAGAATGTAAAGTTTGAGAAACTTTTAGATTAATTGTGGTATATTTAATAAATAAGGACCAATATGAGATTACGAATCTTAATTATTTAAGCCCAATTAACATTTAATTATAATTATAATTTTACTTAATTAAATTACTAAAAGGTCTAAACTATTGTTTTAAAAACAAGATCAGACATCAAACTAATCAAGGGAAAGATTTAAAGGTTCAACTGGTATTAAACCATTATAAAATCGGTCATAATAAACAAGAAGTAAAAAATTATCTTAAACAAAATTTCTTATCTAGACTAAATTACTAATAATAATTTGTTAGTATCATTTTTAAAGTGTAATTCTTTAAAATTTAAATAAAATTATGTTTTGTTTTGATCAATAAATACTACTATTCTTAATATCACAAATAATTGAAAATTATATTTTCTCCTTATTTTTATTTTTACTATTTATTTCAAATATGATTTAAAATATAGCATAATAAACTCTAATTAGCCATAATAACAATTTATTAAAACTCATTGTCTATTCTTAAAAACCAATGTACAATAACATTAGACCCCACTATTATATCAACATAAATGTGACTCTTAAAAAGACCAACACACAAAAGCTAAAGGAATGTCCCATCTCATAAATATACCTTTCATGTCTCTCAAAGTGTAAGTACTAACATAACTTGGAACTTGTTTTTATGACTTCCTTAATGTGCATCCTTCATTTTAGAGTGGGATATGCTATCTCATAATTATAGTATGAGTACTAACAGATCTTAGAACAGGTAAAATCCTTGAGGAAGAGGTCATATTTCAAGAAGAGGAGTTTTCATAAATAAGATGGGTCTGTTTGGATATGGAGGATGGTAAGGCGACAAGGGAGTTTTAGGATAGGTTTAAGGAGGGACTTCAGAGCTTGGTTTGATGGCTTCTATATCCAGTTTGTTTACTAGAAATTGTAAGGAACTTATTGTGGGCAAGGTGAGAAAATACTCTGATCTCTCCAAATAATCAAAGGAGATAGGTAGAAAACCAGAGGAGAGAGGCAAAATGTAGAAAATTGATTCAGTTTACAATTAAGAGATTATTTAACCAACTGATTTCTTATTTAACTAGTTGATTTTTTCTCTCAACAGTTAAAAATAAAAATCGAACCGAAAACCAATCCAGTTTATGCTAAATTTGATCAAACCGACTGGTCCGGTCCAGATTTTATATCATTGGTCTAAACCCTGTTATAAATAGACATAGGCTTTCAAGGAGCTAGTACTTCTTGCTTACATCTCTTTAATCCACTTATAAAGTTCTCTCAACTAGTTCGTATGGATACTGTTAGAGGCCAAACATATATGTAACTATGGTGGTTGTGATTAATCAATTTTAGAAATTGGTTTAAAAGGAGCTATAAGAAAAGAATCAAGCTTCACAATAAGGTATGATTTACTTTTATCCTTATTATGTTTATATTTTAATTATGTTATATAATTTATAGTGAACTTGACTTTAAAAAAATTAAAAAAATTTGTTTTTATTATGAAGCGTGCAAAATATATCTCACCCTAATTTCCTAATACTATCTTTATCCTCTATTATTATTAAACTTCAAAAATCCTTCTCTATGGACTATTGTATCATTGTCTAATCTCCAACCTCTGTCATCTTCAATTTTTTAGCACCAATATGAGTAATGTGTGTATTTGTTACTAAATGATAGCTAGATGAGTAAGTCGAGAGTCCTTGAAGAATTATAAATGATACTATATAGTTTATCATGCAATAATGATAAGACCATCATGAAAAGAAGCGTAAGGAAATAGAAAATGGAAACAAAGTTCCTGGTTTTTGTTAAAAAATACATTAAACGAAAGCAAATAGTTAAGACAACCAATTTACCCAAGGAAAAATCAACAAACATTCCCTAAAAGCTTAATGACCCTCAAATATTTGCAACCATAACACCAATAAGATTGATGCAGTAAAATTGTTGATGGATTATGTAAGGCCCCAACATAGACCCTAGAAGTATTATAGCATGCCTAAGATGTATTAAGAAGTGAACATAACAATTGAATTAAGTGCATCTAAGTATAGTAAAAGACATAATGGTACTTAATGTAAAATATTTAGGTAAATGGGTAATTTTTTCATTTCTATGTGAACATACCTCTGCAATTCGGCCATATCTTAGTCTATAGACCTCAAAATTAGATAATTCCAATTGGAAATTAATCTAGATACATAGATCTAAAACTTTCATGAAGGAACCAAACAACCTTTAAGATTTTTTAATTCTGGCTTGAAGTTGAGTTATGGCTGTTGTCCTTGTTTTGAAACAGCCTGTAGTATTTTGGGTATAACTCCCAGAATAATTAACCAAATTGTATGAAATTTATTACATTAGAAAATTGACATAGGGGAATGAAATTAAGTTTAATATTTTAGGAAAATATGGGAAGTAAAGGAAGAAGAAGGACCAATATGCAAATTTTCTAAAGTTAACACATGGACCAATTAAATTAAGGCATGTATGATCAATAATAATAAAGCATGTGTGTCCAATAGGAATTAAGCATATGTGTGAGTCTTGCAAGCTCTAGAATGGGGATATGGAGAGGGGAGATGCACGACATTTTGGGGGTTCTAAATTCAGATTTTTCTCCTCTCCATTTCTCTTTCTTCATCCCATCATTTTTCATGCAAGAAATAAAGCCAATCTTTGGTGAAAATCAAGGTAAAAGTTAGGGATTTTCTCTTCACCTTTATCTCTTTTTACTTTGCTTATGAAGAAATGAAATTATAAGGTTGGAAGTGGGATTGAGAGGTATATTTTTGGTATTGGTGAGTCAAGCAAAGCCAAAGGGGAAGGGAAGGAAAGGCAATAGAAGACCTACTTTGTCAATTTTGAGGTTTGGGACTACACTTGGTCTAATTTCTCTTTGTGTGTATGTTTGAATGGTTATAAAAATTCATTTAGATGTAGAATGGTTTCTGGAATGATTCTTGGTGTTATTTTGGTGTTATCTTTCATAGAATTGGTTGAATATGACAAGAGAGTATCGTATAGTGGAATTTTGTCTAGTATTTACATCAGTCATAACTTAGCTTACAGACCTCCACATTATGTGATTTTACTTGCATATGAAACCTAAGACATAGAGATAAATATCTCTATAAGGGATTCTGACTTAATTCTAGCTTTATGACCTTGTAAATTGAGATCGAAAAAGGTGACCTGATGCTACCCCTGTTTTGGAGCAGCTTGTGATATTTTGCATATATCTCATGATTTAGAAGTCCAAATGGTCTTATTGTTAGTGGTATAGAAACCATAGACATATAGAAAAACATTTCTAGAAGACCTCGAAACCCAATTCTGACTTTTTCTATATGCATATTAAGGAACAAGTAATCGTATGAATGGAGAGAGTGTTTGTCACAACCGTGACATTGTTTTTATTTTTGATTTCTACTGCGTCTTATCCGAACCTTTATGAATGTGTATAGAAATTTTCAAACAGATAGAAATAAATGAAATAGGACTTACCACATGTGAATTGGGAGACTGAACATTGGATTATAAGATTGAGCATAAAAGAAAATTTACATGTACATAAATGATTTGTATGCATATTCATTACTCATATGTGTATAGTATGATTATACAAGTGTAATTTTGATACCCTTCTAATGGTGATAAGCCATGAATTGCATGTATGAATGCAAATACAGATTTTATGACTTGAAATGTATATTAGATGACTTGTCAATATATGAATTGTGAAATTGACAAATGGTTAAAGGAAATGTCACAATGCCTGCTCTATTGTCTTGGTGGTGGATAGATAACATGCTTATAAGGTTACAGTACAACTGCTACAATTTGACACCACCGGTGTCCACAGATTGATACCTTCGGGTATCCACAATTCGATACCTTCGGGTATCCATAGTTTGATATCTTTGGATATCCACAACACCCATTATCTATACCCGTAGAAAATGTGCAGACTTAACCCAAAAAGGAAACTTAGCAGTCATAAATAAGAAATACAACATGACGACATGAATAATTGGTATTGATGAGCATTTGTATTGGTTGTAATAATGAATTGCAATGATGTGCAATTATATTGATAATTTGTATCAATGAGCATTGAATGTCAATATTTGGCTTATAAATATGCATTTTCAGTTTATAGATAATATGTTGAAGCATATTTGCATTATGTACTTTGCTTAAATATGTCATAATTGTTTACATGAGTATTGAATATCAATGTTTGGTTCATGAATGTGAATTTATGATATATGAGTTGTGATATTTCTGAATGTGTGTGCTTGGCGGATGACTGCTGTAAGTGGTCATCCGAACTAAGTGTTTTTCCCACTAAACTTTCAAGCTTAGCATGGGTGTTAATCCTTGTAGGTCTAAGTCATAAGAGTGAGGTATAGGGAATATTTGCTAGCACCAAGGCCAACAGATAGAAGAAAAAGTATTTTTGGAATGTGTTTTTAGTTACAAATGATTGCACATGTAATAAAAAAGGTAATTGTATGTTTTCTTTTGGATTATCATGTAAATGTAAAGATATATTACTGCTGTTAAATGATAATGTTAAGCATTGGGAAGTTTTGTAATGTGTATATGTATAGCATTAAATAGAATTGTATACCTTGAATGCTTGTATAGGAATTTAGTTGCTATGTGTATGAATAGTTGTACGTTCCGTAAAAAGGTGTTACATGCAAAGTCTTCATTTAAGTATGGAAGTTGTTTGTTTGTTTGTTTGTAACCTCAGGGCTTAGTAATCTAGATGTCCCCACGCACGTGTGTGGTTGAAGTTTATTTCACTTGCAATGCTTGTATTATTTGGTTTAGGTGTGTCGCTTATGGTTGTAACTAAATTGGTCAAACCTAGGATATTTGTACTTTCTTCGTAATTTTCTCAAATTTATCAAATCAATAAAATATTTTTTAATTTTTCAAAGAAAAAGTGAGCCCTTCTAAAGTAGGCTAACTTCTGTTGAACGCATAATTAATGTAAAGTTATTTTAATCATTCCACAAATTTCCTTGTATCCAATTTTGTCAACCGAATTATGATACTAATATTAGGTTTTATGTGAGCTTGGAGAGAATTAAACTAGATCTGAGTTAGTCTATACATAACTAAGAATGTTATATCTTAACCAAAAATTTTAAAATAATGAATTATAAATCATATCTTTATATATAACTCAGATCATTTTCATATCCACTTCAAGGTTGACTTTTCAACATTTCCCTTAAGAAGTGAATTTATTCATTTAAATCATTTCATAAAATTACTGTTCATTAGATTGAATCTAATGAATGGTAAGTTTTGACCAAGTCTAAGAAAAAGTTGGACCAAGTTCAAGTGAATGGTAACGTCTCGATTGAAAATCTTAAGCTAATAAATTATATGTGCAATTTTTATATATAACTCACCTTATTTTAATGTCCTTTTTAGTAGGAAGCAACTCTATTTACAAATTTTAAAGATAAAATATTATTAAAATTAGCAGTACAATTAAGTCAAATTATAATTAAAAATTAATGATATAATTGGATTTCATATTTTTTTAGTTAGATTCAAAATAGTCGAGGATTCTTGCTTGTAAATGCCTAAGACAACATTTAATAGGATCCTATAAATGTGGCAGATTAAGTGATCCCAGCTTTTTTTATGGGGGACAGGTGATGGCATCCGTCCGACGTTCCACTAACATTTTACAAAATAAGCATGAAATCTTCTTGTTAATAGAAGTTATAAAATGATTTTAAAAATGGGTGTTTATATCTGAATTGGGAGTTTTTCATGTGGATATGTATTGTGGGCCACACAAGCGGAGTTAGTCAGTTACTTGTAGCCCAGTCCCATTAATTAAAAGGAAAAACAAGACGAAAACTTTAGGTTAGGGTTTGGTATATAAAACCCTCCAATCCTTTCTTCAGCTTCTATTGCCGTCTCCTCCTCCACCTTGGTAATTCCTCTTTCTGGGTTTCGATTCAGTTTAATTTATTGGATATTGTTATTTTTGACAACATGGGTTTTTTCCCTTTGAAGCAGGTAATTTGAGCTTAATCAGTTGGGCAAGATGCAGAACGAAGAAGGACAAAACATGGATCTCTACATCCCCAGAAAATGGTACTTCCATTTAGTGTTGTTGTTTTTTTTTTTTTTCTGTTTTGGTGTTTTTAACCTTGTTGGTTTTGGTTTTTGCAGTTCTGCGACGAACAGGCTGATCACCGCCAAGGACCATGCATCTGTGCAGATCAATATTGGACATTTGGATGGCAGTGGCCACTACACTGGCCAATTCTCCACTTATGCCCTCTGCGGTTTCGTCCGCGCCCAGGTCCTTTTTTCTTTTTGGCCCCCTTTTATCATTATGACTTTAACTACTTGATTTGATTTAGTTTTTGTCATATCCTTATTCTATGCTTGATCTTCTGACCATGAATTGGTGATATTGCTTCCCAAGTTCCATTATTTTCATTGAGGCTTTTTGGTTTGTGCGTATCCACTCCTATTGCTACATATGTCTCAACAGAAATGTTTTCTGTAGAAGTTATGTTTGAATTATTAGCTTCTGTTTATTCAAAGTTTTATATATCTTGTGTAAGAATTCAACATGATGGTGTTTGTAACTGTATCCTCTTTCTTCTCCAGCTCTTTTTTTTTTTTAATAATCTGTGTAAGATGTGTTGAATGTTTTATGCTCATCTTGGTCTTGAATTTGCCAGGGTGATGCTGACAGTGCCCTTGACAGGCTCTGGCAAAAGAAGAAAGCTGAACTTCGCCAATGAGAAATTGTGGCAAGCTTGTTAAGGACCTGCATAAGACATCGTCATTTGTGTAGAGAGAATATGACATCGATCCTTTTTTCATTTTTTGGAATGGATTATCCTCTTATGGTCAACTTTGCATCTACTTTGACCCTTTTTCATGTTGGAGCCACCCGTTTTTGCCACTATAATACCTCCATTTCTATTGCTTTTCAAGTTTTTGAAATTTGGGCTGCTGTAATTTTGCTTTTAGCTTCATAAACTTGCACCTGCCGACTCCTTTCGCAACGAAATATTAGATGAGGTGATACTTGAGAGAATGCGTTGGGTTGCTCAAGCTGGGTAAAAAAAATAAGGGAGTCAACTAAGCGGAGTATTCTGTGCTTGGTTCCCATATAAAATCCCCCTGTAGGTTATGCTGTTTATTTTGATTCCATTATTTAAGGGGAGACCTGACCTGATTATTGGTTTAGCCTTTAGACACACAGCAACCAAACCCCAGCTTGTTGAAAATGGGCGAATCGAGGTTTAAACTAGTTTTAGGGACGGCGACGTGATTGGTCTGGTATGTGCTTGAAATGTTAAGCATAAGTAAATTTAGGGTGTCACCGAACATGTACATGAAATTCAAGTCTTTGACGGTTTGTGTTGATCAAGTTATGCCCTAATATGGGAAGATTTAGGGAATAATTCTTGTTATAAAACTTGGATGCACGATTCATTGGCAGGGTGAAATGCGTGCTTCTGGTTTGCCGGGAATAATCTATCGTCGAAAGAGGTCCATTATTGTGCTTAAAAGTAGAGAATATGGTCTTTAGCAAAGCTTAAGTTGGAGGTCTGGTCCAGTTTAATCATGTTGTTTTGGTAAAACTAGTTAAAATGATATTTTAGTCTACTGGTTTTCTAACGTGTTAACTAAAATAATGTCATTTTTGTCTATAATTTAAAGAACTTACGTACTAAAATAATGTCATTTTAATTAAACTAAAATGACATAATTATAGTTTTGGCATGAATTTGATCGGGCTGAGCTCAGACTACAAATGCAAGGAATTAAGTGGTGCATCCTTGAAGTAAATTGGCACTAGGCTTAGAGTGGGAAAATTCCAGTGGATAACCAGAAAATTTGTCAAGTAGCCTTTTTTCTATGTTAGAGTAGGCAAACTTGTTCTTTCTTATATTTAAAGACAAAAGGTGTAAATTAGACCTTTGATGTCTTCATCAAAATATAAGTTTAGTTATGACATTTTGAAGTGTTTAAAGTAAACTTTAATGTTTATAAAACATTCAAAATAAAACTTGAGTGGCCAGAAAAATAAATAAAGTTAATTTTTTGTTTATTATGTACATTTTATCACGAGTGGCTCAAATTTTAAAATTTTCATAAGATATATGGGGCTCACCATGCTATGGACCTCACATATCAATATAAGTTAAATTTTCTAAATTTTTATTTAAATTCATAATTAAAACTAATTAATTATAATTAATCGTAATTAATTAATTGATTTAATTAAACAAAATTCTCTTGCAAAGAACCTTAATTCTTAATAAAACTTAATTCCTAATTTCTTCCAACCTCTAAGCAATAACCCAAAGAGCAAATAAGAGAAAGAATGAGCATTTGGCTCTTTAATGAGAGAACCAACAAATGGAAAAACCATTAAGATAAAGGGAATAAAACTGAAAGGAGAGAATATATGAGAGGGACAAAAAATGTTACAAAGAAGGCGACTAGTAGAAGCAAAAAATTGTGGAGAATAGGGGAACGAAAGAGAGAGAAAAAAAGCATGAAAGGGAGAAGGCTTTATACTTTTATAGATGTCTCCACCTTTTTCTTGAATTGTTAAGAACATAAAAATTTGCTTTGCTTCCTACTACTTTCTATTTTAAAGTAAGCTTCTCCAACTTAACATAATACACGAAACAAACACTTGTCCATTATAATATCTGCTTCTAAAAATCTCGATGATTTCTCATTTTTGTTCTTGTGCTCAAGGTGATAATTTTGTTCAGCGTTAAGGGAGTAAGTTAGGGTTTGGTTTAGATTGGAGAGTCATCACAAGAATAAAACATTTTTTTAAGAGTTCAAATGTAATTCAATCAACTATGAACAAAATTGTGCACACAAAATGCTCTCTTGCTGCAACATATTACATATGTCTTTCACTTCTCTATTAACTCCTTTAGCCTTTAAGACATTATCTTCTTCAAGCTACCTAAGATCAAATATCATTTTGATGCTTATTTCCCAATTGATCTTTATGCTTGTGCGAACAACTTTAGGGTTTTATGTCTTTATTGTGGTTGCGTGGTTTCTTCATCTGTGTTCCTCAAGTTCCTTCAACACTCTATAGAAGAGTCAATTTGTTCCTCCCCTGCATTACTGCTACTGTAGGTACTGTGTATAACCTTTGTATGTATGGTCAGCTTGTATGATACACTATTAAATGATGCTTAGTTCATGTTCCTTTGTTGAATTGATGTTATATTCAAAATCAATTCTTTGTAATCTTTGCTTTCTACTTTACCTACTTCCTACATGACATGAAGGGCTATGGTATTCTCCATTTATATATTTCTTTATTGTATCCTGTTTGTCTATGATGTGCTATTAACTACTCTCTTATGATGTTCACAATTGCAATTGACAAACTTCGTATATCTCTTGATTTCATTTTGAAAATTCTTCTATTTCTCTCTAACCATATGCCATATACTGTATTTCTTAGTGTTAGTTTAAACATTGTCGAGTCCACATATTTATTTTTATGATTTTTGTTGCACCAATAGATGAAGTCTTACCAGTTTGAGGATGGCATATAGACCTCACATAGACTTTTGATTTATGCCTATACTCAGGATATATATTAGTATTCAAACAATAAGTGATTTATTATTTCCTCCTTATGACTGCACATAATCTGAGGAACTTCTTTAGCCTTGTGCTTAATTTCCCCTTTATAGCTAGCCATAGCACAACTGAACTTCTAGGATAGGCATATCTATACTAGACTAGTCTATGCCATAGGACATCCTTTCTTGTATTCTTTAAAAGCTCCTTCTATGATTTATTATTAAAGTCTCTTTGCCTTTTATTTTTCTACTTGATCTGGGATTAGCTAGACCAATAGGGCTTGATTACAGTTCAACCTTGCAAGGGCATTTCAATGCACGGTTAAAGCTTGTTACTGAAGTGTCTTCAAGAATTAACTTCCTAAGAGAGTTGGGCTCTTAGACCTCATTAAGAGGCCCCAAAATAGTCCATGTGTTAAACCAAAAGGAAGTACTGTTATCATATCATTCGATATATGGTACAAACTCTCCTATGAACTCCTCTTTTAGCTTGAATAAGTTAAACATGGTCTATGAACATTTAGGTTTAAATTAAGAGAGTAAAAAATTTTGGTATTTAATGTTGTAACACCCACATACCCCCCTGGGAGGAAATGCAGATGCTACATAAAATAGAACCAAAGTAATCCAATACATACTAAAGCATTTTTACAAACTCAAGGAGCATACATTTCGTTCGTCATTGATTGGGTCATACTCAGAACATAACATATACATTATACTTATTTCATACAAGCCTTAATCCAATTCCAAACTGTATTAAGGTTTTTACAAGTCATTAAGCAAAGCACAAAATACAACATATCTTATTACATTAAAGAACAACTAACAAAAACTGGACATTTCTAGAACAAAACACAATCTTTATGGCCACTACGGTTGTTATTGTCCCAGTCTTCATACCTTCCTATCTGAACCTACACGGGGCAAAACCACCGTGCTAAGCATAAAACTTAGTGGGGAAAAAAAACTAAACAGGATATAGGTTGACAACTGTTTCAAACAGTCATCCAAATATTCACATATTCAAAATCACATCAGATAATAAGCATTGTTTACTCATCCATTTCCAAACCGAACCAAAATATAAAGAATCTCAGAACATATCAAAACAGGTCACACATTTACTTCAGCGCAAAACTCACCAATTTCAAAATTTTAATTTTAACATATCAGATAAAACTTGTTTGTAATAAACAGAAATTGCTTATTTCAGAATAGAGCTCAGATGTTTCAGATCAAAGCTTATTTATATCAAAACTGAGCATATAACAGAATACAAAACAAGTTAGTCTGTTAATCCTTTATACAGAAGTGGGTAACATGACTAATACAGGAGATACCATGATCGGTATCACATAACAGGAGATACTTATGTCTCAATAATAGGAGACACTGAAGTGTCAGTAACAGGAGGCACCAAAGTGTTAGTAATAGGAGACATCAAAGTGTCACAGGAGCAGCTGCAGACCCTTCTAGGCATGCCTATTTACCCACGTCTAGGACTTAACAATTTTAAAATAAACCATTTTAGATTCCAAAATTTTAGGCAAAAAATGAAGTACAACATATGTCTTTATTCTATTTTGCTCCAAAAGAACTTATTCATTGGCATTTGATCAAACATAACATACCTTATACATACAATTATGTGTACTTATACATCAATAGAAGTGTTGAGTCATCACACATTATGTATAGGCACACAATTAAAAGGCACTTCTAATACAATCCCAACTATCAAACACCTTGGACAACTAATGGTCCGGTATTATCACAATATTATTGCAGAAATTCCCAATTCACATACATCCATATTCAATTTATAATACATAAGCCTTTGGAATTCATTCATTCATGAACAAACCAAGCAATTCAACATTGTACACCATACATTCTTTACATTATCATCTCAGTTAATCATGCATAATTAAACTAAATATTACTCAATTAACCTTTTACAGTCATCAATTGCACAAAATCCCATCTGTTTTCACCTTCCTAACCATTTCTCACAATTGTGGATAAGGGACCCGAAATCTCCAAACAGCTTTTTTCACAAGACATATTTTGGGTCAGTATTTTTTGACCATTTTGACATATAAAATGCGGTTTCTAGGTAATACTTTCTTCTAAACAATTGTTCCTGTATGTGTTAAGTTTCTATAGAAATAACAATCAGATCATTTGGACATCTAAATCTTGAGATAGAAACAAAATACCACAAGCTACTCCAAAAAGGGGGCAGCATCAGGTCACCTTTTTCGATCTCATTTTCCAAGGTCATAAGGCCAGAATTAAGTTAAACTGTCTTCTAGAGATATTTAGTTCTATGTCTTAGGTTTCATATGAAGCTAAAATCACACAATTTTGGGGTCTTTAGATGGAGTTATGGCTCAAACAATATGACTGGCTCAAACAAACCCTAGACAGAATTTCACTACACATTGTTCCTTGTCATCTTCAACCAATTCTATCCAAGATAGTACGAAAATAACAAGAAGGCAACATCCCAGGAACAATTCTACATCCATATAAATCTTTATATCCATTCAATCATACACGAAACAGAAACTATCTAAGTAAAATCCCAAACCTTAAAATTGACAAAGTAGTTCTTCTAATGCTTTTCCTTTCCTTTCTCTTTAGTTTTGCTTGAATCACCAAGTGAAAAATGATGGAATGAAGAAGGTGAAGTGGAGAGGAGAGAAGAGGAAGTTAAACTCTCAAATTTTCGTGCATCTCCCCTCTCCATTTGCCATTGCAAGAATGTTCTAGTCTTAGACACATATTTCAATCTCATTGGTCCATATGTCATAATCCTATTGGACAATGTGTTACAATCCTGTTGGACCACATGTTACAATTTTATTAGACCATGTTTTGCAATGCTATTGGACCATGTGTTCCAATTCTATTGGACCATGTATTATAATTTTATTGGACCATGATTTACGATTCTATTGGGACCCATGTTTTAATCTTATTGGTTCATGAATTAACTTTAGGAAAATTTGCATATTGGTCCTTCTTCTTCCTTAAATTCGCACATTTACCTATACTCTTATCAATTACTTTTATTCCCCTATGTCTTGATTTTCTAATGACATAAATTTCATACAATTTGGTTAATTATATCAGGAGTTATACCCCAAAAATTACAGGCTATTCGAAATAAGGACATCAGCCAGAACTCAACTTCAGACCACAATTCAAAACTCCTAGAGGTAGAATCAGAATTAGGTTCCTTCATGAAAGTTGTAGATAAATGTATTTAATTTCATATGAATTTAGAAGAATGCAATTTTGATGTCTATAAATCAAGATATAGCTGAAATACCAAAGTATGTTTAGTAGTTAAACAAAAATTTAGCATATGACCACCATTTTTCCATCATTCAATTCTCATCATCTTAACGCATATTTATGCCAATTCAAATCTCATAACACTTGTATTAATACATACTATTAAGTTTAAAATTCCCTCACATATTTAATTCCGAATTCCAACTCCAAAGAACAAGCCAATCATACATGTATTGCTATAAATATGTAACATTTCATCTAGGGTATATATTGGGGCCTTACAATTCAACAATGTAACACCTACATACCCCCTGGGAGGAAATGCAGTGCTACTCAAAATAGAACCAAAATAATCCAAAACATACTAAAGCATTTCTAGAAACTCAAGGAGCATACATTTCATTTGTCATTGCTTGGGTCATACTCAGAACATAATATACACATTATACTTATTTCATATGAGCCTTAATCTAATTTCAAACTGTAGTAAGGTCTTTACAAGCCATTAAGCAAAGCACAAAATACAACATATCTTATTACATTGAAGAACAACTAACAAAAAATGGACATTTCTAAAATAAAACACAATCTTCATGGCCACTACGGTTGTTATTGTCCCAGTCTTCATAGCTTCTTATTTGAACCTACACGGGGCAAAACCACCGTGCTAAGCATAAAGCTTAGTGGGGAAAAAACACTAAACAGATATAGGTTGACAACTATTTCAAACAGTCATCCAAACATTCACATATTCAAAATCACATCAGATAATAAGCAGTGTTT
>JANIIA010000006.1:36827077-36837251 GCA_027478495.1 Erythroxylum alaternifolium | reverse complement strand
ATATTTGTCCATCTGTAATAGCTATCGTATCATTTTTGTACTAACAAAGCAATTCCATTGTTCAAGTTAGCTTCGTTAAATATCTTTAAGTGGGCTCGCCTTGAGATTAACAATTGATTAAATAAACTTACAAAACAAAAACATTATGTTTTATTATATTTGTTTAAGGTTCTAGCTCCCTGTTACTAAGACGAGTAACTTTTAATATTGGAGCAACAAGCATAAAGTTGGGTTGGTGTGGTGAATCCCTTGTTGATCAAGATGCACAAACAAACTTTCTTGATTGTAAGTACCACCAACCGCAAATCATTCTTGTAGTTAATTTCTCCAGTACACAAAAAACAGAGCCTGCTACTTTTATCCTATTTTTTCTTTATAATTATATTTATAAACATAATTTCCAAATCTTAATCACTTCGGTCAGAGAATTATTTAAATCATTATGAATCAAGAATGATGGAATATTCTTTCTAATTACTTTAAGGTAAAGAATCTTTTCTTAACTTGCACAATTGTCTACATATAGTTCATACTATATTCAAGTACTATCGATTGAAGTATTCTAAATGTAATAGGTTATAAGTAGCATCAAAATATGGTAATTCTCATGTAAGATATGTTGGTAATCTCAAGTCTAACAATCAATTATATAACTATCATAACAAGGAGATCTAAGTAGATATGAGTAATGTTTCGTTCGAAGTCTTTATAATTAGGTCAGTTTATTCCCTAATAAACACCCACACTTTTATTTAAATATTTCTATATTTTAGTTTATGAGATTGACTAATTCCTTCATAAGAAAGAAACATAATGTGTGATAGCTTTTCTACTTTTTTAATACCTAATTTTAATAGAGCAATGACTAAAGATAATCTAGGAATAATATATAAATGTAATGTGAATCTTATAATCAGGATATGATTATAATTTTATATGCAAAATATATTTTTCCTATGGATTTTATTTTATACATTAGTTAATTAAATAAATACATATAAAATAAAAATACTTATAATTAATTAAGTAACAAAATCTATAACCAATCAATCAGGTGTAGGTATATATCAACAAAAGCAATAATATGATAGTTTAGTTGGGACTAGAAAACGTTATAAATGTTCAAGACTTGTGCATTTATTGGTGGAGGAACAACAGTATAGATTGGGTAGGAAGATAAATTGGATTGAAGGAATCTGGTTCTTGATAAAGGGAAATTGCCAAAATAATAGATAGGAATATTCAAATAGACAATGGTAGTCATGTGTTTTGATTTATTGTGAATGATGCATCATTTTCATCTAATGGAAATGGACAAAAAACTCTTACTTCTTATCTCAACCCCAATTTCAATTTTTTCTTATATTTGTTTTCGTCTTCTTTTAGGTTAATCAGACTTCTTAGGAAGTTAAGTTAGTAACAGTCACATGCAACTCATATCTAATTTGCTTTCTATGTCAAGTTGAAGGAAGAAAACCAGAAAAGAAGAGCCTGAGCAGAACTACCCAAATGAAAACTGATCCAGTTTCCAAGGCAACATGAGGGCTTTTTAGGCACAAAATTATTGGTTTGCTACTAAAAATATTCTGCAGTTTCTTCAACCGGACACCTCAATCAAGAATAAGAATAAACACAATCAGATTCTCTTTATGCATATAAAAGCTTGGAATGTCAAATGACCTTCAAGTGTGCAAAAGAACAAAAATAAATATATAAATAAAAAAAGTTTTTTGACATATTCGTTTCAAGGATTTTAAGAATCCAACTTCATCTGAGCACTTAATTGGTGCAGCATTAGTAAAGGAATTGCCCATTGTTGATAGAATAGATACATTGTGATCTCTAGTTACGATCATTACCGTTACACTTTTCTCAAGAAAAAAGAATCATGATAAAGAAGACAGCTTACACAAAATTTTGCCCCTCAGCTCGTAACCCAACGCTAAAATGCCTTTTCGTTTTGTAATCTCGATCTGAATGACCTATAATTGTGTTCCCTCCGTTCCATAATGAATCAGAAAAAATAGACAATCAAATCATCATTGACTTGCAAGTTCTTATAGCATATAATTTAATTTATCTTTTTTTGTTTTTTTCAAGCTCTTACCATATACTTATAAAAGCAAATATGATATATAAAATCTACTTCTATAAATTACAAAATTAGTCCCCAAGCATCCCATGGACTTACAAATTACAGTATTATTACATTACTGAGCAAGCATTTGGGTTTTCGTCGCTGAAAATCTCGAACGATTTGCACGACCGTGATGAGTAAGAGTCCGAATCCATCGGTGGAGGCTCGCTTGCCGTACCCGGATGCGCATACTCATATAAATAAGATTTGTATGACGGACTAGGGCAACAAGCATTATAATTTATAGCATACGCTGGAGGAGAAGAATAATGTGCACCTTGGTATGCATACGCATGGTAACTAGGAGGTCTATGATTGGGTTGATGT
The DNA here is from genome assembly GCA_027478495.1 of Erythroxylum alaternifolium. NCBI lineage: Eukaryota > Viridiplantae > Streptophyta > Magnoliopsida > Malpighiales > Erythroxylaceae > Erythroxylum > Erythroxylum alaternifolium. The sequence goes on along the minus strand of JANIIA010000006.1, from coordinate 36,834,787 downwards.
GTAAGGGTAACTTGACGTTGACCATGACTATGTGATCCTGTGCCTGCGGATGCATCGACAAAAGGTTCGCCCTCTTCGACATTGCTGTTATTCCCTTTCCCTTTATGCCCTTTCTTTTTCTTCTTTTTACCTCCACTGCCACCGCAGCTCTTTTCAGCTCCATCACTTTCACCAATCGCAACCTTGTCGGTCGCTGGCGAAAGGTTAATAACCGACGGGAAGGTCACTACTTTCTTCACATCTTCTTTCAATTCCTTTACTTGTACACAAGATTTACTGGTTGTTGTTGTTGTTGTTGTACCGACTTCGCCGGTTTTGTTGATGACCTGATGATAACCATGACCACCGTCGCCGCCGTTTTTAGTGGTGTGGCCGCCACCATATGAGGAGGGTTTAGAAGGGTCGTGTCCTAGTACCACTTCAGTTTTCACAGTTTCTTTCTCTTTCTCACCACCACCAATAGCAGCTTCTTCAGTGGTTTCTTGGTCGCTATGTTTATTCTCATTGTTGTTACTCCCTTTCCCTTTCTTTTTTTTGTTTTTTTTATCAGATTTTTTATCAGGCCATAACTCTGCGTGCTTCCCTGTCTTCACCAGTTTCTTGATCAAAACATCTGCGTCTACGTTTCCTACTACTGTTACCTTCTGTTGTCTCAAATCAATATCTGTTGTATAAACACCTGCAAAAGGAAAAGATCATTGGCCAAGGAAACATATAGAGAAAATCCAGGAATCGTGTTCGTGATACGGTTAGATATATATTGGCAAAATAAACAACACCCAGATGAGAGAAAAGCAGTCTTGAAGTTGTAACAGAAAAAGAGGAGGGAAATTGACACTCTAGAAAGAGTGAAGCTGAAATGAAGAATAAACTATAAAGTACATACCATCTATGTTAGTCAAGATCTTTTTCACTTTCCTCTTGCAGCCCTCGCAGTGAATAGAGACTTTCAAAACGCATGTCTAAGGAAAAAAGAGAAGATATTATTCGAAACTAAGAAATGAAGCAAATCTCCCCAGAAAGATGACATCTTTAAATATACTAAGACGATTGTGAATCACCTTGCACTTAAGAGGACGCTCTGCAACTTCTTCATTTTCTTCTATTACAACTTCTTTGGCTTCTGGTTTAGTACCTTCTGTTTTTTCCTCTATTTTTACTTGCATAGCCATTAGCTAGAAGCAGTGAGGGTCTAGGTGATGCTTTGAAACAGGGGAATAGAGGAATTGGGAATGCGTGGGGAATCTGGGGAAGTGGTTAAGAGAGGAAGGAATGCATTAGGAAAGAGATGGATACTTGGTGGTGGAGGAGGAATGGCGAAGCTGCCGATACTCGTTCTAAATTTAACTTATAATATGCCTTTTCTCCTGACTGTGTACCTGTACCTTTCACTTCCACCTGCTTTTACTCTCTTTTTTTTCCCTTCCGAATAAAAATAAAAATAGAAACAATAATAATAACAAAAACGAAAATAAAAACAATAGGCCTTAAGAATTTTAGCTTTACCTTTTTTATTCTCCTTTTCAAAATGCTTGATAAAAGAATTCATAAAGTTGTGTTTCTGTTTACTCGGCAGGCATTTGATGCTTATGCAATTTTAGTACAAATTTAATTAAAAAAGTGAAAAGAGGTCGAGACAATAAGAACTTCATCAAATAGATTGTGCTTTTAATTTTTTAGGTTTCCTAAAAAAATTCGTAATAGTTGCTTGTATTATTTTTTCATAATAAATTCTAACTACATGTATACACAAATTTATAGGTGAAGGATGTGATCATGATCAATTTTTACTACAGAGTCAAGTCAAAGTTTTTTTTAAGTAAACAAATTGTAATAATAATTAATCATAGTTTATATGAAATGTACAAAACAATACATCAAATACAATTTAAGACTATTAAAGTTCATTAAGGTATCAAATGTGTAATATTTTAACATTATGACAACTCACTAGAACCCATTAGAGGTACTAATTTAATTTCGAAAGTGAGAAAAGTGACAAGTTTTGACCTCTAGCAATAAGGAGCTCTCTAATACATCTAATGTTGCATTCACTTACATGTTCTGGAAAGTTAAATTTGCCCTTGAAGATCCTTTAGGTCCTTTCCCACCAAGCACCATAAATCGTGTTGCAAAGAACCAAACTATACAACAACTTTCATAACCTTACAAAGGGAACATGACAATTAAATTATTCCCGACAAGCCTTTGATCTGTAGATCCAAGTTACAAAGCCAATAGCATCCCTACAAATAAAAAGAACGGCAATTAAACAAAAGATGCATATTAGTTTCTTATTCCATCAAACACAATATACAATTCATATTAATTGGTGCCTCTTACTCTATCCGAGGTAGTGAGCCTTTCTTTAATTTCAAGCCACAAAGTAAATGAGAATCTTGGGATAAGAAGCTTGTTCCACGTAAGAGAACATCAGTTCACAGTTATTGTTGTTGATATAAAGCCTAGAATAAGCACTAAATTCCTCCAAGGATCTCATTAAGCAAGCAATTGAGGCTTCATTAGCTTTACAGAATAATAACAAATCAATAGCAAAGGTAAGATAGGTGACAACTAACTTGTTAAACTTTTTATAATTCTTAAAGCCATAATCAGCAAGCACAATTTTCTAGACAATGTAATTAAGTATCTCAATGTATATAGTGAAGAGATAAGGGGAGAGTGAATCGCCTTACCTTCACCCTCTAAAACCCTTGACAAATTGACTAGCTTCCCCATTTATCAAATCACTAAATGAAGTGATGGTTATGCATTAGGAGATCTAAGCAGTTAACCTGTTAGGAACCCAAAATACTTGTAGAGACAAAAACATAAAACCTAATTAACTGAGTAAAATGCCTTATGAATATCAAATTTGATAGCATAATTAGCTCCAGAGCACTTGATATGGTAGTTTTTAAATAATTCCTATGCTAGCAACACATTGTCTCCATTACTTCTACCTTGCATAAAAGGAGCATTGATATTGGCTAATGAATGAAGGAAGCACATATTTGATCTTGTTAGCTAACAACTTGTAAACGATTTAGTAAAATGTATTGCAATAAGAAATTGGTCTAAAGTCACCTAAAGAGTTTGGATTATGTGTTTTTAGGAGTAAACATAAATGAGTGCAATTCCATACCTTCAACTTCTTGGCATTATTTAAAAAGTCATCAATAACTTTGCATTTATCAAACTTAATGGAGCTCCAATTTTTTAAATAAATGAAGCCATTAAACCCATTAGGGCTTGGGACTTTATTGGGACTAAGAATGAATGCCATGGCACTTTTATCCTCATTAGTGAAACTCTTTTTAAGAAATTTAGACTACTCAAGGGAGATTACCTTAAAAATGGATATTCCATGAAGTAGGTAAGCGAGATTCCTAGTGTCTGGAGTTCCTAATACTTTAGTATATTAATCCCTAGCATATATTTTGAGTTCATTTTGGTCAGTGATAATTGTATCCTCATCAGTGAGTAACTTGGATATTTTATTATGATTTCTCCTAACAAGTAGTGACCAATGGAAGAACTTAGAATTAGAGTCCTTATTTTTTTTAAAAGAATTAATAATTCATTCAAAGAATACTAGGTAGTGTACAACCTTAGCTAGGTTACACTTGGCATTAGGACAAAGCTTGATCTAAGTTAATTAAATCTTTAATTCTACTTGATTAATTCAATAAAACATAGGTGGAGAAATATCAGAAAGCCAGGCATTGTTTAGGCAAGTAAACACAATTTCCTTGCTTTATCCGTAGCTTCCAATCCTTACTTCATATAAGAGCAGTTGCTTCATCACCAAGGCTTAGTTTCCCCATTAACCATCTTCTACTTCCTACTAGTTCTAGTAGCCTACTTCTTTATACATATTGAGTGGACTACATGTAGACTTCGCCTTGCTTCCATAAACCATTCCTTGCATGAATAGAGAGACTTAGCACTTCACATCAGGTTGTATGTCAGATGTTCACCTTGACTAATGTTCCAATTATCTAGCATTTTGCTACTGATTGTGTGTTTGCCTTTATAAATGTTGATGTGCATTTTGATTTTATTCATAGTGCTCCATGTAGTCTCTTGTGCAATAATCAAGAAGGATTGGAAGATTCTATTGTTTCTCTTAGATCAAATGCTAGCAATATGGTAAGATAATGCGATATAAATTATCCATCTATCTCCTTCTTGCATGTGAGTGTAAAGTATGCTCCATTCTATTATAACTGACCAGGATGTAGATAGATTATTAATACCACACATTACCACTATAGATCTCCAAATTCTATTAGAGTAGGGACATAGGAAAAAGAGGTGATCGTGAGATTCACCATAATTCTTACATAGGGTGTCCCAGTTAAGGATATGGAGGAATTTACCTACTCTATCCAACATGGCTAATCTTAATTTTAGAGCTTGCCATAATGTATGGGCATGCCTAGAATTGTTATTTTTTCACTATACAACCTAGTGTCAATTGACATGAAGATGATCCATATTGTAAATAAGCATAGTTGAGCAAGTGGAGAATTATCCCAAAGCCTCTAACTTTTACTTAACCTTGTCTACTTGCCTTTACAAATTGAATTTAGAAAGAAATTGAATTACATTTAAGGTTGAATCCATATTAGAGCACTAATTTAGAATGCTTAAACTATATGCAACATTAGCATTTTATCTGATGGAGCTTTTGAATCCCTCTAACTTAAGGATATGATAAAAAGTACCATAAGGGAACTATGGATTAAACTAGAAATTGAAGTGTTCCCTATTACCAACTTGGTATTTTGAATGTAATTTTAGTATGTTTCTAGTTTTTTTTAATGTGTTATCAATATTGAGGCATTTATAAGGATTTTGAAGCACCATAAGGATTTCCCTTTAAGGTAGTACGAATTCACCCACTTAACCTACAGAGATTGTTTGTCTTGAATCAACCTCTATGTCTTTTTAGTTAGAAGGGACTTATTCAATATTCTTAAAGCCATAATGCCTAGCACCTTTACTTTTGTTGTTGGCATATTTCAAACCACTTCACTCTACTTCTTGTGGATTTTAGCTTGTGACCAAATCATAGAAACTTTGTTAAGATTCTATTTATCTTTTTGGTGATACATCTGGGAAAAACTAGATGGGATCCTTAGTGAATTGCATACATGATAAGATTGATTTAATTAACTAAAATTTGCCTATAATGGAAACCTCTTAATGGCTCTGGTTATTAGTCCTATTGAGGATTTTATCAATCAGGGGTTTGTAGTCACCTTGGGTAAGATTAGTTGAAGAGAAAGGAATTTTTAGATATTAGAAAGGTAGATGTTATGCCCTGAATCATGTAATAGAAGCTAGTACTAGTTTAATGTTGTTTGCACCTTTATATATGAATATAACACTCTCGTTGTTGTTAATAAATAGTCCAGGCATTCTGTGAAACATCTTGAGGGTTGAGTTGAAAGATAAGACTAAGTATAATCCTTATTGGAGAACACAAATAAACCATCAACAAAACTTAGGCTTATGATTTTTAGCTTCTTACGTTTCCTATGGAGCTTAAAACTTGGATTTTTCTCCACCACCCTGGTTAGCAGCTTGTTAAAAACTTTGATTTCTAGTGAGAATAAGTAAGGGAGAGTGGATCCCTTTGTTTGAGCCCACTTGCACCATGAATTGCTTTTGATGGTTCACTATTAACAAAGATTTTGAAAGATACAGTGCTTACACATTGTTGAATCCATGTTATGAAGAGTGCTGGAAACCTATGGGCATATGATACATTGATTAAAAGAGATCAATACACGATGTCATATGCTTTTTGGAAACCAACTTTCATGGCACAATTCTTGTGAACCCTCTTTCTTGTGTAGTGTTTGAGGAGCTCTTATACAATGGATATGTTGTCACCAATAGATCTACCATGGATGTAAGCTCCTTCTATATACTCAATGTGATTTGGGAGTATAGCCTTCAATCTTACTAACAAAACTTTGAAGATGATTTTATAGATTATGTTGCAGCAGGCTATAAGTTAAAAGTCGCCAAAACTAGTATGATTTTTACCTGTAGGGACTAGTGTGATCAACGTGTCGTTGATTTCTTTTTATAACTTGCCCTTATAAAGAATTCCAATACTGCCGTCGCTACCATTTTATTAGTGATATATCGTGTTTTAAAAAAGAAATTGGCATTGAATCCATCTACACTTGGAGCTTTCTTTGGATGTAATGATCTAATGACCTAGTTAATCTCTTGAGCAGATAAAGGTTCAGAGAGGAGCTTGATTTCTTGAGGGGATAGTTTCCTCCATAAGGGAGATCAATCACCTGAATATCCTTAAAACAATTCCTTATATTTTCATAGAGGTCTTTGTGAGCTATTCTATATTTTAATTCTTCAATACATATTGTAGCATTGAAGTCACCCAGAAGGAGTTAGGGATCCTTTGTCACAGAGGCAATGCTTTTAAGCTTAGTCCATAAAGCAACCCTATAAAATGATTAGTTAAAAGTATATAAAAAGGATAAATAGATGTTAACTTTCAGTTCTAGCAATTGAACCTCTAAATGTATGATCTGGTCCTGAATTATGGAATTGAGGATTGGAACTCTAGTTTCATTACACGCTGCTAGTATTCTCCCACTGGGATGTGCATCATACTTATGTATTAACTTCCATTAAATTGGAAAAAAAATCCTAAAATATCACGATTACATTGCTTGATTTCAGATTCCAAAATACCTAGTAGGATAGGCTTATTCTCCAACATGAAATCCTTTAACAAAACTTTTTTTTCTTAGGGGAATTAAGACCACTGACATTCCATGTTGAGAAGATAATAAGGTTTGGTCAAACTGCTCAACCTTATCTTCTTAGCAGTCATAAAGCCTGTTTCATCATTGTTGCATTGTTAGTTACTATAGTTACCTTGGTGGGAGTACTAAAAGCATTGCTATCTGTTGCTACTTCTTAGGACTTTTTATCACTTTATGGGTTTCCATTCACTTTTATATTGATTACTCCATTGTGACCTATTATTGCAATCAACTTAATATTATTGTCTTCTTCAACTGTTATTGTTATATTCTAAGTCTATATATTGCCATAATCATTTGGGTCTTGAGAGAAGCCAGACTTGAATAATCATATATTTGCCAACAATCGCACAATTGGAAGCAAGGAACCTAAGAAAGTTAAAAACAAGTTTAGGATTGAAAAACCTTGACCCGATGTCTATAGAAGACAAGAACCAAAGGTAGAAGATAGGTTTTGAATGCCACAAGATAATAATCTTGATAAGTTCACGAGTTAACAAAAAAAGCAAAAAGAAATTAACCTCAATTAATGAAATTTGAAATTTTCTTAAGTATCTTGAATAATACAATGCTTGCCTTTAGATAGGCATACGGTAAGAGCTAATTAAGGTAAGAAATCATCCTAATTGAATAACTTGATCAAAATCATTATTTGATTGAGCTAATTAAGGTAAGATCTGTTGGAGAGCCACGAGTCCATGTATCTCATGCATGGCTATGCAGTGGAAGCATTGGAATCAATATTCCAATACTACGACATCCTCAGAAAATTTAGAATCCATGTGCAAGTATAAGCAGAATGTAAGAACGTAAAATTACAGCATATATGTAACATCCCGTTTCCAGAGAACGGGTCGGACCAAAGAAACGGGTCCGGGTGTGGTAAATTAACACATCT
>JANIIA010000006.1:36641581-36662094 GCA_027478495.1 Erythroxylum alaternifolium | reverse complement strand
CTTATCTACTATGCATGTGCATATATGAATGCATGCATATGTCACTGTTCACTAGCAATTGGTGAGGGGATGTTACAACTTGCCTAATGCTATTTGGAAAAGTTAGGATTAATATTAACCTAATTGTTAAACTTAGGATTTATATTTATCTTATCTTGGATAAATTAGGATTTATACTCATCACCTAATAAAGATTATTTTATATTTGGCATTAATATTTTCTTCATAGGCGAATTTATATTGTGAATGTCTTTAGTATGCAGATGGAATTATCATCATCAACTAATACAATAATAAGTTTAAATTTAGGAAATGTGGTTTGCTATTGTGGGTTAAAGGCTCCATTAAGGACTTCATAGAGTGATCATAATCCTATTTGGAGATTTTATGGATGCCCCAATTATCTCATGAGAATTTATTGTTATTTGATAAAAACTTAGGCCAAAAGAGCTAATTAGCCCCTGATGTTTGCTTGAATGTACAAACTAGTTCCTAATGTTTCACTATGTTTAAATTGAACTCGATCGTTTATAAAACATTTAAAATAAACCTTAACACTAAGAAAACGTTTAAATTGAACCCTAAGTAATGAAGGGGTTAGGGTACTATCAGTTATTTGTTGACATGACACAAAATTTTAATAAGGTGGATTTTTAAAAATGTTTCTAATTATGGGACCCACCTAGGTGACCCCACTTGTAACTTTAATGCTGCGTTTGTTCAACATTTTATGTGTTTAACTAGAGGTGTGGGTCCCACCTCCAGTTAATCGCTGTGTAATATGAACGTAATGCATCATCTAGATATCCTAGGAAAAATCTTTAAAATTCATCTGCCCCTATAAAAGAAGTGATCATTATCAATGATGTCCCCAGAGGTGAAAATATAGTGACCAGTAATGTTATAATGAGCAGTGATGGATTCCGGCAGCTCCTACTTATACCATAAATCGTTTACATCCTTTATCTTGGTATCAGTCTCAAGGACAAACCTATCTCAATAAGTTGTATATAGTGTGCAATCCCAACTTTACTCCCAAGCTATTTAACTTAACTCTTGTTACATGGGTTTGTAGTTCAGAAGATCCAGCTGTTTTGCAGTGAAATCCTTTTATGACTGCATCGTCCTCGATTGGTCGTCTAACTTCTGAAGCATTTTACTACTCTTGAAGCTATTCGTAGTGTCTGGGTATGCTTAAGCATGGATGGGTAAGTTGTTTGAATGTCACATTGATTGTACTGTGGGACTTACTCTTTTCTTATAGACAACTTACTTAAGAGTCACTTTAGGTTGAAAATTTACATGAAAAAATAATAAAAAATGGTAGTTTGAGGGCTTTATGAGTTTAGCTGTGAGATATCTGACAAAGTTTATATTTACTCCTAATGTTAGCAAAGGCTAAGGCTAAATTTTATGCAAATTTTTAGGTTTCTATTAGAGAGAATTGCAGCCAAAGATGAGATATGTGTAAGCAATTGTAAATAATAGAAGAAGAGTTCGGGATCTTGGCTGAAAAAATTATGATATACAATGTTCCTGCGCATTCCTCTCTATACTTAGTTGCTAGAACTCTATTATTATCTAATGCATTGAAAGTCTTACACGGGCTTCCATTGTCAAATATAACAATGCTCTAGCAAATTAATTCCAACCATATGAAGCAATGTGATAATATTAATATATTTCCATACATTTCATCATTTACGTTGGAGCACCATCCAACGTTAACACTAACATATGTTTATGTAGTCAACCAAAACAATTCTCCTTTATTTTTCCAGCACCCATAAATAATTTCAGCTTTGGTCATGTTGTCAAAGTTGTATAATATTGGTGTGTACCGAAGGGAGAGTTATTTTCTTTATAAAAAAGTGGGGCTTCAGACTTGAAACCAAAGACAAGAAATGATGACGCCCATTAATGGTCTGAGCTTACCAGTGAATTACCAATTTGTCTCACTACGTCAACTGCACCCTTAGTAGCTAACAAACCTTCTTTCCTTCTTACAGAAGCTTAAGATATATGTGGAACTAAATCCAACACCCAGCCTGCATGTTTGCTCTCCGTGCTAAATCCTAGTTTGACAAGGAATAGGGTCAAATCTTCTTCACTTTGTGATGTTAGTACATAACTAGAGCTGTAGGCAAAGGCAAAACTCAAGAATTTGGTCCAGTTTTGAAATCTATTTCCAACAACAAGCATGTTCTTAGCTGTTGTTATTGGTAGCATCGTTGAAATTGGTGCTGTGAGCAAACCAAGTGCCAACTAAAACATTCTCAAGCTGAGAAGATTCGTTGTCTCATTCTTTTGCTGCAATACAATTAGACAAAAGCACAAAAGCTTCATCAAAAAGGAATTAGTGTTATAGTGGTGTCTGTTGCACTTGTATATGAGAAGGCAGAGCATTCTGATTTGGTGAAACTTGATCCACAACTTCAAATAATGAGGACGAAATAGTTGCAAGCTCATAAAGAAGTGACCATACAACCCATAAACCAAAACTCAACTTTCTCGATTTCTTATCAAGCTTATGAAGAAACTCTAGCTCCTGGCTTGCACAATCCTTTTCTTTATTCCTCCCATTAAAATCATTGCATTAGACAAAGGCAATGTTGGCAAGTGCATTAGGTCAAACTTCATCAGTTTAGTTAGTCTGGTAGTAATGATCACAAGGGAACCACTGGCAATCTTAGGAATAAAATCATTTAGGTCCTTTCATTCAAACTTCTCTTTCTATTTCTAGATTGTCAATTGTAATAAGATATAGCATGTTACAGAACAACTCTCTTTTAACTCTCATGAATGCCTCAAATTCTTGTTCTTCAAAGCTTCGAATCCTCCACCTTCCTTCTCAATATTAGCATTGATATCCAACCTCAGTTGAGTGGTGATATATTTAGTATGTTTTGCCTGAACAATCGAACTTCATTGTAACACACACGACCATTTTGTATCTCTAGAACCCACCTCAGTTAAACACATAAAATATTGAAAAAGCGCAATGTTAAAGCTATATATAGGACCTACCTCCATTAAACAAAGTCCATGTCAACTTATGGTAGCTCCCAGTTTTTAAAAAAATCCACCTTATTAAAATTTTGTGTCACGTCAACAGATAACGGACAATACCCTAACGACATCAGTACTCAGGGTTCAATCTGAACATTTTCTCAACGTATAGGTTTATTTTGAACATTTTATAAACGTTCGAGTTCAATTTAAACACAGTGAAATGTTAAAGACTATTTTGTACATCCATCCAAATGTCAGTGTTGGACCCCGCACTGTTGTGACTTGAGAAGTCATAACCGTGACTTCTCCTAGTTTGCACGGTTGTGACTTAAGAAGTCACAATCGTGATTTCCCTCACTTTGCCTAGAAAATTTTTTATTAAATTATATGTTTGCATGTATTAATGGAAATGTTAGAATTAAGTTAAGGAGTTAGAAGGCATTAGATTAAATATAGAAGGGTAAGTTTAGAAGATTAAAAGTTGTCTTAAATTAATAAGAAAAGAAGATAAAGCGAGTCGTGTAAAGTAAGAAAGAAAGGGAGAAAGTCATAGAAGGACCTAGAAGAGAAGGAGAAACCGAAGCATAGAAAGAAGAAGGAAAGAAAGAAAAAGGAGAAAGAAGACGAAGGAAAAGGTTCAGCTGAGTTTTTTCGGTATTCTCTATCTTTCTTTTTTTCTTTGGTAGAAGAAGAAACTAGTGAGAATGAGTTTTATGTGTTGAAAATGAAGGGAGAAAGGAGAGAAGAAACCTATTTTTGATTTTCATAGATTTTCAACTAGATATTAGTTAATTTAGCTTAGTTACACTAAAAGTAGTTTAAGTCCAAGCTCAACGTTGATTATTAAAGTTCTATGGATTTTCTATTTGTATATTAGTTTGAATAAAAGTTTGTTTGTTTGAAGGGAATCAAAAAAATAAAAGCCAAAAGCAAGAGGAAAGGCAAGCTTAAGTTGGAGTTATTATTAATTAGGTGGGTAATATATGTATGGTTATAGTGATCATGGGCTGATTTTTTACATGTTTGTGTGCTTAAATGCTTGTCTTTGAATCATTGTGAATGTGGGAAAAAAATGCACTATGATTTGTTATCTTGTTATGCTTGAAAGATTTTATGGTAATTTGTATTGATGAAAAACCAAAAAGTCTAAGAAGCATGAAAAAAATGAATATGTGATGAAATGTGTGAGCATCAAAATTTGCTTGTGTGTGTAGGAAAGAGAGATACCATTTTATTTGTCACGTGCACGTTGACTTAAAGCCTTCTCCCGGTTGCCCACTTGCAGCACATGAGCTCCGAGAAATAGACTCATTTCGTTCATAGTGTAAACTTCAATTTTTCCATTTCGTTTTATGTGATTCTCTCAAACTATTTTATGTGTGTATTTCACTTTGATTTGTTGAACATGATATAAGATTGAATGTTATGATTTGAAGGTTGAAAAATACATGATCTGATTTATGTGATAACATGTTTGTCTATAAGTTTAAACTGCGGATAATCTGATTGTTAGATTAAAGTGTGATATAAATATATGTATATGTTTGGTTGTATGTGTGGTTCGTCACCAATGACTATAAACGTATTAGCCCCTGAGCTTCACAGCTCATCCTATTATTTTCCACTCCTCAGATGCAGAGCAAGCAGATCATTGAATCTTGCAAACTTCGACAAACTCTAAGAAATCTATTTTTGTAACTAAGTTAGTTCGATCATATTTGGTAGCTTTGCAAGCATATAAAGCATGTGCATTCATGTTGTATTTTTGGATTATGATACTGTTTTGATCCTTGTTATGTAATTAAAATTATGTACAAAGTTTGGTTTGATTGAGAAATAAACGAAAGAGTTGATGAAGTTTCCTTTGTCCATGTTCAAATTTTCTACTCTATTAAGTTGTTAACTTCAGTTGGGAATAAATTTGTGAGTTGTTTTGATGGCTTTTGGATAGATTTCTCTTAAGTAGATTGTTATGTTGGGAGTTTGATATGTTAGGAGTTTTATGAGTATGTAAAGTGTTTGTTGGATTCGAGTCTTTTGGTTTTGTAAAAAAATGTATAACAGGCAGTAGAGGAAAAATGAGATAGAAAATTGTATCTTGACTTTCATGAATAAACTGTATTGATCTAGGAAGAATTAGATGAAGTTACCTTCATAAAAGTTGTAGCTTATTCTCTTAGCTTTCTAAAGGTATATAGTTTGTAATTTTTGGACATCGGAATGGAGAAATATGATTGTTACAAGTTGTATGTGTATTTTAAGAGTGCACGATCGTTCACAAGCACGATCATGCATTGCCCCTTTTATTTCAGGAGTACACGATCGTGCATATGCTCTATTCCATTGAAAAGCACGGCCGTAACTCCTCTTGCACGGCCGTGACTTCCTTTACATGGCCGTGACTCCTTTTAGTCACAATCGTGATCTTAAATTTTTTTAATAATCACAGCTATGACTCCTCTTAGTCACGACTGTGATTTTTATTTATTAGGTGATATTTTCTTATTCATAATCCGTGACTTTTTTTGACTTCTTTTTGTTATTTTATTTTCTTTTAAACTTCTTTTCTCACTTGATCTTCAACTAGTCCTCTCGTAATGAGGCCATGAATTAGATTCTAAGACTCGGGCCCAATAGTTAGGGGCTAATTGCTAATTAGCCCTTTTGGCCTAAAAACTTATGTTTAAAGTTTAGTTAATGAAATTAAATATTTCAGGTTGGGAGCTACAACCTTTTCAAATGGTACAATGAAAAATTTACTGAGAGAGTTGTTGAAGTGATTCAAAATTAAGGAAAGAATTAAAAATGTTAAAGAAGGAGGTTTAAACAAGCACATCTAAGAAGTTTGAAAAACAAATGAAGCTTACAAAGGAGGAAACAAATTTATTAAGAAAAGAGAAAAAAGAAATGAAGTTTATGTTAATGAACATTGTAATAAGATTTGATATGGTTCTAGTACTCTTCATTTGTACATATGTTATGAGGATATTATATTGAATTTTAACCATGTAATGGTTGATATTAATTTAAACTATGTTATAAAAAATTGGTTTTTGAATTATATTTATATGTGAATTATTTAATGTAAATATAACTATGTATTGTACAACTAAATTTAATTCATATATGAAGCAGTGTTTAAGCAAGCAAAAAGAACACTGCTACATGAAACCAATAGACACTAAATAATTCAATCTATATAGATTGAAGGAAAATTGTATGCATGACATTGAATTAGGCTCGCAAGATTAATCAACTAATATTGATCAAGCGAAAAAAAAACCAATAGTTACATTTTGTTTATATAACATAAACATTTGTCACCATTATTGTAACACCCACATACCCCCTAGGAGAATATGCAGATGCTACACAAAATAGAATCAAAGTAATCCAATACATACTAAAGCATTTCTAGAAACTCAAGAAGCATACATTTCATTTTCATCATTGGTTGGGTCATATATAGAGCATAACACACATGTAATTTATTACATACAAGCATTAAATCCAAATCCAAAATGTATTAAGGTTTTTACAAACCATTAAACAAAAAGCAAAATACAACATATCTCATGACATTGAAGAATAACTCAAAACAAGCTGAACTTTTCTAGAACAAAACACAATCTTCTTTGGCCATTGTGCTTGTTATTGTCCCAGTATTCAAACCCTCTTATCTGATCCTATACGGGGCAAAACTACCGTGCTAAGCATAAAGCTTAGTGGAGAATAAACTAAACAAGATATAAGTTGACAACTGTTTCAAACAGTCGTTCAAACATTCACATATTCAAAATCACATCAGATCATAAGCAGTGTTTACTTATCCATTTCCAAACCGAACTAAAATATCATGAGTCTCAGAACAAAACAGAACATATCAGAACAGGTCACACATTAACTTTAGTGCAAAACTCACCAATTTCAAAATTGAATACTATAATATCAGAACAAAACTTGTCCGTAACAAAACAAAATTTTCTTATTTTAGAATACAGCTTAGATGTTTCAGATCAAAGCTTATTTATATCAGAACTGAGCATATAACAGAATACAAAGCAAGTTAGTTTGTTAATCCTTTATACAGAAGTGGGTAACGGGATTAATACAGGAGATACCATGATCGGTATCATTGAACAGAAGAGACTCATATCTCAATAACAGGAGACACCGAAGTGTCAGTAACAAGAGACACCAAAGTGTCACAGGAGCAGCTGTAGACCCTTCTAGGCATGCCTATTTACCCACGACTAGGACTTAACAGTTTTAAAACAAAACAAGTTCAATTTAGAATTCTCATAAAAGGAACATATTGCAACACATACCACTTTATTCCATTTTGTTCAACTTGACATAATCACTGATTTTCAAACAAACTAACATGTCATACAATTACAAGTATGTGCAATAATGCATCAATAGAGGTATTGAATCATCATCAATTAGGTATCGTCATACAAATAGAAAGTATTTTCAACACAATCCCAACTATCAAACTCCTCTGACAACTGATGGTCGGGAATTATCACAATATTATTACAGAAATTCCCAATTCATATACATCCATATTAAATTCATAATACATAAGCCTTTGAAACTCATTCATTCATGATCACACCAAGCAATTCAACATTGTACACCATACATCCTTTACATTCTCATCCCAATTAATCATGCATAATTAAACTAACTATTACTCAATTAACCTTATACAGTCATCAATTGAACAAAAATCTCATTTTTTTCACCTTCCTAACCATTTCCCACAATTGTGGGATAAGTAACTTGAAACCTCCAAACATCTATTTTCACAGGACAATTTTCGGGTCTATTTTGTATGGCCATTTTGATATAGAAACCGAGGTTTTTGGGCAATAATTCTTCTAAAAAATTGTTCCTATATGCCTTAAGTTTCGATACCACTAACAATCAGACCATTTGGACTTCTAAATCATGGGATATAAGTAAAACATCATAAGTTACTCCAAAATAGGAGCAAAATCACGTCACCTTTTTCGATCTCAATTTCCAAGATCATAGAGCCCGAATTAAGTCAGAGTTTCTTCTAGAGATATTTAGCTCTATGTATTAGGTTTCATATGCAGCTAAAATCACACAATTTTTGGGTCCTTATACTGATTTATGACTCAAATAATATGACTGACTCAAAACCCTTAGACAGTATTCCACTATATTATGTTCTCTTGTCATCTTCAACCAATTCCATCCAAGATAACAACAAAATAATAATAAAGCAACATTCCAGAAACAATTCCACATCCAAATGAATCTTTATATCCATTCAATCATACACAAATACAGAAATCAACTAAGTGAAATCCCAAACCTTAAAATTGACAAAGTAGTTTTTATGTTTTTCCTTCCCTTTCTCTTTGGTTTTGCTTGAACCACTAAGTGAAAAATGGTGGGATTAAGAAGGTGGAATGGAGAGGAGAAAACATGAAGTTAAGCCATCAAATTTCTTCCATCTCCCTTCTCTATATGCCTTTTCATGAATGTTCTAGTCTTAGACACATGTTTCAATCTCATTGGTCCATATGTCACATCCTATTGGACCATATGTTACAATCCCGTTGGACCACATGTTATAATTCTATTGGACCATGTGTTGCAATGCTATTGTACCATTTGTTACAATTCTATTGGACTATGTGTTATAATTCTATTGGACTACATGTTACGATTCCATTGGACATACATGTTTTAATCTTATTGGTCCATGAGTTAACTTTAGGAAAATTGCGTATTGGTCCTTCTTCGTCCTTTAATTCCCAAATTTGCCTATGATCTTATCAATTAATTTCACTCCCTTATGTCTTTTCTAATGGCATAAATTTCATGCAATTTGGTTAATTATATCAGGAATTATACCCCACAAATCACAGGCTGTTCGAAAACAAGGACAACAACCAGAACTCAACTTCAAACCAGAATTCAAAAATCGTAGAGGTAGAATCAGATTTGGGTTCCTTCATGAAAGTTGTAGATAAATGTATCTAGTTTCATATGAATTCAAAAGCATCCCATTTTGATGTCTACAGTTCAAAATATTACTAAACTACCAAAATCTGTTCAGTAGTTAAACCAAAATTAGCATATAATCATCATTTTTCTGTTATTCAATCATCGTCTTAACACATATTCATGTCGATTCAAATCTCATAAAACTTGTATTAATACATACTATCAAGTTCAAAATTCCTTCACATATTTAATTTCAAAGTTCAACTTCAAAGAACAAGCCAAGCATACGTGTATTGCCATAAATATGTAACATTTCATCTATGGTATATTTTGGGGCCTTACAGTAGATGCCTTACATGAATTAAATAATGAGTGAATATTGACTAACTTTGAATGCTTGAGAGAATCAAAAGTGGAGTGAGTATCTATCACAATTTTTAATGGTCTTTGAGTTGAAGTACTTGTTAATTTTGGCTAAGCATGCAAAGAATAGTCTATTCACGGAGCATTATGAGTTTCGAGTTCTCAGGTTATATTTGTTGAATTAATCGTTGATATATTTGATTATTAACTGGGAAAATAATTATTTTCATTGTTTGTGTTTTTATAATCTAGTGTTCTTTATTTTGCTTAAGCACAAGCATAGTTTAAGTCTGGGAGAATTGTTGTGTTTAATTTTGTTTGATTTTACATGTTTTCATATATTGAAATTGGTGGTGATTTAATTCAAATTTGATATGAATTGAGTGAAATTAGTGTGGATGTTGCTTAGATCTTAATTGGATTATTCTATAAATATGGCATGACCAATTGCGTGTGAAAATGGGCATCACGTTACTTGCCATGTCATGGTTGTGATATATATCGCTATTGTGACATGTAAGTCACAGCTATGACCCACCTTCACACATTTTTCCCGTAATTTTTTTAGTTATTACGTGGCAGCTGCAAAGGTTGAGGGCATAAAACCTTAGACCTAGGAGCATACTACAAAAGGAAAGGAGAGGGTGGCGGTTGAGATTATTCATCATTCACTATTCACTCTTCATTGACACTGGACACACATTCAGCTAGAACAAAAAGAACAGAGGGAGAGGTGAGACAGAGAGATAGAGACAAAAACAAGAGAGCAGGTGAGAAGTAAAGTAGAGGCAGAAGGTGAGAGCCAACGCTAGAGTTCTAAGCTGGGTAGGAGAGCCACTGCCAGCTTTCTCATCTGAGAGTTTATTTTGTTTATCATTTCTTGTTTCGCCTCTGTTACTGATATTGAACTCTTTTATCTTCTTCATTTGAACTTGTCTTCCTTACTAAAGATTGATAGTCCATTTTGGTATTAAGTGTTTTAGTACCTTAATACTTCTTTGTTATTCTTGAATATGGGATTTAAGTATTTGAGAATGTTGAATCGTGTTCATACTATGATAGGTTGAATATTTTTCTTGAGGATTAGTGTAGCTGTTTTAATCAATTATGCATGAATGAGTTACGGTTTTGTTGTCTTATTAATTGCTGTAGTTTCTATACTGAATGGATGTAATGACATGACTAAACCTTGCATCATTTTAGTATTAAACGAAGGATCAAGAGAAAAAGTTTAATACGGAATGAGAAACTATGGATGCTTAGGTTAAGAACCAGAAATATATTAACTTAAATGGTAATTAGTGGTAAGGTTTTCATAATTAATTCAGATGATAACTTGTTGATTATGAAAGTTAGATTAGTTCATTATTCGAGCTAATTTAGAACCCAACTGTTAATTTTAGTAAGACAACTATCCAATCATTCCCTTTAATCATGCATAGGAGAATAAATTAGCGACATTAATTCTCAAGAGCCTTCCATTTTGATTAATCTATTCGTCTTTGCTTCCAGTTGAATCGTTTACTTTTCATACTAATTTGTGATTTTATTTAAAGCCTTAACTAAACAAATAGGGATAGAACGTTTAATATCACATTTGTTTTTATTTTTGTTTGAGATTAATTTAAGTGAATCAATTTCACCTCCATGGGAGACAACCCTGGGTAATCATTACACCTACCTTGTATACTTGTGAGTAGGATAGCCTAGGTAATTTTTAGAACTTTTTAGGCACAACACTGACTGCTGGCAATTATAATTGTCTAAAATAAACTAGATAATAAAATACATACTTAAAATTTTATTAATACTTCACACTATACAATTCGTTGGAGTTGGATACCTTATAAAGCTTTTACATTGCCCACCCCCTTTTTTTCTTTTGATTTTTTTTCAACGTATGTAATGGCCAAATGACTATATTTATAGAGAAGCAAAGTCGATAATAACCGACTATAATGCTAGCTTCAATGATGTTGTTTAAAGGAGTTAAAAAATAAATTGGTTTGGTATTTTGACCAAGTTAAATATAACATTTTACAACTTGTAATCTTAAACATGTATTGAATCAAGTTTAATTTCTATCCTTCTCTCTTAAACTTGGTTTAATTATTTCAAGCATGTTCTTCAACTTGTAAAATAACTTAATTTTTAAGGGCTTCATGAAAATATATGTTATTCGGTCTTCAGATGCGTAATATTCAACTATTTTTTTGTCTTTAACCAAATCTCGAATATAATGATGTTTAATGTTAATATGCTTACTTCGATCATGGAATACTGAATTCTTTATTAAGGCAATTGCTGATTTATTATCGCAGTAGATTGTGATTGGACCATCTTAATTTGCTAAGCATCATCTGTAGCCAAATCACTTGAGTAGCACAATTTGTTGCTGTCATATACTCTGCTTCTACAGTTGAAAGAGCAAATTTTTGTTGCTTTTTTTAAGACTAAGAAAATGCTCCATAACCAAGATGAAAAAAATAACCTGAAGTGCTTTTTCTCTTTTCAATGTCACTATCTCAATCACTAGATATCCAACTAGCTATATATTTTTACTATTTTAATAAAATATTCCATCATCAATCGTATCTTTAATATATCTTAAATTTTGTTTTATGGCTTGCTAATGAGATTGTCGTGGTGAATCCATAAATCTGCTCATGATTCTCACCCTATTGTGAAATAAAGTTGCCTTCATTTGTTTGCTTTACCTCCATCCTAAGAAAGTACATTAATCCCATATCTGTCATTTCAAAGTGAGCAACCATGTCTTTCTTGAATTTTGAATTATTACCAGTAAAGATCAAATCATCTATATAAAGACAAATTATAACAATGTCTCCTTTCTTGTTAATCTTGATATATAAAGTATGTTCGTATGGATACTTATGAAAACCATGTTCAATGAAATAAGTATCAATACGAGTATATCATACCCTTGGTGCTTGTTTAAAACCATACAACTCCTTCTTTAGCTGATAAACCTTATCTTCTTCTTCTTGCTTTACATATCCCGGTGGTTGCTCAATGTATACTTCTTCTTAAAGTAAACTATTTAAAAAGGTTTATTTGACATCTATTTGACAAATCTTCCAATTACTTTGAGCAACAAGTGAAATGATTAACCGCATAGTATCCAATCTGGCAACAGGTGCAAATACTTCAAAATAATTGATACCAGACTTTTGCTTGTATCCTTTTTGCAACTAATCTTACTTTAAAGCATTCCACTTCTCCATTGGAATTGTACTTCGTCTAATATACCCATTTGAAACCAATAGGCTTCTTTGGTAAAGCGGTTAACTTCCATGTTTTATTCTTTCTATGGCACATATTTCTTCATCCATTACTTTAATCCAATGACCATCATTCACTACTTCCTCAACCATTATTGGATCATAATCTACAAAGAAAGCATAATAGGCCACAATAACTTCATCTTTGTCATCATCACCTACTTGATAATCTTTTAAATAAGAGGGTGGATGGCATTCTCATTGTGAACGCCTAAGTAAATGTGAAGTAGGAGGAGATGATGCTTCAGGATCAACATAAGTTAGCTCTTCAAGAACAGAAGGTGAAGATGACTCTCTAGTTTGATTAATCATTTCCAATTCAATGTTTATGAACTTTAGTACTGGCAATGATTTATTTTCTTTTTTTTGTCAATACCATACTCCATCTTCTTTAAAATTAACATCTTAACTAATGATCACTTTTTAAGTCTTTGTATTATAAAGCTTATAACCTTCTGTTTTCATGTTGGAACAAAGATGGATACTTTTTTTTGCCTTGTCATCTAGCTTCTTTCTCAACTCATCATACACATGTGAATATGCTACGCAACCAAACACTCTCATATGAATAAGATTAAGCGTTCATCCACTCCATGCTTCTTGTGGAGATTTTTCAAAAACACTTTTAACATAACACCTATTCAAAATATAGACCACACAAGCCACGACCTCTATCCAAACATTTTTAGGTAACTTATTACAAAATAACATGGTTTTCACCATATTCATAATAGTTCAGTTTTTCCTTTCTGCAACTTCATTTTGTTGAGGAGTGTACCTAGCTATCAAATGATGCTTAATTTCATGATTTCTTAAGAAATCATCACAAACAATATATTTTGTGCCACTATTTGTTCATAAAGTCTTGAAAGAATAACCACATTCAATATACGCTACAAAATACTTAAGTACTTCACATTCCTCAGATTCCTACTTCAAAAAAATAAAATAATGCCTTTTTACTGTAATAATCAATAAATGTAATAAAGTATTTAATACCTTCATTTTGATGAAACCTCCATATAACATATATCTAAATGCAGGAGCTCTAGTAGATGTTTGGCTCTCCATGCCTACTTTGTTGGAAATGGATCTCTATGCTTTTTCCCATTACATATGACTTACAAATCTGGTCAGGAACTTAAATGGTTAGCAAGCCTGAAACCCACTATTTGTTTGCAAGAAACTTAATGCTTCCAAAATTCAAGTGTTCAATTCATATATGCCATAACTAATTATTATTGATAGTCATAGTATTACAACAAGAAGTATTACTGTCATTAAGATATTTTGGAAATAAACGATTGGATGTCATTCGTATCTTTAGAATCATTCCATTTTTTTTATCACTCATGGTGCATCCATCTTTATTGACGTGTAAATCATAACCCTTTTCTAATAGTTGTATAATGCTTAATAGATTCTAGCAAAGAGTAGGAGCATAGTACATATTAGAAATACAATTTAAAGACTTATTCTTCAAATTTATAGCAATCTTTCCTTTTTCCAAAACTGGAATCTAGTAGTTATTAACAAATTTTACTAAAGAATGAAAGGATTCATGAAATTCGGAAAAAACTTCTTTGCTTTCATTGAAGTGATTTTTGCAACCTGAATTTACCTACCATTGACAATTATCACTATTACTGGGCTCATAAGTGACCATCAACAAGGTCTTTGGGTTATTATTCTTAACAACTCCAGCTCAATTATCTTTATGTTCTTGTCTTTATGCACCACATTCTTTATTATAGTGACCATATTTTTTTGCAATTATGATATCGAATATTTGACTCTCACTCAGATTGACATTGACCACACTTTTTGCATTTGTAACATTAAATAGTGGATTTATCCTGAGGAGTTTCACTCTTTCTTGCTCTTGGTCTAGAATTGATTCTGAAATTATTGCCTCCTCTACCTGTGAAATTTGAACTTCTTTGAGTATGCTCTGTTTTGCCTATTATAGTTTCCTTTTCATTTCTCAAATTTACTTGGGCTTTTTAAACTTGTTTCATTATGTTTGGTGATCTTTCATTCATTTGCATTTCATGGGACTCCAATAAGGCTTACAAATCATTGAGAGTCGTGGATTCCAAATTTTTAGACTCTTCAATGGCTATGATAACATAATCAAATTGACTTGTCAACGTGAGCATGATGTTCTCCGAGATATCTTTTTTTACGTAATTTCATGACCATTATTTTTCACCTCATTAATCAATTTTTTCATTTGTGAAAAATAATCACGAATAATTTCTTCTTTGACTTGCGCCGTCAACTCGTATTGCCTTTCTAAGCCTTGTATTCTGAGTTGCGTCGGGTCAAAGGATGTTAAATGAGTTTTAGGCTTCCCGTGCCAATAAAATTAAAAACGACGATTTCATGTGAATTTTGTTGCGTTTGGTCAAAAGATGTTAAAGCATATAAAGTATCCAAATAGTCATTGATTAGGCTTCTGTCACTTGGCCGATCCAAAATTTCCACAAAAGTGTTGTTTTGAGGAATCTGATAGGAGGTGGAGGTTTTTAACTGGACTAGGGTTTTAGACAATTGCGATGAGTATTGCCTCTCGAACAAATGAACCAGTTTCTGGTAAGGGCGCTTTCTTCGCATCACAAACAAGCCTTTTTTTTTTTTAATCTTGGAAACAATTGGTGTTATAATTTTACCTCCTTTGATGACTAGAAAAGGGTTTCAGCTGAATTCGCTAGAAGTTCTGTCTTGCGAATTGTGTCAATTGCTGCTACTGGATCGACAGTTTTGTATTTATGCAGCGACTCTGATTTCAGTAAGATTCTCCCCCTTCTCTCTCAATTCTTGTTGGTGAAAAGTTGGAATTAAGTTCCGGGGTACATTAAATGATGGTGTTTGTGAATGTGCTTGTCACCCAACTTTGACGACGGCTTGAAGTTGCCAATTCATTCCTGTACATAATTTGACGCCCGACTGAAGTTCGGTTCGTTTGAAATTAACAATTCTCGATTCAATGCTTTAGGTGGAAGCATATCTTTTTCAATTCCTGCACAATTGCGCCAACCACCCTCACTGCTATGGAAAATGTCAAGGGACTTGGTCGCTCCGTTTAGTTTACCGGATCGGTGCCCATTCGGTATCTTGTTTTATTTTAGAAAATCTTTTAATCTACTGGATTTTCTTTTTATTTTTTTTATGTAATGAATTTGAACTTTTCAATTTGTAGGGACTCTTTCATTGTTCTCGTGTAGAGTTAGCCCAATTTCATCACATGACTTTGGGAAATTAAGTTCTGGGGTCGACGGGGATGGTTCAAAACCAAGTTGTGGATGTCTTGGCAGAGACAGTCTTGCCAATGCTGCTGCTAGTGTCAGTCCTGCTGTTGTCAATATATCAGTTCCACTGGGTATAGCTTTTAAAAATCTTAAGCTTTTTTTTTTGAAAATTTTTAAAAATGTTTAAGTTACACGCATAAACTAATCAAAATTTTGACCAAGGGGTTGTTTCCAATTCACTTTTATAGGTTTCTATAGCATTGCTGCTGGAAAGAGTGTGGGATCTGGAACTATTGTTGATTCTGATGGTACTATCTTAACATGTGCTCATGTTGTGGCTAACTTTCAAGGAACAAGACCTTTATCCAAAGGGAAGGTTAGTGATCAAGCCACAATGAGCATATTAATTATTCTGTTTGGGTGTCGTCTTTTAGGGTAATTTGCACGAAGCTCTAATAAAAATTACTATGTATTAATTGGATGATCCATCTAAAGTCCTAGAAGTTTCCACTTGTTGATAGCCAAGTACTTTGGCAACTGGTTTGTCTGCGTGAAGTGTTTACTGGTCTTGAATATTTCTTATTACTTAATGTGGTGTTCCTAATTTGAGGAATGGATTTACCCTTATTATTGAGAAGCATTTGCAATCTTATGATCCAAAATTTAGCCTTTTTTTTTTCCCCCTCAAATGAAAAGGTACAGAACTTTGACTACTTAATAAACTAATTCAATCAGGTTGATGTTACTTTGCAAGATGGTCGGACATTTGAAGGTACACTGGTCAATGCAGATTTGCATTCTGACATTGCTATTGTGAAGATCAAGTCAAAAACTCCATTGCCAACAGCTAAACTTGGTTCTTCAAGTAAGCTTCGCCCTGGGGACTGGGTGATAGCTATGGGCTGTCCACTTTCCCTTCAAAATACTGTAACGGCTGGGATTGTAAGGTAATATTAGCAATAACAAATATAATGGTTGGTGTTTAGTTGTCTGCAGTTAATTAATGTAATCATTTTACAATATTCCTATGTACATTTGGCTAATGTTCTTGTCATGGACATTGGTAATTTTTATCATAATATATTCTGTTTTAAATGGCCAGGTAATTATTCGTGATGCTTTCTGAATTTGTTTTCTCTTCCTTCTGCGTAGCTGTGTTGATCGGAAAAGCCGTGACTTGGGTCTTGGAGGAGTGGGGAGAGAGTTTTTACAGACAGATTGTGCAATAAATGAGGTAGTCTCTCCTTCATTGTGGAAAAGTCATCACTACTTTGGACATGGCATCCATATTTCAGTGCACAACAGAGTAGGTTGATGCGCATTTGTTTTCTGTATTTGTGGTATAGGGAAATTCAGGTGGACCACTTGTCAATGTTGATGGTGAAATTGTTGGCATCAACATCATGAAAGTATTGGCTGCAGATGGCTTGGGCTTTGCAGTACCTATTGATTCAGTTGCCAAAATAATAGAGCAGTTTAAGAAGAGTGGGCAAGTATATTTTGAGTTTTGAAAATGAAGTCTGACGCATAAAATACAAATTTTTTCTACTTATTGTCCAATAGACATTCTTAGGTAGTTAAATGCTAAGAGGGTTTAGTCAAGTTTAATAAAGAAAAGCATGCCTAAGAGAAGATCAAAATAACCTTGGTAGTTTGGTTTGATGGACGTTACCTGATAGGCATTTGAGGGCAATAGTGATGGCCAAATTGTGGATTTCGTTCAATATCTAAATCTCTGGAGTTTTCTCTGAAGTTATTTTTGTTCAGGAGAGTTTTACGGCCATGGCTTGGGTTGAGAATGATTGAGCTTAATGAGAAAATCATTGCTCAATTGAGAGAAAGAGACGCTGCATTCCCCGATGTTGACAGAGGTGTACTTGTGCCTATGGTAGGCCTTTTTGAGTGACCGTTGTTTTATCGTCTGGTGTGCATATATAAAGAGCATAGTTTTGTAATGAGTCCGTTTGATGTTTGATGTTTAAATGCAGGTAACTCCAGGTTCTCCTGCTGATCGTGCAGGGTTTATTTCTGGTGATGTGGTCATCAAGTTTGACGGGAAGCCTGTCAAAAGCATCGACGAGGTAAGTGTCCGTGTTTGCATGAGATTGATGTGCATATTTATTTATTTCCAGCCCTCAAGCATTCAGGCTTGCAAATGAAATAATCAACTCGCCAATTCCATTTCTTATATAGATCATCGAAATCATGGGGGATAGAGTTGGAGAGCGTATGAAGGTGGACGTGAAAAGATCATATGATACTCCAGTGAGTTTGATCGTTATTCCAGAGGAGATGGGGATGCATCCGGACATGTAACACCTGGTTTTTGTGAACCCATTTAGTTTAAGCACACTGAATTTCGTGATCATAATAAACTTGTAACCAGCGCCATAAATTCCTGTACTTTTGTTCCAATGAATGCTAATGCTTACATTCTCATCTTAGGAACCTAAAAAGTGAAATAGCAAAACTAATTACTCATCAGACGGTTTTGAGAAAAGAAGGATTGTAATACTCCAACTGTTTAAAGCTTTGGTGCAAAACAAAAGAAAAAGGAAGGATTAGAGCCCTTCGGCCTCTAAATTTTATGTATCACGAAAAAAGTTAACCTCATTAATTAAAACAATGCAACTTCAACCAAGGTATATAACAATTCAACTTCAACTAAGATATATCCGAGAAGAATCCTACATCATTGTGGATAAATGGATCGGAGTCAGATCATACGTTAAACAATGTCCATAACTCATATATATAAACTCTCTGAGTACCAACACAGCAGATTCAACATAAAGATGCTTAAAAATCAAAACCATCATCGAATCCGGAGTCGTAAGCGACAGCATCACCGATGTCCGACACCATGTCTCCAACCAGCAACCCACCAAGCAACCCAGCACCCAATCCCAACGCTAACTTGCCTTTCCCGCTCTTCTGCGGCTTTTGTGCAACCGGATAGCCTCCGTAGCCATACCCTTGTTGCGGCGGATACCCACTGTAGCCATACCCTTGCTGCGGCGGATACCCATTGTACGGTGGATACTGTTGAGGTGGATAACCACCCTGTGGAGGGTAGGCGTATTGCGGCGGATAAGGCTGCGCGTGAGCTTTCCCAGCGTCCATATGATGAGGTGGGGGTGGAGGTGGGGGGTGTCCTCCCGGTAATGGATAACTTGCTCCGGCACCGTTGGGATATCCGGCAGGAGGATAAGCCATAACGGGCTCCTCAACTTTTTTGGCCTTTTGTTTTGGTGGTGGGGCGTTGTGTTTCTCGCCAAACTTGTAAGAAAAGTTCAGAGTTCCTTTAGCTTTGCCAGTTGGTGTGCTGACACTGTAACTCATGTGCTTGTATTCTTTGGGATCTCCGGCGCTGTCCAGGAGCTCTTTGATTGGTACATAGACTTCTCCGATGTCTTTGTCTCCTAGGCTGCGGTCCGATTTGAGTTTGATGTCGAGGGTGAGGCGGTTTTGTTGGAGAGAAGCCTCGTCGAGGTTGAATTTCATGGTGAAATTCCAGTTGGGGTTGGGGCCACAATCCTTGTGCACATGGGTCTTCTGCTTTTGGGTTGAATATGGATCCCCTTTGATTGAAACCACCGCGTAAACGTCCATCTTAGTGAAAAGATTGACGTCTTTGAGGTCTTTGGCAGATGCAATCGTGATCTCCAACGGCCTACACTCCATGGTTGGCTCTTGTGGATCGAAAGATGAGAAGATAACAGAAAACCCAAAAGGATTTGACTTTTTGGAAGATATGAAGAACTGGGGTGTATGGGTGTTGCAGAACGGATATTTTTGGATGAGATTTAGCAAGAGAGATGGGCGGCTGTTTGGCTATATAAAAAGATAAGGTTTTTGACAAAATTTGTGTAGCTGTCAAGGAAAGAGCGAGAGTCGAGGAAGCAGAGGTTGCTTATAACCGCCTTCCAGAAGAGAGAACAGTGACAGGGATTCCTTCTCCGTTAAATTAGAAACAAAGTCTAACGCGTAAAAATAAGATTCTTTTTGTATTGAAACTCAAGTCTTATCCATTAAATTAATGGCTACGCGTTTTCATTTCGGCAGGCATGGTGAGGAATAAAGTAGCAACCGAGTACTTGACCTTTCCACGCAGAGGAAATTGTCTTATAAAACTTCTCACTGGCCCAAAGTCCATAGCTTCATCTTTGATGCTGTCAATGCAAGCAATTCGAAGCCTTTTGCCACCACATTGGCCTCGTTTGCTTAGCTACCAATCACCTATTATTTTAGCTGATTGGTATGCTTAAATTATTTGACCCTAAAAGCTGTTTGGAGAGTAGGTGCTCCAATGGTTGTTTGTCTTCGAAAAGTTAAAAATGAAAACGCTACTATACAGGAGCGTTTTTATCAAACAGATAAATTATTTTTTTTAATATTGATTTTGTCCTCTTTGTTACAGTCTCATTCTTATCATTTTCTCTAGATTCTTTTCTTTTTATTAGGATTGTTAAGAATTGTTGTTTCGGATGATTGATTCAAAGTTTAATTATTTAATAATTTTTTGCTACCAAAAGAAGTATAATTATCTTAAATTATTATATATAACCAAATAGTAATTTAATAAAAAATGGTATTA
>JANIIA010000006.1:36600857-36616051 GCA_027478495.1 Erythroxylum alaternifolium | reverse complement strand
GATGCTGCCACTAATCCACTCTAGATGCTGCCATATGTCACCAATTAATCAGTCCATATGTCTCCTAATTATTAGTCTACTTGTCGCACAATAATTGATCCATTTGTCACTTAATTACTAGTCCATTTGTCACCAATTAACTATGGTACTCAATTTTAGGCTTAATCATCTAAAATTTTCATGTATCAATTTATCCTCCCACTTTGCATTTGTCCTAGTCCAAATGTACCTCAAATTTATCAAAAATTCTAAAATAATGCTAACAGTCTCCAAATAAATTTTTAACACAAATAACTCACGATTCACATTTTAATCGTATTTATAAATCAAATATACCCGAAAAATGTTAATGAATACATGTACAATCATATTCATATGCAAAAATGTGCATGTCATATTTAACTAAAGCATGATGTACATTTCCTAATTTCTCAGTACTTTCTCATAAATCACAATTCTAGCCTTAACTGGGTAATGGGGTGTTACATTCCCACACTTGACAACACATTGTCTTTAATGTGAAGAGAACCAACATCATATAAAGGAAACTAAAAATGACAAGAAAAGAAAAAATTAAAAGAAAAAGGTTAGAACATGAAACCCGTTACAGTGATTGAAGTGGTGATGGTGTTAGAGATGGGATCTGAACGCCTTGAGCAACAAAGTATTTATAGATCCTTTTGATGTCGTGGTGCTATTGTTGAGGTTATTGCGTCATCTCCTTCAACAATTTGATGTCTGAAATCAAATTCACTTAACCCTCAAGCTTGCTTCTCTATTTTATAATTGCTTCAAAAAGAATAAAAGAATTAGCAATCTAAACCATTTCAAATCACTAAAAATTTATTTTTATAATTTAAAATAAATCTAACTACATAACAATTTCAATCTAACTACCAAATGTGCCAAGTTATGGTTATTAGCTTGACCTTGCATCCCTCAAAACTCAGCCGGGGTCAATTATAGGTGGCTTGCTTATACCCATTTTGGTCAATATTAGTTTAGTAGCTTGTAAATAAGCTACATGTTCTGAGATAATCAAAAGAACAAAATTAATTAAAGAAAGAAAACCAAGTAAGTTCAATAATGCCTTTTAAGTAACAAACTATCAATAAAATAGGGAATAATAAAACTCCCTGAATCATTTATCAAATTCAACAGTTTGACTTCTAAGAAGATTAATTGTTCTCTTTCTTCTTTAATCACATTTGTCTCCTCTTCTTCTTTCACTTCCTGAACAAAGACGTCTGTGTCTTCTTCAACCTCTATCTCTACTGTCATCTGTTTGTCATTCTCTTCTTCATCAGCTTCTTGAACAGAGACTTCCTTATATTTTTCAAACCCAATCTCCGTTTTCATCTATTCTTCTTCCTCTCGCTCCTTTAAAGATTTGACTTTATCATTCTTATGAACGAGCCACCCTCTTTTGAATTTTTCAATACCTTATTCATGTTAAAGTTCACTTGTTCATCTCCAATCTGAAGGATGAGGTTGTCTTTATGGACATCTACAAAAGCTTTTTCGGTGTTCAAAAATGCTATACCAAGTATTAACGGACATTTTTGACCTGCTTTAAAATCTAGCACGACAAAATCCACAGGAATGAAAAACTTATCTACTTTTACAGGTACATCCTCCACCAAGCCTAAGGTTTGCCAATTGAATAATCATAAAAGTTGACTTTATATCTTTTAACCTTAGTTTCCTAAAGATAAACAAAGGTATAAGGTTTATACTTGTGCCTAATTTGCATAAATATTTCAAAATCTATAAATTACCAACTACACAGGGTATCGTAAAGCTCCTTGGATCTTTCAACTTTGAGGGCATATGGTTGGTAATTGAGGAGCTACAAATTTCCGTCATAACTACCGTCTGGTCATCTTCCCATGTCTGCTTGTCAGATAATACATCTTTAAGGAACTTCGCATACTTGGGTCTACATTTCAGCACTCCCACAAAAGACAAATAAATTTGTTATTTCTTTAGCTTTTTCGTGAACTTTGCGAATGATACATCTAATTCGTTCTTCTGAAGTCATTATGGGAATGATATTTTTGGTAAGGTGGAGGAGGAGTATAGGGTGGGTGTGCATTCTTTTCTTCATCCTTTTTCTTTTTCTTTTGATCTTCTACAATGTAGGCCTCAGCTTGTCTTTCTGTTGATTTTTTTAGCTCCTTCTCACTCCTAAGTGTGATATCCTTAAATTATTGTCCTAGATTTGCTTCCATATTGCTCGGAAGGGTGCCCACACTTCTTGTAGACAATGCATTGGGTGGCTAGCCCAATTTAACCTCTAAGTTGTGACTAGAAGAGCACGATTTTCTGCTACTTGATCAAATTATCCTTCCATCCTCTTCTGGGTCTCTTCCATGTTCATGAGCTTGTCCATAATCTTGTCCAATTTAGAATCTCATGAACTAGACTCATC
The DNA here is from genome assembly GCA_027478495.1 of Erythroxylum alaternifolium. Lineage (NCBI taxonomy): Eukaryota > Viridiplantae > Streptophyta > Magnoliopsida > Malpighiales > Erythroxylaceae > Erythroxylum > Erythroxylum alaternifolium. The sequence goes on along the minus strand of JANIIA010000006.1, from coordinate 36,613,620 downwards.
TTACTGAAATCCTAGTAGGTTTTGATTTCCTATTTGAATCCTTGCATTGTTAGATCAAAAGCAATCTGAGTGGCTCTGTCACCTTGGATTGTACATATTCAAATAAGGATGAACACTTTTCTTCTTCTTTATGTTGTGACGAATCTTCCTCTTCTTTGATTCTTTTCTTTTTCAATTCTTCTTTTTTTTTCCGAAAATTTTCTCAAATTTCATGTTTGTTCTTCAACTTCTCGTTAGTCAATCTTTGACACTTCTCAAGCCTCTCATATTTTTCTTCTCTGAAATCTCATTGTGCACGAATCGATGATTCTTCCTTTCGATCATTTATTACAATTGTTTTACTTTTTCGAAAAATTCCTAGACTACTGCTTATTCCAAATGTTGTTCGAGCGTTGCAGAATGTTGTGATTATTCTGGAACTAAGTAGAGATGTGGCAGAATTTGGTGGAGGGGCGATGATTAAGGATTATAAAGCTTGAAAAATTGATGATAATGGAGAAAAGCTGAGTGGAGACGGTTCGAGCTTTGGACAAATTTCAAGTCACTTGAAACTCAATTAAATTCAAGATCAAACAACATAAACTAGAACCAGTTAAATCGTAGATTATCCTCGAACCAACTCGCCCCATCATCAGCTCTACATTTAAATACTTAAACTGGATCCTTCAAAAAAAATAATCATAGAAAAGACTGCGTATCATGTGCTCCGCTTGTACTGATGATAGTTGATCCGACCATGCTGATTTTAAGTAACTTCTGTTTCAGAAGTAGAACCAACCAAGCAAATCCTAAAATGTTTCAGGGTTACGTAAATAACGAAGCCATATTTAACTAAAAGAAGAAAAGAACAAAGGTTAAGCCACAGCAAACTCTCCAATAACTTCGACATATCAATCATAAGCTTTTTCTTTTTTTATTTTCCCGCGCATAGGAGATAAAGAATTACAGATTTCAATTCAGTAATACTAAGTGCAATTTCACTCATGAAAAGAAAAAAGAAAAAGGCTATACTCAAGACAATCTTATGGGATGAAAATTTACAGGGCAGCCAAAATGAAGCTAAAATGCATGTATTCCTGCAAAAGCCCCGCAAGGGATTTTGCTATGGCCAATAAAAGCTTGATATTCTTATTCCCCTTTTGTGAAAAAACCCAGACAAACACACAAAAAGTAATCAGTCGGGATGAAATCTAAGAATTCCTAATTAAAATATTTTGACAAAATTCAGGCCTCGTCTCCTTTTTGGTTGCCAGGTGTTCCAGCAAGCCAGCCCCAGACACCACCTGAGCCCTGCCTCTGTTTTGCATTCAAGGCAGCTTTCTCTGATGCAGCCTTTTGTCGTTGGAGGAGTTCAAGTTCTTTTTGCAGTGTCTCCATAGTTTGTAGCTTTTGTCGTAATTCTGCAACATCAACCTGTTGATTTCGAGTAGAGAATCAAACAGGCGCATATTGTAATCTCAAAACTTTTTTCTCATCTTCGTCCATTAAGCAGTATGCCATTGAGACAATTCAGCAGGCAAATACCATTTCTCAGATAAGTATTGCATATACAACATTTAACTGGATTAATAAAATAATAGATGAAAAAAATTCCAGGACATACCTCTAATTTGAAACATCTCGACTGTTCAGAAGCTAATTGACCACGAACAGATTGGAGCTCCTGCAGGGGTTGAGAACGAAATTAATGGGAGTGCAAGGAAAAAGAAGATGCTAATCTGAAGTGGCCATCTGCATCTTACTTACAAGGAAATTAAACCTGCTAAAGTAACTCAAGTAATTACCTTATAAAGATCTGTGTTGAGAGTCTCAGCTTCACCTAACTCTGTCTTCAACTGGAGATTTTGCAACTTCTCCTTGCTTATTAGTGATTCCAGTTCTTCATTCTGTGCCTTTGAATTTGCTATAGCCAGTTCTCTGCTTCCCTGGGTGATAGAGTTCTGCTCCAAAATTAAAATGTTAACTGAGCAGCATGTAAAAGCTGCACAAAACTATAAACCTTGAATTCTCTAACCCAACCAACGAATGAACACAGCTTTCAATTCTTATACCATGGCCTCTATGTCCGCATTAACCATAACAATTTCCCTTATTTTTCCTTCCTTGCCCACCTCCAACTCAGATTCCACATCTCTGGTAGCATTGGTTCCATTGTGCGTAGCAGAAACACTGTCAGGCACAGAAGTGTCCATTATCTTTGATTGCAAGGTAGATTTGTGACTTGGCTTAAGGACATTGACCTACCATTGAGTCACCAAAATCAGTAAGAGGAAAAACTATAAGAGAGATAACCACACAGAGAAGTTTAAAGTAACATCAACCTCATTGCTGTAATGTCCATTATATCCTCCAAAAGATATGAGAATATCTTCGCCACTGTAGGAGCTCACCACCAAACTCAAGCCCTATAAAGAAAACAGTTAAACTATTCCCACTAAATTGTATAAAGCTTTCCAATGTGTAAGAAATACCTCACTAACAACAGGAACACGTCCTTGAACGGAAGTTACAACAGACCAAACAAGTGTAGACATGTTGAGAACAATAGTTTCTGAGACCCCTGTAGAAGAGTCCACAAGAAAAGAAACTTGGGCTTATGAAATTATAAAGTGAAAGATAAATTAGACAAATTTCTTCCCCTTTTCTTCCAGTGAGACTAATAGTCACATAAACTGAGCCTGTTCAAGGATTGCATGTCAAAAGTAAACAACAACAACAATCGGTAGAAATCCCATTGACATGCGAGGTCTAGGGAAGTCCATTAGTACATAGCCATACTTCTAACTAATAGAGGGGCTGTTTTTAAAAGACCCACATGAACCGAAAAAAATAAATTAAAAAATTAAAAATAAGTAAAAAGATAAATAAAAATAAATAAACTAATAATAAACTACTTAAAAAAATTTAGGCTAAATCCCTAAGAGACAAGTACTACCTACTTGCATGTCGGAAATAACAAAAGTACCAAAAAAAAAAAAAAGAAAGAAACCTTCTGAGTTATTTATTACTTTTCTTGTTTTTTGTCACTTTTCATTCAGGGTGCAAAGATAAGAGAAATTCATGGCTGCAAAAGTACATACCACCCTTGTTGTCACCCCCACCAACAATAAACCAATTTTCCCCAACTGTCACACCTGCATGTCCTGCCCGTGCAGTTGGTATGTCCCCCTGTTGTGTGGGTTTAGTCCATTCCATCTGCAATCAATTGAAGAGGATGGAATTACGGAAATTCCTGAAGCCTAGGAAAGAAGGATCCAAAGTATGTTATTAGTTTTTCAATCTTACAGCTTGCAGGTCAAGCACATGTACATCATTGAAGCAAATAGAATGTGAACCACCACCAAAGACAAAAAGGTAGCGATCCGCATGCACAGCAGCAGTATGATCTGACCTTGGAGATGGAGGTAGTCCACTATAAAAGCATGTTATATGTCAGATTCATGATCGATTAGAATCCACTGAAAACCACTATGCCAACATATAAATTGCTTCAAAGTTGGACGGCATAACAATAGTTTGTAATATCAAGAAATAAGAATTCATAACTTACAGGATAACCACTCAACACAAGGAATAAAATTTTAATTCAAATAATTGACCTTCTTACCAAATAGAAAATTTGAAGTTATAATTGATGCACCAAAGGAAACTAGTTCATTTAATGCCCAAGATTAATTTCACATCAATTGTAACTCCCAAATATTACTAAGAATATATCCTAAAAAACAAAACGGATGGTAGCTTCTCAATTTTGTGGAATTTTCTTACACAGCATCAATTTCATCCCAAGTCATGGTCTCCATGTCTAGAATATGCAGATCATTCAAGAGAGTTCTCTTAGCATCCTGGCCACCAAAAATTACAATGCTTGTACCAACCAAGGTAGCTGACTGGCCTCTGCGTGAAACCTACAAATTGTGATTAAAAGTTCTAAAACATCAGAATAACCTATATAGCACTGACAAACATAATCTGTCTCACTAGATAAAAGGATTAAAATTGCATTTTTAATAGCAGTTCTACACAGGTTCAAAAGATTCCAGTTTGAAGCTCATTTAAGTTTAATCAGTAACAAGATGTTCACGAAGTTTTAGTTCAATATCATGCAGCAACATCTGCAACACGAAGTTTTAGTTCAATATCATGCAGCAACATCTGCAGCTAGGGCAAAAGAAGTAACAACTTAGCCTCTAAGACTCTTCAGTATCTTGGGCTATCAAGATAACCACAAGTTAATTTTCCTTCTCCGGCTAGTAAACAGACCACAGGTTTGATTTGTAGAGAACAGGCATATACTTCATTCATACTAACATTTTCCGGTTGACAGACAAAGATCGCTGACAGATTAAAGGAAGAAAAAACACATACTGGTGCTTTCCCATAAGTCTTTAAGGTTGACCACGTAGAAGTTTGTAAATCAAAAGCTTTCACTGTCACAAAAAAAGAAAATGCCTCAGTGAGGAGATGTAAATTACAAGAAAAGAATGAAAATTACTGTGCTATACCCTCGATAGTTTCAGAAGGATCCTTTCTGTGTCCGGCAATAGAAAGGAGCTTATTCTCCCATGGTATCTAGAAGAACAAAAATAAGATATAAAGTCTTATTTGCACAACAAGGCAGACATACAATATGATATCACAATTGTCTTATTATCCGAGAGAAATATTTTTTGTCCAAACTTAGACTTCTAAATGGTCATAGAGAATAACAAATTAATCTATAGACTAACCAATGTATGACCCGCACAAGAAGTCATCGCAGTTGGAGAAAAATCCTGCAACTCTGCTCCAATCTTAGCTTCTATCTTAGACCAAGTCCAACATCTCAAATCCAGTGCCTGTTTGTGCTCCAAATTTACAACTTCACAGTAAGTCTTAATGTAGCAATAAACAACATTGAGGAAACCTTCTCCAAAGGTAAAATGTGAACATGTGACAAGAAAAAAAAAACCCTCATAATCATAGAGGTTTGGAAATATAGAGATAATTGTTAGTGCTATCAAAATTTCCAAGCGAATGTGCATGTACCACGTCAAATATCCTGGAACTAGACCATAAAAACAAGATAGAACAGCATATGAAGTTGAATTTCAGGGATTTATATTTAACAAATTCACATTTGCATAAATGCAGTTCCTTTGCTTACATGAAGATCACTTAGATAACGACCATTGTGGTTTCCTCCATATATATACATCTTATCTTGAAGAATGGCTGCAGCATGCTGCAAAGGAAATAAGACGTAAAGTGAAAAGAAGAAGAAGAAAGTATTGGAGCGAAAAAGATATTGACAAGAACAGGAATGAAAAGAAAGGACCAAGAGAGATCCACTAAGAAAAATATGCACCTCATAACGGGCTTTAGGGCGTTGGCCTGATATTGGAGGTGCAACCCACTGATCATAGACAGCAATTGCTGAAAGGCCTTCCAAGACAACATCTTTGTCCTGTGTTTCCACATAGCTACCATTCTCCGTTGAAATGGTTTTCATTTCAGGGAACAAATTACCATTCTCAACAACAGGGTCAAGTTCTGGGACATGCTGCCAGTGTCAAAAGCAGAAAATTGATAAGATTGACCAAGCTTACCATGTAAATACAGAACGAACTGCCTAATATTTCATGATTCTATACATGCTGCTAAGTGGCATAAAAAGAAGGTGAACGACAGCTTCAAAAAGCAGTCATTGGAATATAGCAATTATCCACATAAATTAACTCCACGTGATCGTAGATCAAGATATAGGTAAATGTTGTTGAGACTCTTAGTCTTAACAAAACACTGAGATGTACTGCATTATGTTCAATATATAGAACAGAGTGCACCAGCATAACATTTTCGGCTATTACTACATGATAACCGAGATACTCACATTCATTTGCATGTCCATCACAGGCTCGGATACAAAGTTGGAAGCTCGAGAATACCAACCTGGCTCCTCTTCCTGTTGATGAGAAGTGGAATTAATTAGTTTGTGAAAATCATCCATTACAACATGAACAGATATTTGTATCACTGTAGACCTCTAATATCTTCACAAACAGACGCATTGCTTCTGTGGAGGCCATGTTTCCAAGACCCTGCCAGCTGCACAAGCACAAAAACATTCAGAGAATCCATTCTTAATGGAGTCGGAGGCACGAGAACAATATATAAGTCTACCCCAAAGACTTATGAAATAACCTGAAACAACAAATAACTTCGAATACCTAACTAAAATTACTCTATTATGTGATTAGAGTATCACTGGAAAGAGGGAAGAGAAAAAACCCAAAGACCCAGGTATATGGTGAATATAAAATTCAAAATTAGCAAGAATATCATCAATAGCCTCCAAATCCTGAATCAATATGGTCAATGCACTCAACATTACACCACACCGCTGCCCAAGACTGCTAGAGAAAATAAATGAAATAACAATTGTTCCAGGATAAGAGATCTTTCTTGTTTCATTTTCACATTACTCACTCCAACTTTGAGCACCTATATTCGCAGATAATTATATTGCCAGAATCATTGATCTCCAATCCCTACAACTACAACAGCTGGAGAGTCGTAAAGCAAAGGTAAACCAAAATAAAAAGTATGTGATCACATCTTTTAAAGGCAACACAAGGCTAAAAATTTTAAAAACTAAACCAAAATAAAAAGCAAGTAATCACATTTTTAAATGAAGAAAAAAGGAAAAAAATTAAACAACTTGGAGATGTATATGCATGTGTGAGCACACCAACCTTTTCCATTTGCCTTGTTCCACAGCATTCCAAGCGCTAGGTTTTGGCACACTGCAAGGTCCTACTGTTGCCTGCAATGAAATTTGCAACAAGAAAGCAACCGCTCTAAGAAAGACTATCAATAATAACCCAAGATATTCGATCCAAAAAAGTCAGCAAGTAGATGAAGGAAGCGTATTAGCATCCCCATAAAAAATTTAATCAAAAACAACCAAGATGCAGTGGTTGAAATGAAGACAGGAACTCGTCAATGATCTTGATAACCCCTAGTGATAATATGGAAAAGGCGGGGCATGGATTGAATAAACAAACGGTTCAACTTTAAGATCGATCAAGTAAAAAATAAGTCAAAACTAGCATCAGATCCATCCAAGCTACACAACAAAGACTTAAAACTAGCAACGCCTAATAATGCAGGTCAAATCCATATGTTTAACTAAGACATCCGAATCAAATAACAAAAGTAGATAATTCAAATACATGGACTACTTTCCTGTAATCAACAATTTAATGAGAAGATTCATCACCTATTTAACACCAATATATTAGAAATGGAACCTTAAATTTATCAAAATCCGAGCAGGTTGGCTCCTAAACTTGCAATAAGTCACAGGAATGAGCAGAGATGAGATCGCGCGAGGGATCACCTCAATTCACTGGATTTAAGGTAAAAGCCAAGGGAGCTTGCAATACTAACCTGCTGGTATAAGGCGTAAAGGAGCAAGGTGGTGTCGCTTTTGAACCTAGAAGATACATTGTTGGCCGCATTCGGAGATCCGTCGAATCCGGCGTAGGTCGCCGCCGCATAGAAACGCTCCGGATAAGCGAGGCCAGAGCTTGCCCTCGCCATGGACGCTGCCATGTCTCTCTACCTCAGTTATCTGTGCCAGCAAGATTTGATGTAGAAGATTGGGAATGAGAAATGAAATGAATACAATTAGAATTTGGTTTTTCGTATTCTGAATTTCTTTAATGAAAAACAAAACACTAATGTTCGGCGTTGGCGTAATGCTAAATGCCTAAACACAGCGTCCCTCCTCTCGGGATTCGTTTCCTTCTTTTCGAGCCAACGTCCGACCCGATGTGGAGATTTTGTGATCGCAGAGTTTTTCCTGGTCGTATTTTCGTTGATTATTGAAAATGTCTGGAAGATAGTTGTTTCTTTTTTCTTCTAATATTTATTTTTCTAAAGACCATATGAATTCACGTTAAGGTGTGCATAAAATAGGAATTTCAATATTGTTATGGTATTTAATTGGTTTTCTCATAATTCCTTAAAAATTTTAATTTTTTTAAAAAATATTGTTTTTAAATACATTCCTAACTATATAAAATTCTTTGCTCAGTCACTAAGTTTACGTTAAGAAATTTTGAACATTTTTATCTTTTATATACAATTGAAACTGGTAAGCTCCCTCACTTAATTTACGGTTTCCCACACTTCTTTTGAGAATTGGCATTCAAAAAATAAATGAGGTTAAGGTTCCCATTCTTTTTCTTACAAAGGATGCACCAATTTAGTATAGTTAGGAATGTCAGGTGGTCTAAGATAGGAAGTTTCTATTTTGCTGTCAAACAAAGTAGGAAAGAGACAACGGGAATAAACCTTTTGCCCATATGATTGAGTGTCATGCTACCTCATGGTACTCGGAGCTAAGCCGAGTTCTACATGTTGAGTTGGTGAACTTTCTGGTTTGATGGTTGGCCCATATGTATGTATCCTCTACTTTTGTATTATTGAGTATCTAGGTACTGCATTTCCTTGGCTTATTAGAAAGCTTCTGTCCTAATCTCCATTTTGTAGAACTAATTCCACCTTTGAATTGTATGGAAAAGTTTGCATTAGATTATGCAGATGTGTATTGTAGATTAGAGGACCTGTTGATGACTAGTTGTCATACTATAAGTAGGCAGGAGTTCCTTTCCCAATTATTCAGAATATGGCATCTTGCATTACACTTCTTAGTACTAATAGTTGCTTCATAAATCGGGAAGTGCTTACTTTGTTTTGCATCTTTTAGAAGCTTCTTCTTTTGAGAAGATATGTGTGAATCCATTGTGCCCAAAGTGCTTCCTTGTTTGTCAAAATTCTATAGAATTTTTTACACCATATTTTTTAAAGTCCCTGATGATAAACCATGGCTCCCTAATTAGGCAATGTAAGTCCTTTAGTTTTGCCCGTAGAGATCTTCTTTGGAAAGTAAAGTTTGATTCATATATAGATTACTAGCACTTTAGTTTTCTCTTGCATTTAACAACACTCCAAATGCGTAGTTTGAAGCATTTAGACACTAACTAAGTTGTCATCGAAAGTAACCATTACCCTAACAAAATGATGATCTTAATGATTTGAAACGACTAACCATTGCCTACTTAAAGGATTCCAATTTAAAAAGTTTTCCAATCTAGGTTTTTTCTTGAATAAGCCAATCCATATTGGTTTATTTTTTAAAACAATCCTTCAACACTTGCTTTTCAGAGGGGTTGTTAATTCTCCCAACATTCCAAAATATTATAAACATATTTGAGTGGTGAGTTTAGGCCCCTCAGACCTATTTTCCCTCCATAATTTCCTACTTTTAACAACCATAAACTCCTCTTGCTCTAATTGTGGTGATTCTACTATGAAAGTAGTACAGATAATGGTATTAACCAAAGATTCCTCACCTTAGATCGAAACTTATTCATCCTTGTTCTCTTTTAAGGACCCAATAGACTTTCCTTTTTTTTTTCTAGGCTATCAATTTTTTGGTTTGATATAAGGCTCACCTTGTTAGCTTTTACTTCTTTGGTAATTTTTTATTTCTCTTTTTGGCATTTATTCTCGAGGGACATTGATCAGCCTTCTTAGAACCTGGTTATTATCCCATTAATTCAACATAGTCTCTCCTAATAAGTATTTTTCTTGTTGCTTTCTATTGTCTCCCTTCGTACTTTAAGGAAGGCTTCTAATGATAAACTACACTAACCATGTCCTCCTAAAGTGCATCCCCTTCCTTAAGTCTTAGAATAGGGATACAATGTGGAAGTTCTTTCTTCAAGTCAATATTGATAAAAATTATGGCATATCTTACCTTACTTATCTTAAAAGTAATGGCATCCATACTTAGAGGTTTTCCTAGAAAGCTTGCTAGCATACTGAGTCCTTTAGTGGACCAGTATTCCAAGGGAACTCTATATAAGTTAATCTAGATAGGAATATTAGTCTGCTTGATGTTCTCTAAACTTATTTTCGAGACTAAAATTGGACGAATAAAGTGTTATCTTATATGTGCCAAGGCCTCACTCCTAAGATTTCTTTAACATAACTATTAATTTCAAACTTGAATAGAATCATATTCCCCTTCAAGAATATGACTTCTTTTAAACCATATTTTTTCCAATATTTCAGGGCCCAGCTTCGGATGATGGGAGATGGAGGGCACTTCCTAATGAAGAAACTAACTAATGTTATCTACTAGCTACGTGCACCATCCTTAAAAGTTTGGATGTCTGGAGCAATTAAGGTTCTTCCATAGATTATCTTATGGGTAGAACTCTTGATAAACCATTAATTGATTATATTTGTATACCTATATTTAGTATGTTTTTCTTGTTATTTGAGAGTCTTATAGTATTTGTGGTGCTTATTCTGCTTCAAGTGTGTTTTTAGGTGATAATTTCCTTCATAGACTAAAAAGAGAAGAATTCAAATGAAACCATCATATAGAATGAAAGAATTGAAGCAAACTTGGACTTACACGATTGTGTATAGTGACCGTGGAAGTCACTGTAAGCATATAGAGCTTTAAAGATGCTATTTATGTCTATGTATGTTGACATACAAAGCCGTGTATATGCTTGTGTAAGTTTTTGTGATCATATAAAGTCACGATTGAGAGGTTTTTGAAGATATACAGTCACTTATATAGCCATGTAAGTTCCAAAAAACCTAGTTTTTGCTATAAAATGATATTATTAAGGCTATAACAAAGATAGGCAAACTAGAGGGTCATGAGAGACACCAAAAGAAGAAAGAAAACATTAAAAAGAAGGGTTGCCCGTCATAAATAAAAAGATCAAAAGCGAAAACATCAAGATCAACTCCAGCTTTCTAGATTTTCCTAATCAAGGCTTCAAGTTGATTTCGTTCTATTCTCTTTATTGTATTTCATTGCCTTATATGCTAAATTTCAATAGTTATGTTTTGGACATAATTATAGATTGCTAAATCTATTTTAGGGTTTATTCTTGAATTTATTTGCATAATTTTTACTTTGTTGAATTCAACATATCACTGCTTTGTGATATTTGTTATGCTTATACTTGATTTAAATTGAGAGATTGAATCAAGTTATTTGTGTTTAGTTCACAAAGAGAGTTAGTACCTTAATAGACTTACAAATATCAGGTTGATAAGTAATTGAAGAGAGATCTTAATTATGAGTTAATTATCCTTAGGATTGCTTCAAATCTAATTGAGTAGTTAGAAGTGGTTTTGAGAGATCGAGAGATTGCAACTCAACTATTATATATTTCAATTGGGATTACTTAATTAGATCTCAAGAGAGGATAATCAAAACCTTTAGATATGTAGGATCAAGCATAGTTGAATTCAAGAATATTCCCTAAGTTTCTATAGTCGAGTACTTCAAATTTATTATTTTCTTTTTTTTGTTCAAGTATCAAGTTTGTTAGATTACTTTAATTTTCAATTAATCCAATTTTTTGTTACGTTAGACAAAGTGTGAATCAGATTGTTAGGTGATTATATTTAATTCTCATGGGAAAGATATCGTTTATACTATAAGTTACGATCTGTATACTTATAGTACAAAAGTTTCTATATAAAATTCTTAACAGCTCTAGTTTACCTTCATCTTTTTCCTTAACTACTTGGTGCCAATTTATAGGAGGCTTTATGTTCTCTCCACTAATGATTGCATGTAACATCTCATCACCAATGGGAAGGGTAAAATAGGAATTTGAAATAGTTTAGAAGGGCGTAGAATTGTCTTGACATGTTCATGCATACACATATACGTGAATAGTAAATTTTGCACATGTAAATGACTGTACATGCATTCATGACATTTCCCGGTATATTTGTTAATAAATGTGATTGTTATGAAAAATGTGATTTGTGTGCTTAAAAATTGAGTTGGAGAGGGTCATTGAGGTTTGAGAACTTTTAGTGAATTTTAGAATTTTTTCTGGAAATTTCGGGAAAATTTTTTCTAGAAATTTTTGGACTGGAAAAAATGCCAAATAGTAGACTGATTGTTTACTGGTAGTGGAAATGACTGTCCAATGACACTGGAAATTAAGAGAAATGAATTTAGGAATTATTGAATTAAGCCATTAGAATTTTGGAGAAAAATTGGAGTAGAAATTGGATTATTTTTGGAAAGGAAATAAGAGAGGGCGTGGGAGCTCGCGGGCGCAAAGGAGAGCGCGCTACGCGCTCCTCGTGAGCGCGCGGGTCCAGCGCGAGTCTCGCAGCCGCTAGACCCTCGCGAGTGCAAGCGGCCCATTTTTAAATTTTTCCCATCCGACCCTTTTTGCCATTCTTTTGCTTCTAACTTTTGCATCCGACCTCCGATTGACCCGATTTTTGAAGCATTGGACTTCTAAAATATTCTTTTACCTCTCCATATGAATTTGTGGATTTTGAGATTAAATTAAAAATGAGGGATTTAATCAACGTGAGTTGATCGATTAAAAGTGTTTTGGCAATATCTGGACTTATAGAAATCCAAATTGAGTAATTTTGGTGTTTATGGATTCCTAAAATCTAGGGAAACATTTCGGGTGAAATTAATGGAATAATATCGGGATTGTCATGAACATGCATCGTACACATTCCATAGACACACATGCGCATAAATGAATGCTTATAATTATGCAAAATTATTAATGTGTGTGCAACGTATTGCATAAATGGTTGTGCAGGTTAAAAGTTCGCAGTCAGGAGTTTCCAGAATTTGGAAGCAAATGCTAATCTGGAGCGTACTGTGAGTAGACCTAGATGGTCTTACCTTATTGTTTGT
>JANIIA010000006.1:36559873-36600757 GCA_027478495.1 Erythroxylum alaternifolium | reverse complement strand
TCACATTTAAAACCAATCATGCCCAGAAGTTGTCAATGAATGCATGTACACTTATTTTTGTGCAAAGATTCAATATTTATGTGCATATATGCTAACATTATGCATGAGCAAGAGAAATGCATTTCCTTAATCTCTCTTTGAGCTTATATGTACTGAAATTTTGGGTCCTAACCCTTAATATGGGGACGGGATATTACACCATGTATGAAAACCAAATATGGACTTTGATTGACCCACCTGAAAGGATAAGACCCATAGGGTGCAAATGGGTTTTAAGAAGAAAACCGACATAGAGGGTAATGTAGTTACCTATAAACCTAGGATTGTAGCTAAAGGTTATCATCAAAGATAAGGAGTTGACTATGAAGAAACATTTAGCTCGGTAGCCATGCTTAAATCCATTAGGATACTCCTGGCCATTATTACTCGTTATGATTATGAGATATGAAAACAACTTTCCTTAATGGAAACCTAACTGAGGATCTATACATGATACAACCTGATGGTTTCATATCCAATGATGGCGAAAAGATATGTAAGCTTCAAAAATCCATTAATGGATTGAAGCAAGCATCCAAGAGTTGGAATATCCAATTTGATAAGACAATCAAAGAATTTGGTTTCTCACAAAATTCGGATGAACATTTTGTGTATAAGAAGGTTAGTGGGAGTGCAATCATATTCTTTGCGTTGTATGTAGATGACATACAACTAATAGGAAACGATGTCTCAGCTTTACAGTCAGTCAAGATTTGGTTGTCTAAGAATTTCTCTATAAAAGACCTTAGAGAAGCAACTTATATTTTGGGTATAAGAATCTATAGAGATAGATCTAAGAAGTTGCTCAGTATTTCTCAGTCTACATACATAGACAAAATGCTAAAGAGGTTTAGCATGGAGCAGCCTGAGAGAGGTTATCTTCCTATAACGCATAGGATTACACTCTCGAAGTCTATATGTCCAAAGACACAAGATAAGAGGAATCACATGAATTTGATCCCTTATGCTTCAACTATAAGATCAATCATGTATGTTATATTAATATATAAGACCCGATGTATCATATGCTCTAAGTGTTATGAACAGATACCAGTCAGATCCTGGAGAGGGTCATTGGGTGGCTGTCAAAAATATAGTTATGTACTTGAGAAAAACTAAGGAAGTATTCTTATGATATGGGGAAGGAGATCTTTTTGTGAGCGGGTATATAGATGCCAGTTTCCAATCTGACAGGGATGGCTCCAGATCCCAATCAATATATATTTTTGTAGTGAATGATAGAGTAGTGAATGATGGAGCAGTTAATTAGAAGACCTCCAAATAAGAGACAACTATATATTCAACAGCTGAAGCAAAATACATTCCCATTTCATAAGTAACAAAGGAAGCATTTTAGATCAAGAAGTTCATCATGGAACTTGGAGTGGTTCCTAGCATTATTGACCTAGTACAATTGTATTGTGACAACAATGGTGCCATAGTGCAAGCAAAGGAACTAAGGTCACATCAGAAATCTAAACATGTACTCAAGCGATACTATTTGATTAGAGAAATCATTAGTAGAAATGATGTCAAGATAGAGAGAGTGCCCACTGATCAGAATATTACTGATCCTTTGACTAAGTCGATTCCTCAAAAGAGATATGAATCTCATGTACTCACCTATGGTATTAAATACAAAGGCGATTGACTTTAGTGCAAGTGGGAGGTTGTTAGAGAAGTGCTCTAAAGGCAATCACCTTTAGCACTTATTGTATAAATCTTTTTTATTGATAAAAAGAATTTTCATTAATTTGATGTTCATATTCTTTATTAATTGATAGTGATCTTAAATCAAATTAAAGAAGTCTTTGGTACATTACATAGCATGAAGGAAAACATGATGAGATCATGATAATGAGATTCCTATCATATTTTATTATGTTAGTATCTAAATTATCCCTAGTCATAGGAATAATGAGATAGGACTTGTTTAATTACGTTAGTATCTAAATTATCCATAGTCAAAGGAATAATGAGATGAGACTTTATTAATCCAGACAAACTAGCACATGTTATACTCCTTGATTAGATCAAGCAATGGATCTCATAAGCTGTAAGCATAAGTTGTTTAGAGTAACATATAGATGCTTGCTAAGAGTGGTAAGTACATTGTATGACCTACCAAGAAACAATCATATGGATAATCTATTCTAGTGCCAATGATAGTCTCACTATAGCAATGATGCAAATATCCTTAGACTTAAGGTGCTCAAGGATACCCTGGATACTAATCCTATACTTTGACTCCATTCCTTGTTGTCTTTTAGAGGTTGCTCATAGGTTGGTGATTGGGTATAGCTTAAGGTATTCGAAGGTAATTGAGTAGTCAATAAAGGGTTCACCACTCTTGATAGAAGAAGATAATACCTACGGTTGCTTGTTGGGGTCATTACTCAGGAATCTCTAGCCAGGTGGAAATGTGATAAAGATAGTGTTCAGTGACACATCTAATTAAGTAATGATCTTCAGGGACAAGAATTAACATCACTTAGGCTAGATGTAACAAAGTCAGTCTAGTGGGAGTTGACACTTTAACCAAGTCTGAACCAAGTGGGGTATAGATGGTGAAAGGATGAATTGCATAGGAACATTGTCTACGGAAGAGTTCGTAGTCAAACCACTGACTTCTCGATCAATTAGGAGTCATGATGCGTTGCTAGATACCGCTCATAACTTGCTTGAATTAAGTGTTAATTCAAGTGGCCAACATAATTGGGAATCTAATGGGTCACACATATTGAAGATGCGAAGAATGAGCAAAATGGTTTTAGATGGGGATCTAAGATATGAGAAATGCATGACTAAGCTACACAAGTATGGTAGTTTAGGGTCATTTGATTGTGAATCATATGTCACATATGAATCTTGCTTATAAGGTAAGATGACAAAATTACCCTTTAATAAGCAAGATGACAAAATTACCCTTTAAAGAAGGGGTGGAAGTTTTATGCTAAATTAAGTGGGATTAAAAGTCACTTAGTTCCCACTAACTTTCCATTGATGTTGGGGGTTAGAGGAAGGCTAATAGGTATAAAAAACCTCAATTTTCGTGTAAGTGTGAAGACAATAGACTTTTTGGTGAAGTGTCCATCATCTTCTCTCACTCTCTATAAACACTCTCTTAAAGAATACATCACAAAGTTAGCACTTTATGTGTGTTCTAGTCATTCTTCCTAAGAGATTTTAGGCTTTGCTCTTCACATGGATATCATTATAGACATCCTTCTTTGGTCGTTATGGTTTATGACAACTCAAAGAGGTGAAGACAAAGAGGAGCAAACGAGATTGTAAGGTACACCTCTTAAGTTCATGTTTTATTAAAGTTAAATCTAATGGCACTTGAAAGTTCTTGGCTTTTTAGGTTTTGTTTTATATTTCTGTTTCTGTTTTCTATTTTTTAATGTATGTGATGCAGGATCAAAACCCAATAATTTCAAACATAAAGACCAGGATTTATAATAGAAGATATTAGATTCACTAATATACCAGTGTGAATGTGTGTGCATGATGTTCCATTTAAATATTGGACTACTAACGACCTAAGTTATATTACAAGATTTGTAGGTAAGCCTTTATACCTAGATTAGGGAACAGGGGAGAGTAAAAGATCAAACTACATAAGGATTTGTGTCCTATTTTAAGCTATGAAGGTTTACCAAATGAAATTCCCATTATGAGTCTTAATGATAACATGGAGTATGAGAAGGATGTAGTGAAATTTAATTATACTTGGAAACAAAAATCTCTATCAAGAAAAGGTATGAAAACAAACAGGTAAAATTTTCAAAACTGGTGGATATCCTAAGCTAACTACCAATACATAATATGAAACCATAAAAATGCAAGGGAATAAAATTTACCTACTGATGTCCAAATTTGGCAGAATTCTAAGGAATGAAGTGGAAATACAAATGCTCCATTCAATTAGGAGAAAGTTGGTATTTGCAAGCATAACTAAGAGGAAAAGGTAGATGTAACAACTGGTGATGCTTTTAATGACCAGAATAGTAGAGGGATAGAGATTCAATCCCAAAAAGAAGTCAATCAACATAAGGTAAGCAAGCTGAATTTTGTACTGCAAGTAGAAGAAAATCCAATAGGAAGAAGAAAAATTCTTCTTCCATAATGGATTCATAACTATAATTGCATGACATGTACGAAATGAATTCCCCTACAAAATAGTTGGCTATTAGAGACTTTATTTATGAAAATAAGCCTCATATTTTTGTCATTTTGGAGAAAAGAATTAAAAAGGAGAAATGCAACATTCTCAGTTATTTTTCTAATAGTTGAAGAATGTTGTACAATTACTTATATCATCATAATTGCATAATTTTGGTCTTATACACTAAGAAGAGAGTGAATTACAAAGTGCCTCAATTCACAAGCAAAGGACTCATATAAAGATCAATCTTAAGATGGAGAGAAAGGTAGTTTATATCATAACTATCTATAGCCACAATCATAGATTCCAAAGAATATATCTTTAGAATAAGTTAAAGGAGTTAACCCCAACCATAAAAAATATATGGCCTATGCTTGGTGATTTTAACTCCAAGTTTCTCCTCGATGAAGTAAAAGGAAATAGCTGCTTGAAAAGTTAATGTAGAATGTAGTGATCTCAAGTAATGTATAAGAGATATTTGAATGGAAGATCTTCCTTTTAGTGGAAATTTTATACTTGGTGTAACAAACAAAGAGGATGTTAGGTACTTGGGAAGAAGCTAGACAAGAGTATGGCCAATCTGTAGTGGTTCCAAACCTTTGCTAGTACATTCATAATGTTTCCTAACATATTATTCTTTGATCAGTCTCCCATATAGTGCATAATTCCTGCATTAATAAACCTAAAAGGTCTCCACTTAGGTTCGACAAATTTCTAAGTGAGCTCATTGATTTGAACATGCTGCAAACATGGGCATTAATAAAAGAGCAGAAGGTTCCAAGCAGTTTAAATGTATTTGAATTTTCCAAAGAGGTAAAAAGAAACTCAAGATTTTCAATAAAGAGAGAGTTGGTGACACTCATCATTTTCTAAGTTTGGCTAAATAACTCTTAGATAAGGTACAAGCTGACCTTTATCTTAATCCTATTAACTCCAATCTTCAAGATCTTGAAATACAGGCTTTTTAAAAATATCCCCAAGCATTAGAAGCTGAGAATTTAGCAAAGATCAAGGGATATGTGGATTATTGAGGGATATCAAAAAACATTTCCTATTTTCAAAGGAGAATAGCAATAAGGAATTCTATAAATAGGATAATCTCTCTCTAAAAAGATGAAACACTTCTTACATCTAAGGAAGATATAATAAAAGAAGTAGAAGCCTATTTCAACAGTACTCTAGGAGTCCCATTCAATGCCAAATCCTTTGGTCATCTCATTAGGGAGATAGTACAAGATCATCTTTTCTCCTGCTAAGATATAACTACTTTCTCCAAACTAGAGGTTGAGAATGCTCTTAAAGCCTTAAGTTCCCCAATAGCTCTAAGACCTGATGACATGAACATTTTCTTTTATAAAAAAACTTGGGCTCTTACTGGAAATCTAATTACAGAAGTAATAGAAGAGTTTTTTTAAAGAAATGAAACTTTTGCGAGAGATAAATAGAACATTCATTAGCTTAATTCCTAAAGGAAATAAACATAAGTCATTCAAAGTCTTTAACCCTATAGCCTATCATAACTCCATTTGCAAGCTAATCTAAAAAATCCTAGTTAAGAGGTTGAGAAAGGTTCTTCCTACATAATTGGACACCAACAAGGAGCCTATATTCCAGAAAGACAAATTGGGGACATTATTTTACCTATATGG
Organism: Erythroxylum alaternifolium; assembly: GCA_027478495.1. Classification (NCBI taxonomy): domain Eukaryota; kingdom Viridiplantae; phylum Streptophyta; class Magnoliopsida; order Malpighiales; family Erythroxylaceae; genus Erythroxylum; species Erythroxylum alaternifolium. Next base: position 36,594,901 of record JANIIA010000006.1, on the reverse strand, counting down.
GAGCTTTTACAACACAAGGAAGAGAGGATGCAAGAAATGTACTCTAATAGTGGACTTCTAGAAAGCTTATAATTCAATGGATTGGAGTTTTATTATTAATTGTCTCAAAGGCTATGGGTTTTTAGGTATTTTCATTGAATGGATATAATAGTGTATTATAAGAGTGTCATCCAATATTTTGGTTAATGGTGAACATTCTAGCATGATCAAAAGTTTGAAAGTCCTTAGACAGGGAAATTCTATCTCACCATACTTATTCTCTATTTCAATAGATGTTTTAAACATGTTACTTATAAGGGTGGTAGAAATGAGTAGGCTTTTTAAACATCATTTTAGGTGCAAAAAGAATGGAATTCTTAGCCTAAATTGAGCTGATAACTTGCTCCTTTTCTCTAGGGTTGATCATCACTTAATATCCTCTATTGTGGCTACTATAAAGCTCTTCAATAAGATTTATGGGATGTAGGTTCACAATGAAAATGAAAAGAGTGGGATGTTTCTCTCAATAGGTCCACCCTATAATGCCTATTGTTTTGCTTCCATAATAAGCTTTAAACACTAAAAGCTTTCTTTTAGCTATCTATGTATTTATGTGCCTTCTATTATACTTTCCTATCTATTATACTTTCCTATCTATTATACTTTCCTACTCAGACTTCAAAACTCTAATAATGAAAATACAATTGAGATAAGCAGCTGGAGCTCCAAATCTTTATCCATGGCAAGCAGGCCTCAATCAATTTCATCAATCTTGAATTCTATAAACCTCTATTAGGCCTCTCACCTAGCTCTACCTAGGTCTATAATAAAATTAATTGATAAACTTCTAAGGAAGTTGCTATGGAATGGAAGTAATAAGGATGGCAACAATAAGAGTTAAATAGAGAGATGTGTGTATTCCCAAAAGCCATGGAGGATTGGGATTTATCCCTCCAAGGGTGGCAAACATAACAATGCTTGCTAGGAGAATTTAGACACACGTCAAGGATGAAGTTATCTATGAGTTAATTGAGTTCACTGATTATTATAATCTTTGGATTATAAGCAATTCTAAAAGAGCTTCTTCTACAATGCATTTCATATTGAAATTAAGGGATAACATCAGTCAATCAATTTTCTATAAAGTTGGTAATGGTAAGAGCATCCTTTTTTTGGAGTGATGGGTGGTCTCCACATGATGCTGTAGATACTTAACTAGTTCTTCAACCACTAAAGGATACTTAGAAGGAGAATGCAATAATATTCCAAGTCCTTCTTAATAAGGACTTGTTTTTTAGGAAGGTAACAAATGCAAATATGATATCTCTTCTATTGAATGCCATTCTAATCCTTGGAAAGGAAGAAATAAATAGCAGTTTGGATGAACACAAAATCAAAGGAATTTTCAAATAGATTAGGAAAAAATCTGTTTTGGAATTCTAAACTAGAAGTAGGATGGCATGACTTGTTATGGTCCAAGCTAGCTCAACCACCTGCTTCACACATCTTGTGAATAGTAGTGAAAGGAAAACTCCCAACAATCTACAAATTAAGCAGATATCTAGCAATCCTCAATAGATGCTACTTGTGTGAAAGTAAACAATAATCAATTGATCACTTATTGTTCCAATGCACCTAACTCAAATAGGGCATGGAAAGTAGTGACTCAAAAGTGTGAATGGGTGAGTCCCTCAGACGCATGGCAAGAAATCATTGCATAGAGAATAAGATTAATACATAAAATCAGAGAGAGGAAATGGGCATACATAATCACCTTACCTTACCTGGAAATGGCTTTGTGGGATATAAAGAATAGGCACTCCTTCAGAGATATACCCAAGGAGCATCAATCGCTTAATCAAAGAGGTAATCGAACAAATCATACTCCACAGCTGGATATACGTAAACAAAAGAAATTAGTAGACAAACAAAGCAAAATTGGAGAAATCGATGAAATAAGGAATTTAAGGTGACAAGCGCGTTAAGGGTAGAAGCAAACATATGCATGCAAAAAACAAATGGAGTGTGCCTGTTTTACGTAGGTGAACGTGTGTTACAGTGTTAGGGTCACTTTCATGTTAAAAGAATATGTGGGAAAGAGGCAACAGGCAAGAAAGAATACAGCGAGCAAAAGCATTTATGCTTCGTGTAATTGTTTTAAAAAACTTTTGTTATCACTTTATGGCCAATGAATTAATTTTTATTCTTTGAAAAAATTATATTCCTATTGTTGTAAATATCAATTAGTTATGGTCAGTACGGGCATTTTTGGTTAGTCCAATGGATCTTTACTACTTAAATTGTTCTGAGATACATTTACAGTTTTATTAATTTTATTATCATTTACTATTTTTAAAAAATATTTTTAACATGTACAATCTTTATATTACATAACAATTTTGACACACTAAAAAAGTAACATTTTTTTAGATATTTTATATCTTAAATATTTGGTATTTATTATATTTGATTACTCTTATACTTTTGCTAGTTTTAAAATAAATTTTTTATTTTTAATATTAGTATCCTTCTAATTATTAAATACATTCTTTAATGTAGATTTTTGTTGGAATTCAATCGTTGATCAAATAATAGGCGTAGTAGAAAATGAAAATTTTTACAAATTTCGAATGAATCATGATAATTGAATAAACTTGAATGTAACATAATACGAATAAGAAACTGTACCTTATTTATGTTCCTATTGAAAATCCTTTGAAACTTTTTTTTGATTTGTCAACCACAAGTTGTTCAATTTGTTTAGTCTCTAACGGTATCCATAGAGGAATTTCTCAAGACCTTTTGAGAGAAAGAAAATAGAAGTGCTAGTTTCTAAACGTTCTTCCTATTTATAGAAAAATCATTAAGATTTTTTTAAATTTTATTATAATTAAATTCTTTAATTATAATTATAATCAAATATCTCATATTTGATTCCTAAAATTTCTCAAACTTTATAATTAAGTCCAATTTAATTAAATTGATTTTTTTTACAAATTACTCTTTGATGTATGACCCATTAAGATCCTAATATATTGACAATGATTATAAATTCTATTTCTATTCACAATTAGAATCAGATAAATTAAAACCCTTTTTAATTTATCTTTAATTCTTCATTTAAATAATTTATAATCATAGATCAAGATTGACGTCTAGCAACATGTCATAGCCACCCAAATATCAGAAATGTCAAAGTGGTTAACTTAATTTGTTCATGTATAGTTATGATGCATAATTTAATCATTTCATCATCCAATGTTCTAATTAGATAGAGTATGGATACATTATCTATTATTTTCATCCAATCATATTTGTTCTTGCTAATTAGCAATTGATTTATAATTGATATTTGAAAACCCTTTTCAAATTTCAATTCACTCTGGCTAGAGAATTCTATAAATCAGTACTAATCAAGAATAATAGAACATTCTCTTTAATTACTTTAGAGTGACGAATTCTTTATTGACTTACTCAACTATCTCTGTATGGTTCATATTGCATCCAATCACTATCGAGTGAATTATCCTAAGACGGTTTATAAGTGGTATCAAAACACAATAATTTCTATACGAGATACCTTGGTAATTTCAAGTCTAAAGATCAACTATATAACCATCATTATGAGAAAATCCACAGACACATAAGTAATTTTCTATTTGAGATTCTCATTGTTAGGTCAGTTCAGTGATTTTTCCTCTAATAATCACCCACACATTAGTTTAAGTATCGGTATACTTTAATTTATGAGGTCAATTACTTTCTTCATAAGAAAGAAACATACTATATGCTAGTTTTACCGTTTCAACAATATCTCGTCTTGATAAAACTACAACTAGAAACATTTAGGAATAATATGTAAATGTAAATTCAATTTCATAATTATAATCTCATCATAATTTCATTTTACTGTTTCAACAATATCTCGTCTTAATGAAACTACAACTAAAAACATTTAGGAATAATACGTAAATTTAAATTGAATTTCATAATTATGATCTCATCATAATTTCAATTTACATAGTAATTATTCTAGGGATTTTACTTTTAGTATTAAAACATCAAATATAATTAAATTAATAAAAAATAAAGAATGCTTTTTATTAATTGAATAATAACATCATACGTAAAATTGCACTCAATCAATTACCTACAAGGGCATAAATTAACAATTTTAACATTCTTTTGGATAGTTTTAAATCTTAAATTATATTATATTCAATGTTAAATGTTTTTTATCTCCTAAAAAGGATAATATTCCATTTTAATGTAAAATTTTACTTATATAAGATTTCACTTTGTTATAATTCTTATATATGGTTAGTCTTTAATATATTAATGATGTTGTATCATTTCTATTTTACAAGATATATGATTGAGTTAGAGGAAACTACTTCTTATATTATTTTATAAATTTGTTATTATTTTTTGATATTCTGAAAGAATGTATACGGTTTGTGTATAGAGACGGTTGCATACGCAGTCGTGGAGAGTATAGTCACTCATAGATTACATGTATGTCCCAAGTACATACGCAGAACATACAATACAAAAGTACATACATTGCAGAGGGTAACAGAGTTGAGTTTGCTGGGTGAACTGGAACATCATTCCTCGGGCCGCAGTTGTCTGATCTGAAAGACCTTAAAAAAAAAAAAAACAGAGACTTTAATAACTCCTTTTCTTAAAAGGAAAAAAATTATGGAAAAAGCCAAAACAAAGACAAAGAAACACAGAAAAGGGGATTTCGGCGAGGAGCGAGAGGCGATCTCTTTTCTTCGAGTTGGAGTTGAAGTCGGAAAATATACACGGAACCAGCTCTTCGATTTCGCTGATTATCATTATAAGAAATCCCATGATCTGTTGTTTCCTTTTAGTATTGTCCCCTTGCATTACCTAGTTATAGCTCTATCCCACTCTATCAATCAAACTCCAATTCTCAGGTAAAACCCCTTCTTTCCTTCCTCTCTTATTCGTTTCAATTTTTATGCTTTCTTGATCTGTTCCGCTAGCATTGGTTCTTTTGGATCTGGGTTTTCTGACCGCAATTATTTCCCTTCTTTCCTTGCCTCAAGACTTGTATTACCCACTTGTCCTGCTTTCTTTTGCTTTTGTTATTCCCTTTTGATCTTAGGTGTTTCTTTTTCTGGTTGTTTAGAACGTGACCAAAGGGTTTGTTTTAAAACTAAATAAGGACACTATTATAATTGAGTCTGTTATAATTGGTTTACTAATCTTTCTCCACTTCCTGCTGGAAATTGTTTAACTTCATTCTCTGCATGTGTCTAGTTCCTTGGAATGGATTTGTACTTGTCTCTTTACTGCCTAGGTAGGCTGTAAGCCAAAGATAGACTGCGTTGTTTCTGGCTGGCACTATTAGCATTACTGGTAATTTCGGTGTTGCGACTTCTTCTTTTTGTACATATACAAGTCTGTGCATATAATAGCATGTTAATGCTTATAACTGCAATTTCCAATGCATCTGCAGATAAAAAGACAAAAAGGGCACGTTTTCTCTCTTAGTGGCAGCATAGCTAATTGTTCCCAGCTTTGATATCATATCTGCTTTGTGACTTTTTGTGTGTTGTTAGGTTATGGATCAATGCTATCTTTCTACCATTGGCGTTCTATTGTTGTTTAACGAGCATGTGGATGTGTTCTTGTTAAAGTCGCAGAATTTAATCAAGGGAAGTTTATTTGTTTTTTCTGGGGAAATTGAATGGCTTGGCGGGACCTTTCTTCTTGGGATCTTCTAATTTGAGTCTTCTTTTTTTGGTTACTTGATGTTTTTTTCACAGAAATTCTTCATGAATTGCTGGTTGATCAATCTCATGTACTTTCAATGATTTCTTGATCTTAGTTTCTTCTTTTCAGTTTGAATTCTTTAATTTTGTGACTGGTTGCAATTTTATGTTTTTGTTTGGTTAGGTGCCTACAAATCTTCTGTCTTAATTCTCTTCTTATCATGGGCAATTGACGTCCTGTAACAGGTGGCTTAGTAACAAATATCTGGGAGTGCTCATCTCTGTCTAAAATTTGGCACTCGACTTCAATGGATCGCCTGCGATCCTCCTCAGGTAATGGTGAGGACAATGTTGGGATTCCAGATGATTTACGTTGCAAAAGGTCAGATGGGAAACAATGGAGATGCACTGCCATGTCTATGCCGGATAAAACAGTTTGTGAGAAGCATTACATCCAAGCTAAGAAGAGGGCAGCTAATTCTGCAATGAGGGCTAGTCTCAGGAAGAAAAACAAATTAATAGGTGATTGTGATATTTATTTGGAGAGTAAGAGTGATGAATTTGACATACCCCTAGTGAACAAGAAATCTGAGGACTATCCTCACTTAGCATCAACAAAGAAGCACAAGGAGAAGGCGTCAAAGGGTCAGGTTCAGTATTCACCTGAAACACCTGTTAGGAGTTTGTCTGTTCGCAACTCTCTAAATACAAATGTTGATTATCAAAGAGATGTTGAATTTGAAGAGAACTGGGAACCTTATAGAACGCCACCCCTTTCTGCAGTGGATTCATCCAAGAGTAGATCACAGAGAAGTTATGATGCTAGTGCTATGACAGTGAGTATATCTTGACAGCCTTTACGAGGTTTTAGATCAGCTATAATAATACCGTGTTCTATTTTTATTTATTTGGCTACTTCAATAGCCCACTGTATTCCTTTTTGCTCCTCTTTCTGCTGTATGATCCTATGGGTGCTGAGATGTCCAACTTATTTTCAGGAATACTCTGATAGAAGCACGGATTCATCATCTGAAGAGACTGGTGGCCAAACTTGCCACCAGTGCCGAAGAAATGATAGAAACAGAGTTATTTGGTGTCAAAGATGTGATAAAAGAGGTTTCTGTGATAGTTGTGCCGCTGCATGGTAAGAGTAGATTACTTGCCCAGATGCCTATTATTTTTCATTATATGATACTTATTTTGTTAGTTTCTATAACTAGGTATCCAGACATTTCATTGGAAGAAATTGAGAAAATTTGTCCTGCATGTCGAGGTATATGCAATTGTAGGGTGTGCCTACGAGGAGAAAATATGATAAAGGTAAACTTTTACATATTGGTACTTAGTGTTTGAATAAACCATGGATAACTTGCAGGATGAATCATTCCAGATGTTGAGCGTAATACTTTTTATGAGCTGCAGGTAAGAATACGGGAGATACCAGTCCTAGACAAATTGCAATATCTCTACTGCCTATTATCTTCTGTCCTTCCTGTAATTCAGCAGATCCACAGTGAGCAATGCTCTGAAGTAGAATTGGAGAAAAGCCTCCGGGGTAAGATTTTGTTCATATTCCTGTCACATATGGAATTAATATCCTCCCATAATTATTCTTTGAATTGATTTTTTGAACTTTTTTCAGGAAGCGATATTGATCTTGCTCGGATAAAACTGAATGCAGATGAGCAGATGTGCTGGTATGATGAGAAGCTTACTGCTTGCTCTTTTACCGTGTCCTGTGTATAGTTAATCAGTATTGCCATAATTAGAAGAGTTAGCTCGTCCATCCAGTTGGTCCTTCTGTCCTAAATGTTATGTCTCTGAATATATTGGTGATTTATATTCAATTGAATTGTTTTTATGGACAATTTCTTATGTTCCTAAGTGGCTACTTGTGAGGATGTCTTGGTCATTCTTAGGCTTGTTTTTTTCTCTAGAAAACTAACCATGAAATCCCTTTCTACAGTAATATTTGTAGAATACCTGTTATCGATTACCATTGGCATTGCTCAAATTGCTCGTATGATCTTTGCCTTCATTGCTGTCAAGATCTCCGGGGGTCAGCAACACATGGTCTTAAAAGTTATGTGACAGAAGATCATGCTGATCGAGGAAGTCAAGAAAATAAGACCTCTTTAGAGCTAGGGCAAAAAGCCAGACTAAGACTTCATCTGTCAGATAAGTATCCTGGCTGGAAAGCAAATAGTGATGGCAGTGTTCCATGCCCACCAAAGGAATATGGTGGCTGTAATTTATTGTCATTGAATCTTAGTCGCATCTTCAAGATGAATTGGGTTGCAAAACTGGTAAAGAATGTGGAGGAAATGGTCAGTGGCTGTAAGGTCTATGATACTGATGCTTTACAGAAGTCTGGGTTAGGTGATTCTGTACTCTCCCAGTTTTCTTACAGAGAGGACAGTGAAGATAATTTCTTGTATTGTCCATCATCTAAAGACATTAAGGTAGAAGGAATAAGTTACTTCAGACAGCACTGGGTCAAGGGAGAACCTGTCATTGTGAAGCAGATATTTGATACCTCATCATTTTCGTGCTGGGACCCAGTGGTTATACAGAGAGGGATTCGGGAAACATCTGATGAGAAAATGAAAGATCAGAACAGAATAGTGAAGGCTATAGATTGCTTAAATGGGTCTGAGGTGAGCTCCTGACTGTTCCTTGTATTTGAACCTGTGAAATATACTTTTATCCTGATTTCTGTTAATTGTTTATACTGAGTTCTATCTCTTACAAATGTGAATCTTTGTGATAGCAGGTTGAAATCAAACTTGACCAGTTTATGAAGGGATACAAAAAAGGACGAATCCGTGAAAATGGTTTACCAGAAATGTTAAAGTTGAAGGATTGGCCTTCCCCCAGTGCTTCGGAGGAGTTCTTGTTTTACCAGAGACCTGATTTTATTAGTCAATTTCCTCTACTTGAGTTTATCCATTCCAGATTGGGTCTTCTAAATGTTGCTGCAAAGTTGCCTAATTACTCCTTGCAGAATGATGTGGGACCTAAGATCTATTTATCTTATGGGACCTATCAGGATCTCGGTAGTGGTGATTCAGTGACCAATCTTCATTTCAAAATGCATGACATGGTAACTTATTTCTTTTAAGTTTCACAACAAAATTCTTTTAGGTTCTTTTCTTAGTTATTGAGATTTGAAAATATTAGAGATTAAAGATGTATCTTTGTGGTGAGAGATTACAGTGTTATAACATTGGCTGTGGCAGGTATATTTATTGGTGCACACTTGTGAAATCAAGCAAAAGGGCCAGGATGATAGTGACTCAGATGGCACTCAGACAAGCTTGAAAGAGGGAAGGTTACCTGATTTTTCTCTTGGTAAACATAACATACTGCATGGGCTGAAGGTAGGTACTGATAACAATGTAAAATTGGAGGATTCAGGAACAACTACCATTCTTGAAAAGTTCGAGACAAATGAAAATCAACAGGTTCAAAACACCAATGGAGAGGGTGATAGGTTGGAGGACCCACATTTACAGAATAATGGGGGTGACACCTCTATGGAAACCTGTGCTGGAATTCACTGGGATGTATTCCGTCGGCAGGATGTTCCAAAGTTGGCCATTTTTTTGCAAAGACACTGTCAGGAATTTGGGCATGCTGACAATCTAGCTAATGATTTTGTAAGTTATCCGTTTTGCATCAAAATATAGGCCCTTTTTATAGAAAATAATGCCACTGATCTTATTATCTTGGCTCCCAGTCAACAAGACCACTTTATGATGCGGCATTTTTCCTTGACGGGCACCATAAGAGAAAATTGAAGGATGAATATGGTATGAAAATTTGCAAATATTCACTTTTCAAGATAGTGTTTATATGTTGGGGAATTAGGCTTCTCGTGTGAGTAGCATAAGTGTACCTATGTTGTCACTCTGAAGTTTGCTGTCTTTAGAAAATGTACCTGCATGGAAAATTGATTTGATATGGAAACCTATTCCTTGTCTTCAGGAGTTGAGCCATGGTCATTTGATCAACATTTGGGCCAAGCGGTGTTTGTCCCTGCTGGATGCCCTTTCCAAACAAGGAACCTTATGGTAAGCTGATGGTGATTCATTTGCTGTCCATCAGGTTAACTATAAGATTACATGTCTGAAGTGATTTTTCTGTGAGAAACAAAGATAAATTCTTGATCCTATGATCACTTTGTCAAACATATCTGTCTTGAATATTTGACTTTTAGATTTTATGGATTACTCATGAAAAGAATCTCCATGACTATCTTGTGCTCATTTGTCTGCATTAGAATAGTCATTCTTCGGAAATGGAATGAAATATCTTGTGTGTATTTCTGCTCAAAAGGAACTTAATTGGTTTTGATCGGCGGAGAAATCTTGATCATGAGAGAATAAAACTTCTGTATAGAAATAAATAGTGTTTGTTGGACAAAAATTATCTTCCACCATACAGCAATTTTTTGTGTGTTATTTTATGACCTGGTCATGTAGATGGAAGTTTGGACAGTTTGGTGAAAGGAAAGTAGAAGGAAGTATAATTTGTATTTCTGTCGAATTTTGCAGTCCAATGTTCAGGTGGGCCTTGATTTCTTATCTCCTGAAAGTGTTGGGGAGGCTGTTCGGATAGCTGAACAAATCCGCTGTTTACCAAATGACCACGAAGCAAAACTTCAAGTGTTGGAGGTGAGGCAAAGAATCTTTGCTCAAGAATGTTAAGCACTTGTTTATTTGTAACTATTTGTATTTGCACATTTTCGTTTATCACTTTTTCATATCATTTATGCATTTAAGATTGGGTTTTTATATTTCCTTTTTCGGTTTGGTAAAGGTTGGGAAAATATCACTGTACGCTGCCAGTTCAGCCATTAAGGAGGTCCAAAAATTGGTGCTTGATCCAAAGTAAGCTAATATTAACTTCTCAAACTTCTGTCCATATCTTTCCTTGGCGGGGCAGTGATGGATAGTTATGGTCCATGCATTCCTTTTCCCTCGTTGGCTACTGACATAAGAGGATTGTGATCGAGGACTTTATGATAGCTTTTACATCGAAACATTAGAAAAATAAAAATGTTCTTTTTCACTTGGGAGTTAGCTGCTTGGGTTTTCCAAGTGCATTTCTATGGTGGGACTAATGAATTAAATATGTTCATGTTTCAGACTTGGTGCAGAGATCGGATTTGAGGATCATAATTTAACCGCGGCAGTTTTCGAGAATTTGGAGAACTTGGAAAAGATTAGCAAACGAAGACAGATAACTTGTGCCTGAATTAGAATTACTGTATATAACTAAATAGAAATCTAATTTATAAAAGGTTGTCATGTCTCTTTAATATTGTAAGCGAAGTGCTTAGAATTATATATTTGTATGATTCTCAAGATCAGTGACTTGTTGGTTGCCAGGAATTGTAAAATCATTAGATGATAAATAACGAAAGAGTTTGAAGTTATTCGTATAATATCTTGACAGGTTTGCAAAAAGTCTTGGAAATCTTCTTTTCTACATTTCCATCTAGGGTAAACTAAGGTTGCAGCTTTAAAGCATGTGTTGAATCCTTTCGGGTAAAGGATTTGCATACAAACTGCCCAAGGCACGTCTAATTTTCCCCTCCGCAAATCAGGAGATGAGACCAAAAGAATCTGCCATTCTTCGGAAGTCTGACTTGACATTTGGCCAAGCCGACTCTGGTGATTGTGCGTTTAAAGTGTAAAGCCTACCACCATTAGCACAACAAACTGCCACATTATGACGTCTAAATCTGGAGCTTTCAACTGTGAACTCTAGCTCGTAATACCTCACATTTCGCCTAGAGGCCACTGATCCTACCCTTGACCTGCTTCCTATCAGTGTTCCTTTCAAGTCGGATCGTTGTCCAGATCCTGTGACCGTTTTAATTATGACCTCTCCCACTTCCCTAGCACCTCCAAATGCTTCAAACCTAGAAAGGCAATGTCAAGCTGTTAAAATCCAGTGACAGAGATTCTGTTTCCAAGTTTTTTTCCCCCTGTTCACGTGCCTTGACAATAAGAACATAGTTACTCACGAGAAATCAATAGGAACAGGTGAAACAATAACACTGACATTGAGCTCGCCACTTGAACCTGGTGGACCAAATGCAACAACTGGCTCGTTTACATTCTTTCGCCGCCGGCCATCGGGTTTCTGAGCAGCTATGGGAGGAGGGTCAAGTGACCTATCATATTCTTCTCTCTCAGCTGCACGATACAGTAGCCTTTGATCGCCAACCCAGCTTGCGGGGTATATGAATTCTATCCTTAAAAATGCACCAAAAACTCTTCTTTAGTCCAAAACACAACCTTAAAAACTACAACGAATATACAACTGTGCGTCCTATAAGAACTTCACTCTGGTTTCAAGGACATGTTATTGAACGAACTTACCGAATCCTTCGTTTGTGTCAATACAACGGCTATACCCTCTAATGGGGTAAAGCACATCAAGTTTGAGATTTCGAGCGCTTTCTGGGGATAACCCCAGAAAAAAGCTGGTAAGTCCAGCGAAATTTGCGCCAACAGCCACTAGAGAAGCTGAACCAACTCCAGCTAGCAGTCTCCTACTAAACGTTGAAGCCAACGGTGCAAATTGTTCCGCCGGAGCCTTTCTTATTACTTCCTGGGAACTCTTCTCGGATGACTGCGTCATGTATACCCTTCTATGGATGGAGTTGGACCCATTTCTCCATGTATCAAAATAGTATCGCAACGCCATCAGATAGCTAGTAAGGTTCTTACTTTCCACCTGGTCGGTTCAAGGTCCGGTTGAACAAGACGCTTATCCATATTTTGATACTTATCCTTTCCGTGGCTGCAAAAAGATATTGGAGCTAAGACAGACGCATTCGGTTCATGCAAGTAAACACTATTATGGTCCAAATCCAATGGGCTACCAGCCTAATTTGACGTTGTTTTTTTGTCAGAAATAATTATATACATTAATCTCTCACCCGTCGTTTAGAGATTGACGATCTGCTAGCACTAAAAATTTAAAACTTAGGTATATCTTTATTATATATAACATGTAAGTCATAAGTTAATTCCTCATAACATAATTAAAATTTTTAACATAATCTATTCTTCTTTTTATATAATACATTTGATTTTATTTCTAATGTAACTTTTATTTTAATTATTAGGTTAAAGGCTCTTCGCAGTAAATGAAAATTAAAGCATTAAATATCATTTTTTATATATAAATGACTATTACCAATTTTTATTTTTAATATCAGACATTCTACTTATGTAATTCTTCATCTAGTGTAAGAATTTATAATTTAATCCAAGCTTTGTTTGGTTCAATCATTCTATTAATTATTTATCTTCATAATATCTTCTTATAAATCTAAATATCAAAAGGCAAAATCTAAATGAATTTTCCCTTTTTGCGAAATAAGACTTTAATTCACTTAATAATTCTTAGGATTAAATTAGAGTGGATTTAACCATTTATTTGAACTAGAGCTAGATAAAACCTATATTGATATCTTTTAATAAATTTGTATAGGAAGTTAATCAATGTTACTTGAAGAAGTTAGATAGTTTATATTAGTGATATATCTTATAGATCACTCTCATACTCATTGATTTTCTAACACATTAATAATTATAAGTTTAAATTGATAAAAAAAAGAAGGAAATAAAATACAAGAGGGAGTTCAAAAAAAAAGATGAAAGGTTCAATTTCAACGTTTGACAAAAAGTTTAAGATGACCCTGCAATTTTTTAGTATTTATTTATAAATACTAAAAAGTTATAAAAATTTTTAGTATTTATTTATAGATACAATTAAAAAAATACTAATACAAAAATGCATCTGAATTATAACTTTAACACCTTAAGAACGCTTTCTCGATTGAAAGTACCTTGGCGATTACGATAAACTTGAATCTCTTGAATGCCTTTCGACAAGTCAGCATAAAAACTTTTTATATCAAGCATATCAAGAAGAGCAGATATAATCCTATTCTTCTCACGATAGCCTTTAGCGTAAAAGAAAGTAGGATTCAAAAAATACGCTACAGCATGAAGATTAAGCTTTAAGTGCTTATCCCATCGAGCCTTGATGATATCGGTGTAAGGCTTATATAATTGTGGCTTCTGTTTAAAGATCTCCTTCACTGCATTTTTTATCCTAAGCATGCCCTCATAAACATAACCCAAAGAAGGTTTTTCATCCGCATCTACAATTCTCAACAATCGAATGATAGGAGCCACAGCTTTCACCATGATCAAGCAATCATTCCAAAACTTGCTATCTAACAAAATAGAACTAACAGATTTTCCTGTTGCAGTCTTTGCCAATCTATGACTAGTAAAGTGCTTATCAATAACCAAAGCTTGTAAATCATGTTTATGATCATAAACACTTTTCAAAGTAATGAAAGTAGTGGCAAACCGAGTTACCCCTGGACGCACTATCTCTCTCCAACCTTCCCTTTTTCTTAACCAAGATGAGAAGATTATATGATTGTACACAAAAGAAGTTACCTTTGAAGCCTTTGAAACAAGTTCTACAGCGTGAGACATATTACCAATATCCTTTAGAAGGAGATTCAAACAATGTGCAGCACAACGTGAACAATAAACATGCTCGTAGCGTTCATGTACCAATTTTCCGCTGCTACATAATTTGCTGCATTATTTGTCACTACGTGAACAACATTATCTTCTTCAACCCACTCAATAACTTCAGAAAATAAATTAAATAATGTTCTTGCATCTTTCACCATATCTGAAGCATCAACAGATTTCACAAATGTTACACCTGTAAAAAATAAATAAAGTCAAAAAGCTTAACTTGTATAATAACAAGCTAAATTCATAATGTTATACCTGTTGGACAATAAACTAGAAAGTTTATCAAAGTTCTTTGTCTTTGATCACTCCACCCATCTGCCATGATTGTACAATGTGTTTTAGCCTAACTTTGTCGATTTTTATCAACAAGTAGCTGATATTCTCTCTTACAATCTCCTAACAAATTAAGCCTCAAATCATAATATGATGGACCTTTAATCCCAGGCCCAATAGCAGTAATTGCATCCAAAGCTTCTTGAAAGTAAGGAGACTAAATTGCATTGAAAGGAATACAAGCATAAAAAATCCATCTAGCAATTGCAATATGTGCCTTGTGAATTGCTTCCTTACTAGATAACACATTTCTCAAACTTGGTTGAGATCCTAGAGTTGTCCTTGGAGAAAAATATGAATTTATTTCCATATCAACAGCTTTCTTTTTCTCTTTGCGTTTACCAAGTGCTTGTCTCTTACTTGAACACGTTTGTTGTAGTTCTTGAATTTCCTCTTGAGATTCAGGTTGATCACCATATGCTTCATTCAAATCCTCATTTCGCTTCTTTTGTTGCACTTGCCTTAATGACTCCAACATTTTTTGACGGACATCATGACTAACCTTTTTACAAGAACTTATTTGACCAGGTACACCAGCAAGATGTTGTTTCATCCTATTTATGCCACCTCCTCTAAAAACCAATGAGCAATGTAGACAAGTAAATATATTAGTAGCGCCCTCTTTATGCAAAGCAAAATGCTCCCATGCAGGATCAGTTTTTCGACGATGTGGATTAACTGAGTTCGCTGTAGATTGCTGTCCGAATGATTGTGTGTTGGGATTAGGAGTACTCGAATCATTTGGAGTACTAATCTCATTAGGAATATCCATGTTTCTAAATTCTGAACTTCCTATAAAAATTACACAAAATTTTATAATGTCATATTCATATATAGCATTAAATCTCTCTAATCACAAATTTTTTAGCAAGACCACTAACTAGATAATAGATTATGTACCAAACTTGCTTTTATATAGGTAAGTTACTCACAACAAGCTATTAGGTGATACAAATTATAGCAAGTAAATTATTACTTCTAATAATCTAATTAATTATTACATCTAATAATCTAATTAAGACACAACTAGAAGATACCAAAACAATATGCGATTTTAAAAAAACTTGTCCATAATTAGAATTAAACAAATTCCTTAATTAGAATTAAACAAAGAATGACCAAACTTGGATTGTTATTTGAAAAAAAAGTTATTAGATAAAGGCATAAAGCAACAAAATTTGCTAAATTTACATAGAACTTTAGATAGTACCATAGTTCATAATTCATATTAATAATTAATTTTAGTTAATTAAACACATAATATTAAATTAAATTATTCATACTTTTTATTAATATATATTAAATAATTTAATGATATATATTTAGTTAAAAAATAAAAACCAACTTTATAGTTTTCAATTTCATAATTTTTGAAAACAGAAAGAAATCAAAACTAAAAACAAAAAATAAAAAACTCAAATCAACATTTTTTAAACAAAAAACTAAAAATAAAAGTAAAACAAAATATGCTCTAAATTTTTCTTTTGATTAATAATATACTAAAGGTTATTAATTAATTCTTTAAATCCGACATAAAAAATGTCTTGTTAATAAAAATATAAAAAAACTTGAATTTAAAGAATTAAATATACTAAAGGTGCTCCTAATATAAAGTAAAGTACAAGGTAAAATAATAAACAGTAGTCTAGACAAGGTAAAATGAAAAGTTCTCTTTCAACTATAATTAAGGTGAGAATAGGCATGTTCTCCACTGAACAAATATTCAGTGCAGTACAAACAAGCAGACCAAACTTTAATCTCACTCATGAGTTGATTATAAAATGTCCAGGCGCCTAACCACTCTAAAATCGTTCAATATCCAGTATAAGTACTCTAGAGTTTCAGTTTAATGAAAGTTTTTGTTACAACTAAGCATTGTCCTAGAAGAACGAAAATTAATGCCCAAATTTGAACAAACATATTCAATCAGCAAACCATAAGTAACAAAGGATAATATATGCTCTCAGGTAAGAAGTTATGAACCTCTTCAAAACAAACCCAATTATAAGTGTTCCCAAATCAAGAGAAAACACAGGGCATAAATCCGGGGAAAGTAACCCTGTTTCTTTTTTCTAATCAAAGAATCCCAAAGTTGACCACAAGCGTGCTACTAGAATATTGTCATGAAACTACAACTTAAAGCGCTGTAAAGAAAATGAGAATCGCACCTCTACATGGAACCGCGAGAGTTTTCCACTCAATCTACTGCTCTTGAAGATCAAGAGGAAAAAGTCCACGACTGCACAAAAACCAATCGGGAAGCAACCACTCAACATGCCAATTTTAAATAAAGCACGATGTTAAAGCATAACAGATATTGGTGATGCAACGTATCATAACTGTAGATAGACGTAAATATGACACATTCGTTATTCATGATTCCTTAGCTGTACAATTTGTTAGCCATACATTGGCACCCTACACGTGTATGGCTTATATTATTTCTGTATCCCTCTATAACAAATGTCAGTTGTACGTACTATAATAAATTAATGCTCTAAGGCTCAGAAAAGTAGCTGAGCTCTCATTCGTATATGAGAGCATTTGTTTTCTTATTTTCTGAGCATTTGTTTTCTTGTCTTGGTATCAGAGCACATGGCTACACCTTCCTCAGTTGGGTCCTCGGCAACTACTGCCTCTACAACCGTCACCGAGACTCTATTAAGAACATGCTCACTCCTTAATACATCAAGCCAAACAACTTCTATTAAACTTGACAGAGGAAACTATCTAATCTGGGAATCGGTGGTGCTACTGTTGATTGAAGGAAATCTTCTTCAGTCTCATATTGATGGCACTCAAACTGCTCCACCACGCCTCGTTCTCGGAGACTCAGGAATGGTTTCAAATCCAACCTTTGAAGAATGGTATTTCGGTGATCTTCTTCTAGTCAGATGGCTAAGAAATACCATGAGCTTAGAAGTAGGAGCACAACTCCTACACTGCCAGACCCCTCAAGAACTATAGGTAGGTGCACGAGAACTCACTTGTGCCTCGATGAAGTCGCGAGTAATGATGCTCAAGTCGGTGCTCCATCAAACTCATAAAAACGCTCTCAAAATGGAAGAATATTTCACTAAAATGAAGAACATTGCTGATCAACTAGCGCTGGCTGGAGCTCCAGTAGCAACTGAAGATCTCATTCTTCACACATTGAATGGTCTCGACGCTGACTACAATGTTGTAGTAGTCAAGTTGATAGATCAACCAGGCCTTACGTGGATTGATACACAATCTTCTCTACTTGTGTTTGAGAGTCGTCTTGAACAGCTGAGTCACTTCTCAACACTGTCAATACAACCTTCTGCGAACTTGGCTCAAAAGGATGAATCTGATAAGATGAGTTCAAGACACAACAATTTAGAGCGTGGTTCCTGGAGAGGCTCTCGTGGTTCACATGGTCGACGAGGACGAGGGCGTAGAGGTGGTTACTGTCATCTCTATAAGAAACTTGGCCATGTCGTTGCAAGATATAGAGATACTACCGGATGTTTCTAGGTGACCTAATCAATCCCTTTTACTTTTTAATGGAGTACAACATCCTGTCTTGGAATTGCCGTGGCATTTCCAATAAAAAAACAACATCAACTCTTAAACAAATGATTCAGTTATATAAGGAAAAATTGTTATTATTTAAGAACCAAGAACCAGTGGCAACAAGGCTGAACAAATTTTAACAAAGTTAGGCTTTAAAAGCTCCCACAGAGTAGAAGCAATTGGTTATTCTGGTGGAATCTGGGTGCTTTGCCATAATTCGATTACTATATACGTCATACACGCAGAGTGGCAAATTTTGCATATGAATTTATTCTCCTTGATAACAGCAACTTCTTATTATCTGCAGTATATAGAAGCCCACATCCTACTATTAGGAGAGCCCTATGGACTAGACTAACTCTCATTGCAGGAATTACTACTTCACCTTGGATCGCAACCAGAGATTTCAATACTTTTTTATCAAAAGAGGACACGGTTGGAGGCAAAAAGTCCAATGGATGCACACATTTTAAAGCATGGGTTAAAATGGCTAACATGGAAGACCTTGGCTTTACTAGACCCAAATATACATGATCCAACAACCATTGCTTTGAGAGAATCGATAGAGCACTGGGAAACATAGAAATGATCAACTAGGCAGCAAGCTTAAAAGTCCAACATCTTCCCAAAACCAATTCAGACTACTACCCATTGCTCATTACTTTACAATTACATGGCACTGTTCAACCACGAAGTCCCTCCTTTAGATACTGGTCTGCTTGGAAACATCACCATAAATGGAAAGAATGGTTTGCCAATAATTGGAATCTACAAATTTCACTAGTAGAAGCAATTCATAACTTTCAGGAAAGATGCACAGATTGGAAATTCAATATTTTTGGGGATGTTTACAAGAACACAAAAAGAAACTTAGCAAGACCGGAGGGGATTCAAAAATGCCTTCCTTTTAACCCACCAAGGAGAATCAAGAAACTCAAAGGGAAATTGAGAAGGGAATTGGAGAACCTATTCACTCAACAACATGAACTTGAAATGCAAAATAAAAGGGCTGTGTGGCTTACATAAGGTGACAAAAATATGAAGTACTTCCACAAGCGACATCATACACGAAAGCCCAAGAGAACTATCAAAATGCTCAAACTCCAAGATGGCACATAGACCACTGACAAGCACTCAATCAGGAAACAGATCACCTCCTTCTTCCAATCACTATATTGTGTTGAACCATTACCACAATAGACTTCATTTCCAAAAAAATACCCTGTCAGGAATTTCTTTCCACTGATATCACCTCAATCACAGGAACTACTCTCTCGAGAGGTTTCAGAGGTAGAAATCACAACAGCCCTTTTTGAAATGAACCCTGACAAGGCTCCTGGATCGAATGACCTCACCACAGGGTTTTATCAACACAACTGGGAGCATGTCAGGTCATCCATCCTTACTAGGCTTTCTACACAGGAGGAATTGACCCAAGAATCAACAGAGGTATGATTACTTTACTCCCAAAGGTCAAACACCCAGAAAAGGTGAATCAATTCAGGCCTATAACTCTCATCAACACCAGTGCAAAACTAATCACTAAGATTGTAGCAAACAGATTAAAAAGAGTGTTACCACATTTGATACTCCACAACCAATCAACCTTCATCAAAGGTCGAAGCATTATCAAAAACATAATCTCAGCACAAGAAGCACTTCATCAAATGCATGTCACTAAAGGAAAAGAAGGTTGGTTTGCCATGAAAATTGACCTTGCTAAAGCATTCGATCGAATAAAATGGACCTTCATATAGGATACTATGCAAGATGCAGACTTCCCAGATTATCTACAGAGGATAATCATGAGTTCCCTCCAAACGACCTCCACACACATTATCTGGGAAGGCACTCTAGGTAAATCTTTCAAACCACACAGAGGAGTACGCCAAGGTGACCCCCTTTCTCCATTACTCTTTATACTATGTATGAACAGGCTATCTCAAGCTATCAACCAAAGAGTACAAGAAGGAAAGTGGTCCCCTGTGGTATTTGGTACATAAAGATTTCCCCTTTCACATTTATTATTTGCAGATGATTTGATCTTGTTTGCTAAAGCAACATTAGATCAAGTACATGTCATAAAGGAAGTGCTTTATACCTTCTCTTACTACTCAGGGTAAAAGATGAACGAGGAAAAATCCACAATCTATGTATCCCATAATGTTCCATTAGATAGAGCTAATGAAATAGCTGATTCCTTTAATATACAACTAGTGACAAACCTCGGAACTTACTTAGGCACTCTAATCATTAAAGGGAAAGTCACTAGGTCACTGTATGAGAACACTGTCAGGAAGATCAAAAAGAAGGCACAGAGTTGGAATGCACATAACATTGCAATGGCAGGCAGGCTCGTCCTTTATCAATTAGTGTTAGGAGCAATACCTAACTACCTAATGCAATCAACACTTGTCTTCAAAACAAAATATGCGGAAATTGATAGAACATGCAGAAAATTCTTATGGGAGCCAATCATAGAGAACAGACAGTCCCCCTTGTAAATTGGGATGACGTGTGTCAACCCAAAAGCAGAGGGGGTTTGGGACTCAGAAAAATATGAGAGCATAATGTGGCCCTCATTCTTAAGCATGCTTGGGACCTTATTTCATCTACGAACAAACTTTGGAAAAATATCTTCGTCGCAAAATACAATCTTTCCCAAAAACAGTTACATCGTTCCTTTCCTAAAAAGAGAGGATCACACCTCTGTAACCAAATCCAGAATTTGTGGCACCTACTCCAAGATGGAACAAAATGGGCTGTAGGGAATGGAGAGATTATTTCATTCTAGCGACATAACTGGATATATTCAGATATGACTCTCGAAAAAGTAGCAATCTCCCCAATCCCTCATGCAGATTTAAACAACAAACTAACTTCCTATGTTTCATCTTCAGGTACTTGGGATTGGAGCAAACTCACTTTACTACTGCCCAATCACATTCTACAAGATTTATGCGCCATATCTGTACCGAACCAAGTAGTAAGAGAGGATACACCCCTGTGGAAATGGACAACCAAAGGCTGCTTCACTACCATATCCGCTTACCAGGGTTCCTGTCAACACAATTGGAATCAGAGAGAAACTCACTGGAAGCTCATATGGCAGAGGCTACAAATCCCAGAATGAACAAAAATTCTACTCTGGAAGATTATGAAAAATGCAATCTGGACTAATGCCAATAGAAAACAGAGACATCTCATAGATTCAGCTACTTATCATCTCTGCAACTACGATGAAATGGCCATTCACATTTTCAGAGATTGTTTTCGTAGCAAAGGATTATGGCACTTATTAGCTATAAACCACATCCCTAATTTTTGGCATGAATATGATACAAACAATTGAATCCTTTCTAACTTAAATTCACACTTTTTACAGGAACACATACCTTGGTCTGTCTGGTTCGCCACTGCAATCTCCTTGCTTTGGAAAACTTGAAACGAAGAGGTGTTTCAAGGGGCGGACATAGCAACTCAGTCCCTCCTTATCAGAATTAGAGCAAAGGTTCACGAAAATAATATATACTTTGAAACTAAACACAGGGAGCTCAGGACCAGACACCTAGCTTTGAGAGGGGTTTCGCTAGATGCCCCACAATGTCAAGTGCCTATGTCACCACTAATTGGTCATTGCAAACTGCAATTTGATGGCGCTATTTGCAGGACTACCACAAAGGCGGCCCCGGAGGTGTCATAATAGACCCTGAAGGACGCTGGATAGTCGGCTACAGTAAATGGCTAGGAATCTGTTTGCCGTTTATTACCGAACTATGGGGTATACTGCTTAGAGTTAAACTTGCATCTACATTAGGAATTGAAAACTTGATTGTCGAATCAGATTCATCATAAGTAATCGACTCAATCAATGTTGTGGAGACCAACCTAGAAATGACAAATGCCTTACTCCACCGCATCAACAAAATTGCAACAACCTTCGTTAACCTCTCATTTCATCACATCAGAAGAGCTTTCAACATTAAGGCAGACTACATCATGAAAACTAGATTCCAACTATAGATCAATGAAATGCAACTCATCTGGAATCCCCTACGTAATTTGCCTGAGGCTGAACAACCTATCATGCCCGTGCATTCTTCTCCAATCCCTCAATCGACACAACACTTCAGTCAACGAAGAAATGCACCGGAATCACCTTATCTCCCTTACAGCTCGGAACCTCCGCTTCACGACTTAGAACATATCAGTCAAGGGAGAGAGTTTTTCGATCTAGAATCTCAGCGGTCTTTTAGCCCTTTTCATTTTTACCCGCCATAAGGGGGTACTTTTGTCTTTTGCTTTTTGTAATGGCTATAATTGCCCTCCATTGTATAAAAAAAAGACAAAATAACCCTGTCTTCCTCACATGTAATCCACTTATTATTATTATGGAAACATGAAGTGGGTCTAACCAAATACAAAAGATGCCAAACATTGAATCTAATATGATAAACATTGATTTCACATCAATATCCTAGGCACATTTATATTACAGTTTATTTCTTTTTTCATTTATATGTATCAAAATTAAAGCACGTATATATTACACTTGGTTTCTTTTTTTCTTATTATATCTATCAAAATTAAAGTGAATAAGAATATATTTTCTTTTATTATATTTAAAATTATTTAATAATTTAAATTTTAGTCATAATTTATTTATAAATTTAATTTATGAATAATTAGCTTTTTAAATCTAAGGAATGAGAATACATCTCATTTAGTTTAAGAACATTTAACAATGGAATTTATTAGTAACGATTAATAAGGCCTTTTGGCTTCAATTAAATATAAATTATCATCTTTAATTCAAGTTTTATTTAATAAAATAAAATTTTGTTATTTTAAATTTTATTACTATGATTTTGGGAAATATAATTGATGTAAAATTGTTAATTATACATTACAGTATATTGAAGGAATATTTTATAATTTAAAAAATTTAGAGCTTGTTTTATAAATTTAAAAAATTACTCAAAATGGTATTCGATATTAACCGGTACTAATATAGTACCGTACCAGAATGAAATATGATGCTAGTACTGCAACAGTAATCATGACATTGGATGAAGCTCGCTAACTTTATCTAACCCACTATCATGATCAATGGTGATTTATTAATATACAAAATAATGAAAGTTGTAAATATATCTAATAAGGCCATTAGATCCTTGGACACCTATCCTTAAGCCACCCACAAGCAACAATAATGTTGTGGTAGGATCTAAAAACTGCAGATTATAAGTATTAAGGGAACTTTTCGTAACTATTTTGAGGAATATTTATTGTAGACTATTCTTATAGTCTTTTATGAAATGTAAGAGATTAAGAAAACTTTCTAAACAACTTACAATATATATGAAATCCAATTTTTCTAAATGATATACCACAATAAACATTTATTTATATTATATAAAAGAAGATATTAGAATATATGCTACTGATAGAAAAATAAAGGGGATTCATGTAGAGAAAGAACAAATTTTTATAGGAATAAATAATACAACATTAACTAAGAATTTATTTAGGCATGCAACACTTAGTCTAAGTATTTATGTAAAAAATATTTACAAGTTCTCCAGAAATCGTCTTTGAATGAAATAACATTTTAGAATTTTTTTTCTCTCAAATGTCTCATGTATTTTCTGCTTTATAAGAATATGTTTATAAGTATGTTTCAAATTAAAAGCATAACATGTTAATATTTATAATATTAAGTAAAAAATTCAATTTATATCATATTCATGGTAAAAAAAATCTTAAAAGTTTTGGAATTGATATATGCTAAAAATTTGTAATAGGAATAAAGATTTAAGGGGGCGTTTGGTTTGAAGGTTTGAGAACGAAGGAATGGAATAATTGTAAATTTTTTTTTGCACAATGGGATCTAAAAAATTAAAAGATAATAAATTTTTTTCTGTCCTCTCTCTTCTCCCTCACTTTCTAACTTCCTTCTCTTATGTCACCATTATCCATCTTAAATTCTCACCATTGTTGATTTAAGTGGAGTTGGAAATATATTCTTCTGGACATTTTAGTAGCGAGAACTTCAACAGCCAATGGCTCAATACTTTTGGAGTGTTACAAACTAGCAAGATGTATATGAGAAAGTGGCACATTAAAATTATGTAAATTGGCATTCAACTCGTAGCAGTAATACTCTTGATGACTAGTGTAGTCCTCAACAAAAACAAGTTTAGATATAAATAATCCACCAAAACTCAAATTTTTTTGGGGAAAGATTGATACATGTTAGCTGGTAGAAAACTTGGTAAGAAATAGTTGAAAAGCAACCTAATAGAATGAAGAAACTCAATTAAATTCGAAATACTCAATATCCATATTTCTTTTTAAGAAAATCAGATCCTCACAATTAAATCGCAGCAAATACAATTTCCAAAATGGTGGCATATTGGTTAAACAAGCTTAACATAAACATATAATCAATGGAAAAAGGTGTTATTTGCATCTCCAAAGCATAAAAATCAAAACTTAATACATCTTATGGAGCTCTTTCTCCCCATAAAAGAATTCCTGCACACTTCTCATCCAACAAGAATCTTGTTCTCATATAAGTTATAAGTTAAGATTTCTAAGAAAAAAGGAGTTGTTATTTTGCAGATCCTACCAGATATGTCATAATGTGAATCATGACATAGGCAAAAACAACTAGTAAAATCATTAACATGAGGTCATGTAATGCACCCCAAATGGGTGGAACCTCTTACCATAATAAGTGATTCTAGATTATTCCAATTTGCAAAACGCTTAACATCATGGTAAATAAAAAAATTGTTATAAAATTTTATCAATTCTTCACTAAAATATCATATATATGCTGCTGTGGGATTAGATTAACTGATTAACCCTGGATAAGTCCTTTCATTGATCCTAGAGTGACCCAACATCAGTACTGTTAGCCAACTTAATATTATCTTCAGTTTGTTTTTGAATGAAAAATGGCTTTCCATGACACTTGACATTTATAGTAGTCCTAGACTCAATGCAAAAGAGTCAACCTCAAGGGATGTAAAGGCAAGCACATTTTTGTTGGTAGATATGCTTAAGACAAATTTGAGGATCAAAAGATGAATTAGGGATGCATAAACTAACCTGCCACCAATCGAGACAAAATAGGCAGAGGCATGCTTGTTAGGATAATCGTAATTTTTGCAGTGGGATTCCTCACTGTTACACAATAGGCGGGAGTTCTTCGATTAAATTAGCATATTGGCCTGAGGCATGGGTTCCAAAAGAAACATCTAAAAAAATGAATAAATCATTAGTACGTTCGATACCTATCTGATTAAAATAAGTACTCATATGGCAAAAACTCTTAAGAATATCAAGTATTCTAGGAGAAAATGATATGATACGACGGGACGATGAGGAGGAACAGTTGACCGACGAGGAGGACCAACCAGTTCGCTGCAGTGATCGCGTGCGCTCCAAGCCGAGGCGTTTTGCTGATTATGTTTGACATATTATTACTGCATGGTTTGTTTGTTTAGGGGACTCTACACGGGTCGTTACTATTTAATAAATCAGATGGATATTGGGCCTAGTGTAGGCATGTTGGTATTTAAATTGGAATAATGTGTAGGTTGGTTTTTTTAACGAGAATAATAATCAAAGTAGTTCTCTTCTCATCTTTGCCAGTCTTGACGGCCGGTTCTTGTCATCTACTTCACTTCCTAATCCCCCTTGCTGGAGCAAGTACCTGCTTGAAAGGGTACAAGCAGATTAATTATCATATCAAGTGGTGCTTTCATTGAGAGACATGGCTACTTTTTCGGATGACAACATAGCTGCCATTATTGCAGCTTTGGAAGCTCCCCTAGAGGGCATGTTCATGGACTTCGCGCGAAGCATGGAAGATCGTACGGAAATGCATAAGGGTGGGGTTCATCAGGAGATTGTGAACATGAGGAAAAGTCTGGATTTGATGGGTTCTCGATTGGAGCGTATAGAAGAGTCGTCGATGTTCAACTCTAACAAGGGCGAGTCCTCACGCCAGAGGGATGATGTGGGGGAGAGTTATCAGCCGTATCAACGTAGGAATGTGAATGGAGATAGCGGCAGCCTGGGGTTTCCAAAATTGAGATTGGATCCTCCAAAAATTGACGGAACTGATCCTTATGGATGGTTGTTTAAAGCCCTTGACTATTTTGAGTTCCATGAAATTCAGGAGGAACAACGGATGCGACTTGTAGGCATGATGCTTGAAGGGCCTACTGTCGAATGGTATTGAAGACTAAAGCGTAATGATTTGCTAAGCACGTGGGCTAACTTTGTGGAGCAATTTAAGTTTGGTTTTGACCCGGAATTATATGAAGACTATTTTGGGTTATTGGCGAAATTGCAGCAGCATTCCACTGTGTTAGAATATCAAAACGAGTTTGAGAGAATTTTGAATAAAGTTACAGGAGTGTCAGATTTAGCTTTGATCTCTATATTTATTTCCGGCTTGAAAGATCCCATTAGAAGGGAGCTGCGGATAAACTGACCACCCAACTTAAACGCAACCTTTGCTTTAGCTCGAGAATATGCTGCCAAATGCCAGGATATGTTCCTCAGTGCTAACCGCCGACCTTGGAACCCTAGTTATAATACCAACCTCCAAAAAACGGCACCTTCAGCCGCAAATAATCCTCAGACGAACACCCCACCCAATAATTCAAACACCCAAGCCTACATACCCCCTATCCGTACATCTCTGCTACCCCAACCCCAGCCTTTCCCTCATCGACCAGTCCGAAGATTAACCATGGCAGAAAAGATGAAGAAGGATGCAAAGGGTCTGTGCTACAATTGCCCTAAGAAGTGGTCAAGAACACATAAGTGCAATGGGCGTTATTATCTTTTGGTGGTAGAAGAAGACGATGAAGGGACGGAGGACAAGTGGGATGAAGAGGACGCTTCTGTTCAGGCTGATATCTCAAGTTTACACAGCCTGGCCGGAACCACATTCCCCAGACCATTGCGTTTGCAGGGGGTAATTATGGGACAAATTGTTGATGTGTTGATTGACGGGGGAAGCACACATAATTTTGTGCACCCCAGAATGGTCGAGAGGTTACAATTGCAAGTGGAAGGAATTGAGTCGTTTAGAGTGTATATAGGAAATGGAGATGCACTAATTTTCAAAGCTCAGTGCACCGAAGTTGAATTGGTCGTGCAAGCGTACAAGTTTCCCGTTGACCTGTACGTTTTGGCCATACATGGGCATGACATCGTGTTAGGCGTTCAATGGTTACAATTGCTGGGGAAGGTATCGCACGATTATGTGTGCCTCACTATAGAATTCAATTGGAACGATCAACCAATTTTGTTGCGAGGGGAAGACGTTACACCAAAGGGAGTGTCCTTACACCAGTTGTGTTCGCTCAAAGCCGCTCATGAGGTTGAGGAATGTTATGAAATGTGGAGGCTGGCGGACGGTTCTGGGAAGGAGACAAGCGAAGAAATAGAGGGTCGATGCTAGAAGAGATCACGACAGTGTTGAAACGTTATTCAAGGGTGTTTGAGATACCCCAGACTTTACCGCCCTGTTGATGGAGGGACCATCGCATCTTCCTGCAAGCTGGCACACCCCCAGTGAATGTCAGGTCGTATAGATATCCCCATTTCCAGAAAACAAAAATCGAACGGTTGATCCGGGAAATGCTTGATCAGGGAATCATTCAACCCAGTAGAAGTCCGTTCTTGTCTCCCGTACTTTTAGTCAAGAAGAAAGATGGTACCTACCGATTTTGTGTAGATTATCGGGCACTGAATGCGGTGATGATTCCTGATCATTTTCCTATACCAACGGCAGATGAGTTGTTCGACGAATTAGGAGCAACCAGAGTCTTTTCTAAGCTTGACTTACGTTCTGGATATCACCAAATCCGCATGCATGATCTTGATGTGTACAAAACTACTTTTTGCACTCATGAAAGACATTATGAATTCTTAGTCATGCCTTTCGGACTCGCTAATGCACCGTCAACCTTCCAATCTTGCATGAACAGGCTGTTTTCTCCTTTCTTGCACAAGTTTGTTATCGTATTTTTTGATGATATATTAGTGTACAATCTGAGCGTGGAATAACACGCAGGACATTTGGATTCGGTGCTGAACCTTCTTAGTTCGCAACACTTCTTTGTGAAGCAAAGCAAATGCCAATTTTGTGTAGGCACGATTGATTACCTGGGACATTTGATTTCTGACGGCATATTGAAAGCAAATCCGTCCAAAATAGCAGCTATAACGGAATGGCCGGTACCTCGTACTATTAAGCAGCTTCGGGGTTTCTTAGGCTTGACTGGGTATTACCGGCGTTTCTCCGTAATTACTCTCATATCGCAGCTCCTCTCACGGAATTACTTAAAAAAGACTCTTTAGCTTGGAGTGACGAAGCCATGGCCGCATTCCATGATTTGAAGACAAGAATGACCCAAGCTCCGTCTTAAGGCTACCGAATTTTAATATCATGTTTGTTATTGAGACGGATGCGTCGGCTATAGGAGTGGGAGCCGTCCTCTTGTAAGACGAACAACCAGTTGCCTATGTCAGTAAGAAACTCGGTCCGAAGAAAATCATGGCATCTACTTATCACAAGGAATTGTACGCCATCGTGGAAGCAGTCCAGAAATGGAGGCAATATCTTTTGGGGCGTGAATTTCTCATTCGAACTGACCAACGTAGTTTGAAAGAGTTGTTGCAATAGGTGGTACAAGCCCTGGACCAGCAGTTCTATGTCCGAAAATTATTGGGTTACTGATTCCGCATTGAGTACAAGCCGAGACCATCTAATTGCGTGGCAGAGGCATTATCTCGGCAAGAGGCTACATCCGACGAGCTGTCACAATTTCTAGCGCTCACACAGGCCACCCTAGATATCATGGAGAGAATTCGTCAGGAGAACCAGGCCATGGCTGATCTAATTAAATTACATGAGGCGAATCGAGTGGGGGAGTTGCGGCCACCTTACTTTATAGTCAAGGGGATACTATATTTCAATAGAAGAATCTGTTTGAGTGCGCAGTCACCTTTGAAGCTGCTTTTGCTTCACAAATTTCACACTACACCAGTGGCAGGGCACGCAGGAATACAACGCACTTTTCAACGCCTGGAGATGAATTTTTTCTGGCCTAAGATGAGACATTTTGTGACGACGTGTGCGGTGTGTCAGGAGACAAAATTCTCCACTCAGCCGCCAGCCGGTTTACTCCAGCCATTGCTGATTCCTACGAAAGTTTGGGATGAGGTGACTATGGATTTTATCATGGGACTTCCGCCTTCCCGAGGATACAGTGTTATTCTGGTAGTCGTCAACCGCCTCACTAAATACACCCATTTTGGAGCGTTGTCGGTTGATTTCGATGCACCAAAAACGGCCAGGGTTTTTGTCGACATTGTTGTGAAGCTACATAGGTTTCCTTCTACTGTGGTGTCAGATCGCGATCACATTTTTACTAGTGCCTTTTGGGAGGAACTTTTCCGATTGAGTGGGACTAAATTGAAGCACGACACGACCTATCATCCGCAGACAGATGGACAGTCGGAGGTGATGAATTGCGGATTAGAGCAGTATCTCTGTGCATTTACTCATGCACGTCCGCAGTGCTGGTTTCAGGCTTTGTACGGTTGTCTGCCCCCCACGCTTCTCCCCTATAAGGCCGGTGACAGTTCCGTTCAATCAGTGGATGACATTTTGAAGGAGCGAGATCAGCTCCTGCGACAGCTTTGTGCAATCTTGAGGCAGCATAACAGAGAATGAAAATGGTGGCCTACAAGGGACGTCGGGATTTGGAATTTGCAGTGGGAGATTGGGTGTGGTTGCGGCTTCAGCCTTATAGGCAGCAGTCCTTAGCCCGCCGCCTCAACCATAAGCTCGCTTATCTTTTTTATGGGCCTTTTCAGGTGGCGGACTGTATTGGCCAGGTAGCTTACAAATTGTCTTTGCTTGAAGCTTCCAAGATTCAACCGATTTTTCACGTTTCCTTGTTAAGGCCCTTTCAAGGAGAGGCCGATCCCTAGACCACTGTTCCCTTGCCCAATGATTTTGTCAATGGTCGTCCAGTGTCAGTTCCGCAGGCAGTGGTTGCTACCAGGACAGTGTTACATCGGGGTTGCGTGGAGGAGCAATGGCTTGTGCGTTGGTCGGATGGCACACCAGCAGATGATTCTTGGGAGGCCGCAGATTGGGTTCATTCCACTTTTCCTTCCTTGCACCTTGAGGACAAGGTGGTTCTCTAACCGGAGGGGGATGATATGATACCACGGGACAAGGAGGAGGAACAGTTGACCGACGAGGAGGACCAACCAGTTCGCCGCAGTGATCGCATGCGCTTCAAGCCGAGGCGTTTTGCTGATTATGTTTGACATATTATTACTGCATGGTTTGTTTGTTTAGGGGACTTTGCATGGGTCGTTAGTATTTAATAAATCAGATGGATATTGGGCCTAGTGTAGGTGTGTTGGTATTTAAATTGGAATAATGTGTAGGGTTGGTTTTTTTAACGAGAATAATAATCAAATTAGTTCTCTTCTCATCTTTGTCAGCCGTGACGGCCGGTTCTTGTCATCTACTTCACTTCCTAATCTCCCTTGCTGGAGCGAGTACCTGCTCGAAAGGGCACAAGCAGACTAATTATCATATCAGAAAATCATGAAAAAAATGAATCAATCATTAGCACATTCTATATCCACTTGATTAAGATAAGTAATTCTAGTGACAAATCTCAATAATATCAAGCTAGTCTTATTGATTCACAAATCCGTTCTCTAAACAAACAATGTAGAAAAAAAATAGGCAAAGGAAATTCAAAAGGAATATGGCTAAAGCCAAATGGAACAAAGATGAAATGCTCAGGAAATTCCTAATTTCTTGTATTTGTTTCATGGATTTCCTTCTTTCATTTTCCAAAATTTTTTGTTGTTATCAGTCAGTGTTAATTTTGTCCGCCCTTATTGAATTAGACAATTACTTTGATAGGGTAGAACTGATTAGTATCAATTATATGTAGATGTAGATATTAGCTCTGCTTCGCGATTACTGTGAAAGGAAAAAAAGAAGAATTTCAAAATGGGAAAGATAAAAGAAAAGAATGACATACTAATTGTATCATAATAGAAATAGGATTGAGCAATATACTTAAAGATTCAATTAGCTCACTATTTTAGGGAGTGGGAATGTTTTGCTTTAATAAAAATTCATATTAGTTTCACCCTGTAATTATAAAAGAATCTGTACTAAGAAAACGAACATTAAAATGAAGATTTTTATGCAATTATATTATTTGTTAAATACCATTATTATATAACAATCTTTACTGAGAAACATTTATATAAAATGTCAATTCTTTTACATTATTATGTATATAATACAACACAAATTAGATTATTTCAACGCAGTGATTATACCCGAATCTTAAGTAGAAAGTATTTATACTAAATGTCATATTTTTTATATAATTATATGTATATAATAAAAATCACTCAATAAACATCGACAATCCTCGCAACCATAAGACTTGAATTTGGATTGTAGCATGCTCTGTTACCTCTCCCATATTTTTTGTTCAGTCTCTCTTAATTTATTCTAGATGGCTATGATTTTTGTTGTAAAGGTTTAGGCATATCTTATGAGTCCAATGATCTAAGCCTCGTCTCATTTGGAGATCGGACGAAGAAAATTTCACCTAAAAACCATCACATGTTAATCGGTTTGCAATCGTTGAATCACGATCATGCATTTGCACGATAGCAACTTTTCTTAACCACATGCCTAACTTCAAAGCTCCCATAAATTTGATCCAAAACTCCAAAAATTACAAACTCTTTATCAATCCAAAGCTAAAACAAAGAACTACAAGTTTCATCAAAACAATTTTCTCAAAATCTTCCCACATCAATCGGTTAATTCTTTTTTTATTCGTTAATTAATTATATGCAAATTACAGTTGACGAAGGAAAAACTAAATTTATTCGCTTCATAATTCTCAACTTACTGTAATAACTATTACTGTAATCAATTAACTTATTTTTAGTTTGTAATTAATTTTGATTTACACTTAATATTTATTTTGATAAAATCAATTAACTTTTATTTACACTTAATATTCATTATTTTTACCTTATATTATTTCAATCTTTAACAATTTTCCATTCGTTTTTATATCATTAATTTAGATACACAAGACAGCCATTTTTTCCCCAAAATTTTTCATTCTTAATCAATCAATCGCGCCCTTTAGTTGTCTTATCCTGATTATTTATTTTCAGAAACAATTCATTGACCCGGTATCTTTTTACTATTTAAATTAACTTCTGTAACCTAACGCTCACATCATATAAAACCTAAAGAGTCAAACAACTTCTTCGTCCAAGTTTAACTTCTCTCATCTACTTTCTCCTTTTACTTTTCTTCTTCTTGAACATAAATAGATCAGATTTCCTGTTCTGCTAAAAAAGTACGTAGGCAACATTTCCTATTTCTGGAAACTCAATAACAGACCGTTGATATCAGTAAGTTATTCTTTCATTCCCTATTTTTTATGTTTTTTAAATATCTATCATTTTTATATCGTCATAATCTTCTTTCATTCCCTATTTTTTATGTTTTTTAAATATCTCTCATTTTTATATCGTCATAATCTTATCTAGTGTCTATTCCATTTTTTCTTTGCTGTTTAAACCATTTTACCTCTTATTTTCATGTTGATGCCGTAAAATAACAAATTTTAGATTCTTCTAATTATATTATGTAATAGAATTATATTATGTTAATATGTCACATTTTTTTATTATGCTATCTTCATTTTTCACTTATTATAATCCTGTTTTGTAAATTACAAAATTTTTTCCATCCGTTGATATTTTCAACTTTCTGTTCCACTTTTAAGGCTACACTTTATATAACTAATCAAATTTTATCTGGTTTATATTTTTTAATTGTTTTCGATACATATTATTGAAGATTATTAAACTTGTTTATTTCAAATTATTGATCGTATATTATAACTACGTTTAATTATATTATCAAAATATACTATATAATATTCTGCTGTACTTGTTCATTGCATATTCATTTTTATTGATATGATAATTAGTTTGTTCTTTATTTTTTGATATCTCACGACTTAGATAAATTACAGATAAATTCCTAATTCATGAAACATTAAAAGTATTATTTCATTAGTTTAATAAGTTCTTAATAAAATAAATAAATTCAATCATTCCTGCATATGCCTGTAAGTTCGCTATGTGTTTCACAAAAAATCTTCATTATTTTGTACGCTCTTTTGATCCCTAAAAATTTATTTTTCAGCAAGATGCCTATTATTAAGCGAACGCCCAAGCTTATACGATGTGAAGCACAGAAAAATTGCATTAGCAACATGCATATAAGATTGGCTAACATGCATTTAATGCCTAGGGACGATCTATTAAAGTATGCTATTTCAGTTAATAACATCATGCAAGAGTTATATTTTGAAGGTTGCCTAGCTTGCCCAAATGTTGAAATGTTGAAGTAAAGTTCGTGAGTTTACTTGCAATATTACCTCAACCTCAAGGTGAACTTTTACAAATGCTCTGGAATAGTATGCCTAACAACAAGACTTATACCTTGTTAGTCATGACATTTATTCAAGAAATCTGTAAAAGCGAGTTGATTAGAACTTTACACCCTTTGGGTCTTCTGACAGAAATAGTCAACCGTAGTATACATCGAGCTTCACAAACTGTCTCACGCAAACTACTTGACTCGTTTCCACGTAGAGTTCGTTACTTATAGATTGTTCGTTGCTTGTTATTTAACTAATACAATGTGTAGTTTTATAAGATCGTCTTAATAGTTATATAATATCCTTACATTAATTTTATATAAGTATTCATTTACAGTCAAATTATTAAGATCTAATTCTTACACGACTAATGTGATATTAGCATGTATTTAATTTGCTGTCAATTGTTTTTAGATGCATCTATGATCATTTTAATTATTAAGCGTGGAAAGTATGATTTCCGAGCTTCACCTCCAAAGTCACAATCGTGCATACGAGAACCTGTAATTTAACCTTTTGATCATGTCTTCGAAGAACCAACTTTTCTATACATAAGAAGAATAAATAATGGAAGCTTGAAAATCTATCAAAATAATTTTTTTATTTTATCAAATCAGAATAAATATATTATAATTTAAAGATGAATTTGATTATATCAAACTTACAATTAACTCAAAATAGAGGAAAATTGTACAAATGAATTAAAATGTAAACGTCCTTTCTAAAATTTTAAATATATTTAAATCATAAAAATCTTTCAAAATAATTTCTATTATTATTTTACTGGATCAGAGTGAATAGATTATAATTCAAAGAGACAATTCATTATATCAAAATTACGATTCACACAAAACAATGGAAAATTTTAGAAATGAATTCAAATGTAAATGTACTTTCCAAAATTTTAACATGTAAGTATAAGCATATTTAAATTTCTCAAAAAAACATTAATTGTAGGAAGTATATATGAATTTTAGATTCGTTAAAATTTGCAATATAAGTTTTATTTACTTCAATTTTAAAAATGTATGGAGCAAAGATCGTTAAAAAAGATATTTTAATATAATATTATATATATATATTGTTAAAAAATATTTATATCATATTTACGTCAATTTATTCATTATAATATAATTAAAAAATTAATAATATATAAATTAAAATTAGAGAATACATAAGCTAATTATTAACAGTTAAATTAAAATTAGCTAATTTGTTAGTTAATTAATTAAATTCTAAAGAACACAAATTTTTTTTATTGAAGTTAAATATATTATGATTAATACTAATTAG
>JANIIA010000006.1:36525947-36542225 GCA_027478495.1 Erythroxylum alaternifolium | reverse complement strand
AAAATGCCTTTATTAATCATAAAATGATTTGTATAATAAGTGCTAAAGGTGATTGCCTTTAGAGCACTTCTCTAACATCTATAATATTGCTTACAAAATAAGAAAATTAATCAATAGATTTATGAAATTATGGGTTCACATTAAAAAAAATATTAAACATCATTAAGGAAACAATATATATCTATAAAACTATAGGTTGCTATCATCTTAACAGCATTCAATGATAAACCATAATGATACATGCTCTTAAACATTTTCCTCCTTCTATGTTGTACATAAAAATGATTTATCATAAGGAGTGAAATTTGTATGGGATAAACATTCTAGATTCTTATAATAATTTTGCATCTATAGGCAACATCATCCTTTGCAATCCCCAAATTAATTGTTATATTATTAAGTTGTTTGTAAATCCCAATTGTACGAGTTCTCTGACCATCTTTAAAAAGGTTAACAAATGCTTTTTAAAGTTTTTTGTAGATTACATATGAGGAATATCTAGTTGTTACAATATTCTAAAGAAGTGTCGCTATCACTCAAACAGGTGTAAGAAATTAATTGAAATCATTTCTAGGGTTATTTCCAAAAATCAATTAAAGAGATGAAATAAAAAAAATTTGTTCATGTTTTCATATATGACACTTTTCATTGCAACAAAAAACAAACAATATTTTAAAGTTCAAAGTGGATAAATAATGTGCATCATTGATACTTACAAAATTCTAGTTTTTCTTATCAACCAGTTAAAGGATATATTATAGATTTCTCTAGCTACTGTCATTTCTGGTTATCAATGTTTTTCACTTTAATATAACCAATTATAATTAATAGAGGCCATAATGACATTAAAGGGAAAATAAATATCATGTTATTAAGAAATCCATTGAAGTAACGATCTAAGTAATACGTGTTCTTATGAACTATGAAAACTTAAAATAAAGTGACATAATAAGTCAAGCATGTGCCTACCATTGTAGACTAAGTTTTATTGTCATATTTCCCACTCTAAAGTCATATTTGCTCATATCATCATTGATAGATGTATAATTGACTATATTATACCCCATATTTGATGTATTTTTGCTTAATAATTTATATTTTTAATGTATATTTGGTACTTAATTTGCTCTAAGTGCGTTTATAGGTTATAATTGCCTTCACGAATTAAAATGAGAAGAATTCATATAAAAACTCAACATAAAAAAAAGATTTAAAGAAAATAAGGGATACATGGATGTGCATTAGCCCGTGTACTTCTATTAGGCTGTGCAAAATCACAAATTTTGGGTATTTTAGGTTATACACGGTCCAGTACATGGCTATGTATCAGACTGTGTATCTACCAGAATCCTAAAAATTACTATAAAAAGACATTTTCGAGGGCAAAATAGAAGAGCAGACATGTAGAGACATTCAGAGACTTTAAGACGCGATTCAAGGGACAATTTTGATCCACATAAGTGGAAACCATGAAGAATCATCAAAAGATCCAAGAGAATACAAGATCAAACTTCTAACTTGTAAGAACATTCGATAGGAGATAGAAAAAGAAGATTTAGAATCATGAACCCTTTATTTTCTATTCATTTTTCTTTCTGTTTATGTTTGATTTCTTCTTCGATCATGTGTAACTAAATTTCTTTAATGTCTAGGTAAGATAAAGCCTATGTTTATGCTATAACATGTTTTAATTCTTTTATTTAATGAAATTATTTTGATTGACATATTGTGATTCAATTACCTGTTTAATATATGTTTAATAGATCCAGAATATTAAATCATAATTTAATTTCATAACATAGAGATTGAGAAATCATGTGTACAAAGATATCCACCGTAGTTGGAAGAAGTTGGTTGCAACTCTAGAGATAAGACAATATAAATCCTTC
The DNA here is from genome assembly GCA_027478495.1 of Erythroxylum alaternifolium. Lineage (NCBI taxonomy): Eukaryota > Viridiplantae > Streptophyta > Magnoliopsida > Malpighiales > Erythroxylaceae > Erythroxylum > Erythroxylum alaternifolium. The sequence goes on along the minus strand of JANIIA010000006.1, from coordinate 36,540,336 downwards.
TAATCAGGGTCAAACCTAATTGCAAAATTCACAAATCAGTAAAGTAATCTTAGTACCTTTAACCTGAATAATCTCAGTTGATAATTCTAAAGTTAGTTGTTAATAGTCTCAAGTGAGTTATTAGCATATCATAAGAATTTCCACGGTCCAATAGTCAATAAAATAATTTCATAATAAATAGTTAACTATTTAGGGAATTTTAGGGGGATTCGTAACCTATACACTAAATTCTTGATATCGATAGTTTTCTAAGTGTTTTTCTTTTATCTTCTGTTTTCTTTAGTGCTGCCTAGTTTATTTTAATTGTTTAAGTTTTATTTTTTAATCTAAAAATCCAAACTCCAATTTGTAGACTAGATAATAGGATAACGGTAATTACTAATACTCATTGTCTTCATGGGATCGACCTAAACTTGCTAGTACTAGCAACAATTACGATGTGCACTTCCTAATTTTTCATAATTGACTAACTAATTTTAGGTCAACGAAGTTTTTGACACTATTGTAGGGGACTTTGATATTAGGAAAAACTTAGTTTTACTTTATTTTTTATTTTGCTTTATTCTTGTTTTTACTTTAAGTTATTTTATTTGTTAGTTAGTTTAGTTTATTTCTTTAGTTTTAGAATTAGACTCTTGGTTAGTATATAACCCAAAGTACATCTACGGGCTTAATAGAAGCGGATCCTGAAATAAAGAGAACAACACAAAGGAATCTTTGTAAGACTAATCTGGGAGAGTTTGAACTAGACCATAGGATAGAAGGCTTAGAAGGTCACGTGGATACAGAAGAATCTTACAACATAGAGGGCCAACCATGTACGATGTTCAACTGCTCTAAGCCATACCTAACTGATGTGGAATCCATTATAGTGAGACTAAATATTCAGATGAACAACTTCGAGATTAAGTTAAGCATCATCCAAATGGTGCAATAATAAATCCAGTTTGATAAACTCTGAGACAAAGACCCTAACACACATATCTCTAACTTTTTAGAGATCTACGATACATTCAAGATCAATGGAGTAAATGATGAAACCATTAGACCACGTCTGTTTCCATTTTCCCAAGAGGAAAGGCTAAATAGTGGATGACTTCCATGCCAGATTCATCATTTACTACATAGGAACAAGTGGCAAAAATTTTTTTGCTAAAGTACTTTCCCTCTGTAAAGACTACAAAGTTAAGGAATGACATCTCATTATACTCCTAAGCTAAAGGTGAATCACTATATGACACATGAGAGAGATTCAAGGAGATGCTTAGAAAATGTCCATATAGCAGACTACCATTATGGATTCAAATCCAAACTTTCTATAATGGGCTAAGTCAAAGCACACGGTAGTCAATATATGTAGCAATTGGAGGGACATTAAATAATAAAATACCTAAAGCAATCCAAGAGTTGATAAAGGATATGGATATAAACAACTACTAGTGGTGCTTAACTAGAGCACAAACAAATAGGAAAATGGGAGTGTAAAAAGTAAATGAGGTGGCATAGTTGGTAAGCCAATTGGAGGCCTTAAGCAAGAAAATTGATAGATTGACTATGACTTCACAAGGAAAGGTGATGCAATGTGAAATGTGGGTTAAATCATAAAGGACAAGAATGTCAATCACTTCAACTTAAACACGTGGATTATGGTAGTAATACATACAATCTTAATCAGAGGAACTACCCCAACTTTGCACAGGTTAATCAGAGATAATAAAAAAACAAACCTCCACCTAAATTGCAATAGTAAGGATCACATCCCAAGAATCCAAGTATGGACGAAATGATACTGGAATTTATTTAAGAACCAAGGAAAAAATTAGCAAATAGACGTATCCATACAAAACTTGGAAGTTTCAATGGTGGAGAGACTGAAGGGGAGTTTATCGAGCACATCTAAAACAAATCCTAAGTAAAGAATAATGACAATCAACTAGATGACTAAGAAAAGCTCCAAGAAAAACAGAACTACTAAGTGTCACTCATAAGCTGAAGGTGGATAACACCTGAAGAGAGTTAAGGAGTATCAACCTGCAATTCCATATCCTATGAGAGCAAAGAGAAAGTCACTAGAGTAAGAGTTAGATAAGATCATTAAGCTTTTAAAACAACTGAAGAACGAGTTTCCTTTTATTTAATCTATTTTGCAAAGGTCAATGAGTACAAAAACATTAAAAGAGACATCATTAAACAAGGAGGACTCAAGAAAGTTAGAGGCTGAAGTGTTGAGTGAGGAGCGTTCCAACAAGAAGATCAAACTATCGGTGAAGAAAATTAAACTAGGGAATTTTTATATCCCTTATACTATAGGTAGTTTAAAAGTGGATAAGGCTTTTTCCGACTTAAAGTCGACATAAATATGATGCCTTATACCTTAGTTAAAAAAATGTGTAATATGTTGAGTGTTGTATATGAATTTTATAAAATATGCTCTATTTATGGTATACTAGAGTAATTTAAGCATTTACATGCATTAATGATGTTATAACAGAGATCATGGACATACTAGAGATGGTTTTGGACTTGATTGGAAATTTTTAAAAAAATTTTCAAAAACTTCAAAAAGCTATGGAATAAGTTCGAACGAGCTTTAAAAGCCTTGAAATGTACTTTAGAGATTTATATGACACTTTTGAATGAAATCTAGATGATTTTGGTGACATTTAGTAATTTTTGGATTCAATCAAAAAATTCTTCCAACCAACTGAAAAGGTTACCAAACAAATTTGAAATATGATGAAAAGCTCTGAAATTAGGATTAGAGTCCCTAAGAACTGAAACAGATAAACACGGAGGTTATTTAAATAGAATTGGGTAATCTGAAATTAAAATGCCCTTTATTGAAAAATAATGGGAATTAATGTTTTTTCTCCCATTTAAATTTTTTTCAAGCACCTAATTTAAAATTTTTATGCCCAATTAGAGTATTTAATGGTCAATTTGAAGTTAGGTGACCACAGGATATTTTTGGAATTTATTTGGGAAAAAAGTGCATTAAATTAGAAAAATGGCAAATTGGTCTTTTTCCAAACCAAATGCATCCAAATTCCATATGAGCATTTTATGGGAAAATTTCCATAAGGTAATCATGAATTAATTGTTTTGAAAAGTAACCAATTAAATGGTGATAAGTGGCATGGATTAAAGTGTAAATATGAGAAGTTTCAGTAAAGGTGTAAATATGAAATGTTATTAATGGAAATGATGGGCAAAAAGTGTAATTAAGAAAAATTTTCATCTATTTAAAAGGGGTATGGCTGGCCATTGATGGAGAAAGGAGGAAAAAGAGAGAAAAAAGAAAAGAAAAGAAAAAGGAGAAGAGAGAGGTTTGGCTAGGCTATGAAGAAGTGATCCAAGGATTTTTTTTCATGCTCTTCTAACTCCAATCAAGCATCCAACAAGATCCCATAGCCATCCAACTGAAGACAAAGAAGAAATTGAGTTGGTAAGCTTTCTAGTTCTATTAAAAATTTGGATTTGTTGTATTATAGTTTAGATTTGGTTTTGATGGTGTAAATTGCACCCTATGATGTGATATCACAGTTTTATTGCATTGGAAGTGATTAAGAAAGAAAATCAACAAAACTAGTGTGTGGAACCTTGGTCAAACTTGGTCAAAGGTAAGATCCACTGCCTAAAGTGCTTTATTTTGTCATTTGATTATTTAAGATTAATGAATGATATTAAGAAGTTAGTTTAATGATGAAAGAATGAAAGAAAAAACCATGGAAATGATTAGATGAAATTTCAGCAATAGATAGGGATATGATCCAAAATTCTATTTCCCCCACACTTAGCTTTTGACCGTCCTCGGGCAAAACATCAAAATTAAGATCATAGATCCAAAAAACATTTACTCAATTCCCATATTTTTTGAGAATACATAATCATAAATAAAGATGAATGACTTTCAAAAACCATAGCAAGAACATAACATTCTACGCTTCCACACATGATCAATCAATAAGCATCACCTTTAAAATCTGAGTAATCGAATGGTAGACTTTGAAAATGTGTTTAACTAACATATATCCATAGGTACACTTAAATACCATTCATGACCATGTCATTCCACAACTTTGCATATCATTTCATTTCTCCACCACTAAGGTTCACATGCACAATCATGAATCAAAGGACTTTTTAGGATTGTAATGTGGGAAAGGGTGAGGTAAGATGTATTTGGGTAAAGTAGCATGAAAGTCGTTAAAGCTAGTGAAACAAGAAAAACACTCAATAAACCATCAACTGCAAAAACCAACATTCACTCACAATTGTGTACATCAACTATGATGAATGCAAAAATTATATTTCCTATCTCAAATTCAAACTCTCTCACTACAAACCACAATAAGAACAAATCAGTCACAAAAGTTTATTATAAACAAAATTTTGTAACTATAGTAAATGACAATCAAAAGCAAAATCAACCTCATATGCAACATACTCAAATAACCTATTCAACATAGCTTTAGGAGGAAAGACTAATCATAAACAACTTTTCAACCTATATGCACTTCCTCCTTGATAATTTATTTAAACATATTTTTTATTTTCTTTTCTTTTCCTTTTCTCTGTTTTATATAAAAATTGAAAAAAGCTACATCAATATAGGAACTTCAATGATATGACATAAATTGGCATTCCAACAATTATAACCATCCCATACATATGTATACCCCCACACTTAGAATTTTGTACATCCACAAACTCAACAATCACAAATGGTCTACTAGTTTATGGCTTTGGTAAGACATTTGGTTAAGTTTAAAAGCATGTAATGTGATTATTACACAAAGAAAGGATAATAAAGCTCAAAGGGGCTTATCAAAAGGAAAATCATATAATAGGTAGGCTATTTGGCTAATGTAGCTTAGAGAAATAAAGAATGCCTCATCATTTTCATGATAATGCACATGATAAAAATGTGGTCTTAAATAGAAAATCAAAGCAAAGTTAGGATGTACATGTCATGAATGTCACGCATAAACAAAATACAATAGGACTAATATGAATGTGTCAATCTATGAAGGCTCAAAATCTCACTGGCTTTGTCTACCACTAGTCACTACTTTTCTAAAGATAATGGACATTGACCAATCATAAGAGTAAAACGTGCATGCCAAAGCTACCATGGATTCTTCTAGTCAATTCACTCTCTAATCATGACTATATAATCCTGAAGCAATAGAAAAAGGAGAAAATGTTTAATTGTTTGTTTATTCTCTCTCTCATTTTTTCGAAAACTAAAAAAATAAGCAAGAAAAAAGCAAACTTAAAACAAATGTGCATATAAAAAGAAATGCAAAAATGTAAAGAAAAGAAATTAACTTTAGTTGGGTTACCTCCCAAGAAGCGCCTTTGTTTAGTGTCACTGGCTAGACTCCATACTTTCCTCATCACATAACAAAATTATGATCTTCAAGTGTCACATGTGCTTCCTTCACTTGAGGTTCTTTAGGATAGGGCTTTAGTTGATGATCATTCACATATAGTGTCTTCCCTATCTTCAAACTTCCAATTTCTACTAGTCCATGCACTTTGGAAATATATTGAATGTCTCTTCACGTTTTTCTTTTTCATTTAATTCCTTCAGCCTGTTAGGTAAAGCAAAGGGCAAGTCTCAATAATAATTTCACACTCAATACTTACCTTCGAGCTGAAAGATATATCTTTTTTCTGCTTCGAACTCCTCCTCTAGTTTTTCAACAAAAGCAATTCTTTGAGTAGTCATCTCAAGATTTTCAAGATTCTCTTCACTCTGTAAGGTTTTTCCACTAACATCCTTTGGGTACGCCGCAGGTTGATATGGCTGCTCCTCCTCGCTTTGTGGTTCCTGGTGATTGATATCTACCCATTTAGACATTTTATCTTCCAGGAACCATTTCACATCCTGCTGGAATTGCAAAGTGTTAGCAGCGAGAGCATTAACTAATTCTTCTAAGGATGTACATGAGTTTTGCTGGCTCTCCCATTCTTGGACGCTAGACTAAAATTGCCTTTCCTTCTACTGGAATTGTTGTACTCCCTGTTAAAACTTTTGTACATCCTGCTGAAACTACTATAAACCTTGTTAAAACTGCTATATATTATATTGAAATTGAATATTGCTAGTAGCTATAATATAAGCAAGTCTTCCAAGAGTCGTGATAAAAAAGCTTTTGGTCTATGCGGGAATTGTTGTACATCCTGCAAACTATCATAGACATAATTTTTCTCATTATCCCATCCATAACTAAAGTTAGTATGATCATTCCAATATGAGGTATAGGATTGGGAATAAGAGTTGTAAAAAAAATTATCCATGAAATATTATTTTATCGCAAACACTAAACAAAAATTTATAAGATCAAGAAATAATTGAAAAGAAACTAATTACAAACAAATACATACAAAACATCAACTAAAATTAAAAATAAAAACTAAACCACTGCACTCCCCAGTAACAGCTTTAAAATTGACAGTAGACGGGTTGTAACGCTACGTAAAATAAGCTAGAACTACAACTGTAATAGTAGTGAGTCTAGGTCAATCCCACAGAGAGTGTTCTGTTAGCTTTTGTTATGAAAATAATTGGTGTTTAGGTTATTGGGGTGTTTTCTTGGTTTGAAAGAAGAAAATGAAACTAAGCTAATGAAAACAAATTAAAGAAAACATTCAAAAATGATGAAATTGATGAATTTGTTAGGGACCTAATTCTTTAGTTCAATCTCAGCCTACACCCAATTAGACATATTTTATTAAATTGTGCTCTCCTAACAACTATTAATCGTAGATTAACAACAAGATCTATTATTCTCGATTTTCCCTTAGGTCATGTTTAATTAAGAGACACTTATTAATTAACCCTAGCCACTTGTTAATTAACCCTAGCCACCGAATAACCTAGGATACAATCTCTAGATTTAATTGGGCAGCCACATTATGAATTAGGAAAACAAATTAATCAAGGCAACAACCACACAAGCTCAGGTCATTTAACCTAAGTTATGTTATCCGTAATGATTAAAAACCACCAGTCGCCACACACTAATTACGGATTATATTGAAATGCTAGCAATAGGTTCTTACATAAAAGTAATCAAATAACATTCAATCATTCTCATATAACACCCTAAACATTAAACATAAGATAACACAATCAATCCCTAAGAGAAAGAACAACAAACAATGAGGGAAATGCTTAATCGGGTTGTCAACATCAATGTCATCTTTAAACCAACATTAGAATGTCTAGCTCTCCATGGATCTCTAAAGGATGAGAGATTTTCCCCTCTTCATTCTCCTGAAACCTCTCTTTAGTCTCTTCAAATTCTTCCTAGACAAAAAACATAACTTCGGTCATCACCAGAATGTTGCTTTTATATGAAAATGTGGGGTTTTGGGGTGATGTGGTAGGGTCTCAAGGTCGTGAGACATGCACGCCTATGCAACTAGTGTCATGCCAATGACATGGTGTGTCATGGGCATGACACACCTCTCACAGCTATGACTTAATTGTCATGGCTGTGAGATGTATCTTAAGGCAATGACCACATGCTTTTATCATGCCCATACAACTAGTTTCATGCCTATGACATGGTGTGCCATGCGTATAACACACCTCTAAGGCAATGACCACATGCTTCGTCAATTCTTTTAGCATTTTCTTGTCTTCTCTTGCACTAATCCTTCTTGTTCTTACTCTATAAAGACAAGTGAGCGTGTATCATTAGAAAATGGCTCAAATATAGTTCTTTCGACTCATTTTAGCTCATTCACTTTTGAATTGTGCCTAAAATCAAATATGTACTAAAGTGAGTATCCTAGGCATTTTCATAAGAATAATCACTAAGTGTTATGGAATAAATTCATAATCAATTACTATTTTGATGTTTTATGATGTTCATAACATGATTTTGATGCTAATGAAGTAAAGAAATGAAAAGGAATTGATTTAGAATTAGTTTTGGTTAAAATTTGACCAAGGATGCATGATTATGTAAAAAATTGTTTTATGACTTAAATATGTTTATTAAGATGTCATGGAAGTGAATTTGGATTTTTTTTAAGTGTTAGAAATCAAATGGAATTGAATTGCAAAAGTTTAATGTAAAATATGTTAAGTGAAGCCTTTAGGGCTTTTTTGGAATAAAATTGTCATTATGATGTAGTGACCATGTGAATGTGATTAAGGATGGATATTAAGTGTATTTGTGACATTGGAATTATTAAACGAAGTGTTATGTTATTATTTGGAAAATTTTTGGTATATGGAGTTTATGTGGATAGTAATGAAGTTGAAATGGTTTACGATGTATTTGGTTGGAAAATGTATTAAGGAGGAAAATGTATTTGTATTAGATTTTTAGATAAGAAAATGAAGTTGATTGAAGGATTTCAAAGTAGTAAAAAGGAAACTAGCAAGTTATGAGCGTACTTTAAATTGATTTTATGCATATGGTTTTTATTTTATCATGAAATGAATATTTATGTTGAGTTTTATGTGAATGATATATTAAAAGTGAATATTGCTAGTATAAATTTATATTGTAGCAATATATGAATTTTAGTTTGAAAGTTAAATTATTTGAATTTACATTGAAATTATGTTTTTTTTTATAAAAAGAGAATGAATTTTTAGACTATGGTACGCACCAGTGGGAGTACCCTAAAACATGCATTGCGGTGTCTGGTGGGCATCAATTACTAACAGTGGGTGGTATTATGTCAGTCAGTAGTCTAGTGAGTCATTCAGTGCATATATTGGGTATATATAGTGCTATTCAAAATTTTTATAAGTAAAAGATGTAGAACTAGCTTTGTAACTATCAGTTTATAACGGTTAACCTATTACGGGTAAGTGATGTAGAACCAATTCCGTAACTAGTGGTTAACAATTCATAAATAAGCATGCAGAGCCAGCTCTATGACTTTATGCCTAGGGTACTGAGACTCTGCCGCCTGATATGGCCTGAGCGATGTAGGAATTTCGTTTTACCGTATATACCTAAGGCATCTTATGATACCAATTCTAATGGTTGGCTTCTTTTCATAATAAATGTTTTTAGAAAACTTATTGCCACCACTTTTTATTGTTTAAGGAAAAAGGAAAAATGGAAATGGAAATTTTTATATTATGAGATTAATTTCGAAAAAGCATTTCGAAATAGTATTTCAGAAAAATTGAAATCGTGTTTTACAAAATGTTATTTTATTACCATATCTTATGATGCACGAATGAATTTTCTGGCAAGTATTTTTTAAAATTGAAAGGAATATTTATTAAACTATAGCAAAAGTTAATCCCCGATCCTATACAAGTATCGTACATTTACAAACTAAAGAGCCTACTCTACTATGAAAATACAAAAGATACAAAATTTACATCATATTAACGACATTTCTCTAATATCCTGGCTAATGAAGCATTGCTTCCTATTGGCTATGATAAACTCTCTAATCATGTTGACAGTTTGCTCAGTAAGTTTATACTTATTTTGTTCCCATTCTTGTAAAGTCTTCTGCTCCTTTCTCTCCATATGCTATAAATTACCATATGAAATGAAGTCTTGATGAGTATTCCATTCCTCTAGCCTATTATGGTGCACTAATGATAGTGTTCAATGTCTCCTGCCATCCAAAGTTAAATCTAGGGAGTTGTATCATATTCAAGATCCTACTCCACACCGATTTGCTATAATTACACTCAAAGAACAAATGGTTTCTACTTTCATTCACTAGTTTACATAGTACACATAACAGATCATACCTCCTAAACCATCTATCTTTCGTTCTTAATCTGTTATTTATTACTAACCATGTAAAAACTGCAACTTTGGGGCTCAAAATTTGCTTCTAGACTGCTTATGCCCACGGGACTACCTTCATATGCTTTATCAGTAAGTAGTGCCCAGATTTATTATTAAACCGCCCACTAGTATGTAATGTCCATACCATTTTATCCTCTCAACTTTCAATAGGTATTCTAGATAAATAGTTAGCTAGTAGTTTAAAATTCCTAAACCTTCTAACCCTTTCTTTATTTTGTAATAACCAAGCCACCTTAGCATCCTTAGGAATTCTATTCCTAATCAAAGCTAGTTCAGCTCTTTGTATAAGAGGACTAAAGTCAATCCAATTATCATACCACAACCATATCTTTTCCCCATCTCCTAATATGTGCGTCATATAAGGATAAACCTGCTCCCTTAGGTTCAGCATACAATTGAAAATCCATGGCATTCCCTAGGCTGATGTAGTTGCCAAGTATTTTTTACCATGTATAAATAAACTTGCAGTTTCTTCTCATTACATGTTTAATTACTATGTTTTTGCATTTAATTAGGTTAATTAGTTGTTTTCAACATTAACTAAGACTGGGTTTGTGTTTAATTGCATGGATTTAGTGTTTAGTTGTATCAATTTTGTGTAATCGTAACTTTAGGATTTTTAATTCCAATTTTAAGGTTAGAATTGTAATTTAATAATCAAGTCAGTTTAATTTGTTAATTTCATACTTTCTAATTTTAATCTTAAGATTAGTTAGTTTGTTAATTGATTTTCTAATTAAATTTGTTTATTTATTTTTGTGCTTTACTTTATTAATTATTCTAGTTATTTAATTTTTAGTATTTAGTTTATTTTCACAATTAATAAGTTAGTGAGCATGATTGAAATTAAGTGTGGTGGAAAACATATACCTTTGTAAATTATCTGTCAATTTTCTTGCACCTGTTTAAAGTTTTAGGCAAAATGACAAAATTACAATGTGCAAAGGAGATTCTAAGGAAGAGGTAAGGAGACAAATCCTCCACTACAATCCAGCCCATAGAAAGGTCATAGATGCTACTATTCAATGCTAGGGCCCAAGAGGAGCAATATCGGTGGCTGAAAGACTAGAAGTTCTGTGCCAATAGACATATCGATTGGAAGGCGTTGGAGTAGGTTGGCTTGGCTCAATAAGTTTAAGAACTTGAGATCGATGCATGGTCCTGATTCTTTGAAATCATGGAACCTTCATATTGAGAGCTCACTTTAGAGTTCCTTTCCACATTCTCTGTGGAGAAAGGATGTTATGAGGGGGATCATCCAAATACAGTCCAGTTCCGAATGATGGGGGAGATGCATCTAATGAGCTACATAAAGTTCTTTATCACCATTGGTCTCTACAATCAAGAGTACGTGGGGACACCAGCGTACCTAACACTGCAAACTGATCCTTCGTATGGTTTGTCTCTGCAGTACCTCTGGAGTAGGATCAACATTGAAGATGACTATGATCTAAGTAAGTTAAAGGCTTCAATCTTACATAGTCCAACATTTAGAAACATCCATGATATTCTAAGCCATCCTTTGAGTGGTTAGGGAGATAGTTTGGGAGTCGTCAGAACGTGGACATTTATTACCTCTAAAACATAAGCGAGCTGACGTCTATTCACCTAGGACATGCACTTATCCAATTTATCCGACATTAGAGTGAAAACTAAAAGGTTGACACAATTTATGTTAGACCTTATGTGACCTGACTGGCATGATGGATGGGTCTATTTGATCGACTACCATCGATGCGGGAGATGAAAACTATGGTAGTGTTTATCCTGACAATGATGTAACATATGCATATGGTACATCGATGTCAGGTCTAGTAGGAGACATCTACAAACTTATTAAGGAGCCCAACGAGCCAGCACCAAAAGGTAGAGACAGAGCAGAGTAGCTTACAGCAAAGTAGCCACCATAACCACATCCACAGTTCCTATAAACATAGCCACTGCCACCAGAATCGGATGAGGCATTAGCAGATGCAGAGGTTCTAAGAGTTCCCTAAGATAGGTGGTGCAATCTGGCTTAACTAAAGATAGCTTTAATGGAGAAATGGGTGGGCAGCTTGTGGGAACTCAGTGGACACTCTAACTTCAGCAAGTCAAGCTTCTGAAGCTAGTAGGATGGTTGGAGACATCAGTTGTGTAACATCCTATTACCCATGTTGAGGCTAGAATAGTAATTATGAGAGATTGTAAGAAATTAGAAAATTGTATTTCATGCTCATGCATTGTATGATGTGCTCATACTCATGAATATTGAATTTTTTGCACATGAAAATAATTGTACATGCATTCATAGATATTCAGGGTATAATTGATTTATAATTGAATTGTGAATGTGATTTTGTTGAGAATTGTAGTTTTTATATGTTGAAAATTGATTTGGAGAGTGTATTTAGTAATTTAAATTTTTTAGATAATTTTAGAAAAATTTCTAAAAATTTGGGTAATTTTGGACTAGGAAAAATGCCAAGTGGCAAGACAATTGACAAATAGCAGTAGAATTAAGAGTCAAATGGTAGTGAAAATTTTTATTTATGACTTTGGGATTTAATGACATATTTTATTGAAATTTTGGTGACAATTGGAATAGAAATTGTAGTTGATTGGACAAATTGAATGAGAAAACCTAAGTGAACCTATAAGGAGATGACATGTGGCAAGTGACAAGTGTCACTTGCCAAGCTATGTCTTAAAATCACTATTCTTTTAATTATAAAGACCCTCCTTGTTTTGTTTCTCACGATTCTTTCTAATTAAAAGACCATTGGGTATTGGGTATTTTGTTCTTGTTTTCTTCTTCTTCTACATGACCTTCTCTTCTTCTTCTTTATGAATTTTATTGCCAACCTTCACCAACTTTGAACCTAGGCCTCTTATCTTTCATTTGCTACTCTTATCTTGTTCTGTTCTTCATTTCTCACCAAATACTCAACCTCCGAGCTTCCGTGATGATGTATGTGGGTTGTATTAAAAGATAGGGTTGGTGTTCTTTTGAAGGATTTGAAGAGAAATCAAGTAAGTTATATGTTGATCTTTATGGGTTAATGTAAATGGAACTTGTATGTTGATTAATTTGAGATTGATGGATTGGTCATAAATTTATATGTATGTGTTGTGGATGAAGAATAAATATTGTTGATGTCTTCTTTTGAGTATATGATTTATTGATAATTGATAAATTGTTGTTGAGATTATTTTTGAGATAGAAAAGTCATTATGATAAATGTGTATATGATGTGTTTTGTTCTTGGTGTATATGATAAAGCATGGATTTTGAATTGTGTATAGATGATATTGAATTGTGTATAGATGATATTGAATTGTAATTGGGGTATTATTGAAGAAGAAATAATGTGGATATAAGTTAGAAGTGATAGACTAAGCAAAAGAGATGAATTAGGCAGAGACTGGTGGGGAAGTGTGCCGAAAATATGTTAGATGTAGTATTTCTACTGAACATGCATCAGTTTTTTTGACATATCTTGATCTACAGATATCCAAATAGGATGATTTTTTTATATTAAACTAGAGACGAATAGCTACAATTTTCATGAAGAAATCGAGTTTGAATTCTGTCTCTAAGAGTTTTGAAAATTGTCTTTAAGTTGAGTTTCATATTTTGCCTCTGTTTCTGAACAATATGGAGTAAATTATGTATAACTTTCAGAATACTGATCTAAATTGTATAAACTTAGGTTCTTTATAATCTCAAGGCATAGATGAACAATTGTTTAGAAGAATACTTTCCCTAAAAGCCTCGTTTTCTAGGTCTAAAATGGAAGTGAAGTTTGGATGAAAAGAATAAAAGAAAGGAGGACTAGGTCGGCCAAGAAGCAGGTCGCGATCGCGACTCTATCTGGGCGACCATGGAAGTCGCGATCGCGACCCTGAGAGTGATGTGTGGGAGATGCTTTCCAAACATTTGTTGGTTTTTTGATAATACTTTGAGCTATAGATGTCCAAATGAGGTGATTCTTAATTACAACTTTCTTGAAGAAGTCTAAATTTAATTCTGTCTCAACAACTTTCAAATTTTGGTGCAAAATTAAGTCTTAATTGAGGTTGGAGTAATACCCAAAATAGAAATTATATCTTGATGTTTTCATAAAAACTGAATGGATATAGGCTGAATCAGACAAAAGTGTCTTCACAAAAGTTATAGTCCATTTTCTTATCTTTCAATTGGTACTAATTTTGTAATTTTAGATATCTGAGTTGAAAGTTATGAGTTGTACAATTTGAGGGTATGATCATGAACTAGCCAAAAGTTTAATTATACACAGTTTGTGGCATTTTGAGCATAACTCATAAGATACTAAACCAAATTGAATGCTCTTGGTGTCACTAGAAACTTAAGAGATAGACGAACAATTTTCTAGAAGAAAGTATCTTTAAAATATTAGAGTTATATAAATATAGTTCCCTGGAAAGCAAGTGTATTTATATGTAACTTTATCTTCTTCAGTTACAATTTTGTAATGAAAATATTTATTACTAATAAAGCAAAAGAGTTTGGTTTTATTTGTGTGAGCGTTATATATCTGGTCAAAAGGTACCAAGATTCTTTTGTAAGTAATATA
>JANIIA010000006.1:36514981-36525847 GCA_027478495.1 Erythroxylum alaternifolium | reverse complement strand
TAGCTTAACCGTGACTCAGCGTCGATATCTCCGTTGAACCGGTGTCGGAAACCTAGCCTTTCATATTTAATTTCATGTTGTACGTATTTATCACCTCTTTCATTTTTTTCTTCTTCTGCTTAGCTTTCACGTCCCCTGCCTTGCGTCTTCCTTTTTGTATTTGTGTCTTCCTCTTTTGTTGCCGCCGCTCTCGTTATCTGCCAAAGCCAAAAACACAAAACAAGTTAAAAATTTTTCCGTCGAAAACCTGCGCAGCTCCTTTATATGCAATGTCCAGCGTTCTTTTTTTAAAGAAACGCTGCGTTGGCTGCGTTTAACGCAAATGCAAAACGCTGCGTTACGCAGAAGCGTTAGCGCATGCGTTTAACGCATGCGCTGCTGCGTTTTGTGCAGCATAATTATTTTTTTTTTTCAGAAATTTGTTTTTAATAAATTAATAAATCCAACCTATCAGTCAACACAAATTGACCATTTTATCATAAAAATAGGATTGAAATCACATGTAAATACATAAAAAAATATAAGAAAATTCAATCCTATCACCTGGTCAATATATAACTAGGAGTACATTTGAGAGCTTAGTAAAAGAAAATCTTGAAATAGAGAGAACAACGCAAAGAAATCTTCATAGGACTAATATAAGAGAGTTTAAAGTAGACCATTGGATTGAAGGATTGGAAGGTCATATGGATATGAAAGAATCTTACAATATGGCGGACCAACCACATACAATGTTCAACTATACTAGACTAGATCTAACTGATGCAAATCTAGGATAGTGAGAGGCGAACAACTTTGAGATCAAGTGAAGCATCATCCACATGGTACAACAGTCCATCTAGTTTGATGGATTGTGGGACAAAGACCTAACGTGCATGTCTCTAACTTTTTAGAGATCTATGATACATTTAAGATTAATAGAGAAAAAAATGAAGCCATTAGACTGCGTGTATTTCCATTCTTCCTAAGAGGAAAGGCTAAGTAATGACTGAATTCTATGCCACATTCGTCACTTACTACATGAGAACAAGTGGTGAAAATTTTTTGCTGAAATGTTTTTCCCCTGAAAAGACTGCGAAGTTAAGGAATGACATCTCTTTATACTCCTAAGTTGAAGGAGAGTCACTGTATGACACATTAAAGAGATTTAAGGAGATGCTCAGACAATGCCTACTTCACGAACTTCACCTATGGATGTAAATCCAAACCTACTATAATGGGATAAGTCAAAGCATATGATAGTCTATAGATGCAGCAGTTGGAGGGATACTAAGTAATAAAACACTAGAAGTGACATAAGAGTTGATAGAAGATATGATCATGAACAACTACCAATGGTGCTTAGCTATAGCACGAACCCGTAGGCCAACGGGATTTTATAAAGTAGATGTGATGGCACAGTTGGCAAGCCAAGTGGAGTCCCTGCTCTATAAGGAAGGGTGATGTAGTGTGAAATGTGCAAGTTAGATCATTAAGGGCAAAAATGTCAATCACTTCAACCCGAGCATGTGGATTATTTACGGAATGTTCCAAGACCCCAAAATAATCCTTATAGTAATACGTATAATCCTGGATGGATGAACCACCCCTACTTTTTATGGGGAAATCAGAGACAACAAAGAAACCATCGTCCACTTGGATTTCAACAACAAACATAACAACTAAGGAACCCTAGTATAGATGAGCTGATTATGGAATTCATTTAAGAATCAAGGACAAAATATTAGCAAACTGTTGCATCCATACAAAAACTAGAAATTAAAATGGACCAACTTGCAAAGTTAGTGACAGAAAGATCGAAGGGGAGTTTGTCGAGTACAACTGAAACAAATACTAAGGAAAGAGTAATGGAAATCACCTAGACTACTGAGAAAAATCTTCAAGAGAAAGAGAAGGAAGTGACTACTAAGAGTTCACTCAAAAGTTAAAGGTGGAAAATACCTGAAGAGAGTGAAGGAGTATTGACTTGTAATTCCATATCCTATTAGAGCAAGGAGATAGCCATTAGATGTAGAGTTAGATAAGATCCTCGATCTTGTAGAATAACTAAGGAATGAGTTCTCTTCTGTTAAATCTCTTTTGTAAAAACCAAAGAGCACAGATTCATTAAAATAGGCATCATTAAACAAGAGGACTCAAAGAAGTTGGAGATTGAAGTGTTAAGCGAGGAGAATTCCAACAAGAAGATCAAACTACTAGAGAAGCAAACTGATCCAAGGAATTTCCATATCCCTTGTACTAAAAGTAGTTTAAAAGTGGATGAGTCTTTCGCTAACTTAGGGTCTGGCATAAATATGATGCCTTTTACCTTATTTGAAAAAATGGGAATAGGAGAACTTGAATCGACTAAGATACAAGTTTAGATGGTTGATAGTACATTACCACATCCTAGGGGAATAATAGAAAATGCACCAGTTAAGGTTGATAAGTTCACATTCGCAATTGAATTTATAATTCTTGATATAGAGGAGGACTCAAAAATACCTTTAGTCCTCGAGCGACCATTCCTAGCAATTGCCAAGTCATGTTTAGACGTTGATAGAGGCAAGTTAACTTTAAGGATAGGGGATGAAGAGGTGATCTTTAGAGTCTCCAATGTCAAAAGCAATTCTTTTGAATTTCTGGATGCTATTGAGGTTAAGCAGTCTTGTCAAGATGTTTTACAGGACTCTACATATAAGGATCCATTATAACTATCACAAATTCAAAGGAATAAACCAAAGGAGAAATATGGTGGAATGCCTCAGAAGGTAGCCAACCTATAGGTTATGGAATCCATAGTAAGGCTACAACAATACAATTTATATAACCCACCTTGATCAAAAGAGATACGTCAAGCTAAAGACGGTAAAGAAACGCTACATAGGATGCAACCTATAAGTTATTTTTATTTTTATTTCAATATTATCTTGTTTTAAGCTTCCATGATAATATAGGTTTTAATTGATTAAATTTTGTTTGAAGTATTTTAGGATTGAAGAAAAATTATGCTTATTGGGAAGAATTATGCGTAATATTGACATTAGAGGATGCGTTTTATGAGTTGTAATGCTAAAGTAAAAAAAATCATGTTTTATCATCAATTTTTGTTCTTTAACTTCTCCTGATGCTCTCATTAAGTCAGTCTTTATAACCTTGTGACATGTTTGCACATTCTTCATCTTTTATATCTAATTGAATGCCTACATTATCATTATTGGTTACTTAATTATTCATACTTGGGCAATACTATTAGGACAATCTTGAGTTTGCTTGCTTACTATAAGTTATTCCCTGATACTTAGCTTAATCCTCTCCATCATAACTTCATGACTTCCTTCTTTCTTTAAGAAATTGTTGTTGTTCCTTTCTTGCCTTATTTGTTGTAAGTAGGTCCCTAGATTGATCAAAAGCACACCTAAGTTAGCTTTAGAAATCTTATTGTGATCCTGTGTCCATTAAATTATCCCCTAAATTATATCCCTTATCTAATTTGCCTTTGACATAGCCTCTTGACTTCATTCCAAATCTCACTAAGAAAGCAATATTGATAAAATAGTTGATCCAGGTTTTCTTCCCTTTCCTTGCGTAAGGTTAAAGTGTTTTAAATGTTTTACGTATTGTAGCCTATCCATGATGTTCATTTTCTTCTTAATTGTTGTCCATAATAGTTATAAAGTTTTAGGTGGTAAGTTTTTACACCAGATCAGCTTGTGCCACCCTACTCGATTGCCTTTTGGAACAAGCTATTTTCTACAAAATCTATCAATGAACTGATCTATAGGGAGACTATTCCATAGATAACAGTCCTCTTTATCTAGATTAGGGTTGTAAGCTGGGAGCAGATGACTTATTTCTCTAAGGAAAGTACTCTATTGTTGACTTATTTCTCTAAGGAAACCACTCTATTGTCCTCCATTGATCCATATCCCATTTTAACCTCTCTAAGAATGTTGTGTATTAATTGAATTACCCTTCGGTTTTCAATTAGAGGGCCATAGCCATTCCAATTCTTATACCATATAGAATCTTTAGCTCCTTCTAGTATTTTGTATATTATGTTTGGCTTAAGAGAGTCCTTCAACTTTAAGAGTTGTCTAACAAATTAGGAATAAGTAGTTTTGTTAGCACTAACCTATAAACACTTTCCTTTAAGAATATATTTATGCATCCATTTCAACCATAGTGTCTCCTTGCCCTCTACTATTCTCTAATGACTCCTTCCCAATAGTATTTTATTTCTTATCTTTATGAGCATTACTCATAAAACCCCCTTTTCAAAGGGCTTACATACCTCCTTTCATTTCACTTTTGCCTTGCCTCCACTTCCACCTTAGTTTCCCTAAAGGAATTTCTTCATTATTACTTCAATTTTCTTGATAGAACTTTATATAGGAATATATAGAAGGTCTAATAAATATGCATTGCTTTCACAACAACTTTGATTATTTGTAGCTTACCTTCAAAAGGAAGCGATATGTTTCTCCAAACTCCTAGTCTTCTCTGTATTTTTTCAATTAAAGGGATGCAATCCTTAAATTGCAACCTTCTAGTTGAAAGAGGTAACCCCAAATACATCAAAATAGAATGCTTACTTTTTATACCTATTAACCGATCAATTATTTATGCTAAATGATTAGTGTTAAAAGAGCCTATAAATTGAATTCTATTGTAGTTTACTTCCTAATCTGATAAGAACTTAAGCTCTTTCAAAGTTTCAATTAAATACCAAAACATATTTTGAGTGAGCCTTACTGAAAAGCAAGAGATCATCTGCAAAACAAAAACTAGTTAGGGAAACTTTCTTACATTGAGTCATAACCTCTATGCATAATACAAAGAGATATGGGAACATATAATCTCCTTACTTGAGTCCCTTAGCTCCCATGAAAAGCTCTAATGGAACTTTATTAACTAATACACTGAATGAAGTAAAGCATATACAAGCTTTGATATAACTTTAAAAAAAAGGGAACCCAAGTATCTCCAATGGTTATCACATAAAGTCCTAGTTTATACTATCAAATGCCTTATTGAAGTCCAACTTAATTGAGCAATACTAAATGGAGTTCTTCATTAAGTAACCTTTAGTTTTTCATATGCAATGATAACAATATCACTATTGTGTGTTCCTTGTAACCATGCTCCCTAGTTATCATTTAAGACTAAGTAGAGGGTTGATTTCAAAATGTTTGCCAATACCTTATAAATCACTGTACATAGAAAGTTTGAGCAAGTTATTGGCATGAATTCTCCATAACTAGAAGGGTTTGGCATCTTAAGAGCTAAACAAAGAAAGGTCTTATTTAAGTCTTTTAGTAACACACCATTAGAAAAAAATCATACAATGCCTCTATTACCAATTTGCCAATCTAGGGCCAAGTCTTTTGATAGAAATAATTATTCAAAACACCTTGACTTGGGGCCTTTTGGCCATTCATTTGAAACAAAATTTTCTTAATCTCAATAACATCCACTAGTATTATGAACCTCCTAGCTTCTACATTACTAATTCTACACTTTATAAATGACTTGAACTTTTTCACTGTAAAGTTTAAGGCTAAGTTTGATCCTAAAGAGAGTTTGAAGAAATGACTACTTTTTTTATAATTTCCTCCTGTTTTGTAATTAACCCCCATTAGGTGATGTAATTGAATAGATTCTATTAAATTTTCTTTTGGAAACTATACTCTTAATGAAATATTTAGTGCATTTATCCCCTTCCTTCAACCAATTCATTCTTGCCCTTTGTCTTAAGGGAGAGTAATGATCATAAACTGCTTGTAAATACTCCTTTAGAGCATGCTTCTCCTACATGAGCAATCCATTATTAGTTGTATTAGCAGATAACCTTATTTAGATGTCTTGAAGATTCTTCTTAGTCATTTTGGCTCCTAGTCTGGTACTAGAGCCTCTTTTAGTATTAAACTTCTTTAGCTCTTACGTTATAGCCTTTAACTTTTGCATAAAAATGTCTTTTTTGGTACCTATTATGTTTGCTTCTAGTCCTCTTTGCAATGCTCCTTGAAATCCACTATCAGAAGCAAGATATTTATTAAATCTAAAAAGACTTCTTCTACTCACCTTTTTAAACATCTCACATATCTTAATTGGTGTGTGATCTAAAAATTGGGAATCCATGAAGCTTTGAATTCAGTTAATCACTTTTAGTTAACTAAAGCCTTATTAAGCTTTTTTCCTTATGTAACAAGATTTTCATTGTTTATTGCTCCAGATAAACATATTTTTGTCACTCTTCAAGTCTACAACCCCCATCCCCTCCACATATTCCTTGAAGTATTAGTGAAGTTTCTCATGCTGTAGTGTCCTTATACTTCAGTTCTATACATAATATAATTGAAATCCCCACATACTATTTAAAGCCTTAAGCATTGTCCCTACATTCTCTTTTAGATCTTCGAGAGCAATTTTCTTCGAAAATTAATATTTGCACTATATGCAAAGGATGCATAGACATTATGTTGTCTAATATAAAGTGTATCCAAGAATATATGACTTGATCGCATGCAATGAGCTCCTTTATCTTCACTAAATTAGAGATTTATCTAATGATTATTATTCTATAGTAGTGACCATGTTTCTCCACAAATACAAAAATCCCTTAAAGCTTGTATCTTTTTAAAGGAAGTTTAGACCATGCACATTCGATGCTATTATAGTTATATGGTTGAAAATTTCTTTTTGGAGCTCTTTCTATTACTACCTCTTTTTTATTTCCTCTTTTTGACACTTTGGAATTCTCCCTCCTTAGTCTCATTCTTTTATCTATTTTAAAACAAAAGTGCTTGAGTATTATTATTTGATATCTTAAAGGTTTGCTTCTCTTATCTGATCAAATTCCTGCATTTCCTAGCTATCAATAATATAAATCAGAGGTTATCCTATTTCTCACAAGTTATATCTCAAACCCTTCAATTGGTACAATCCCTACCTGAGATACATTTTCTTCTATTACCTAAGTTCCTTTACCTTCTATTTCTTAGATCCCTTATCCTCATCATCGGTCCCCTTTTTGTTAATCCTCATAAGCTCATAAAAGTCTCCCTAATTGAAGATTCTACCTGTAGCCTTCCATTATTTCCCTTGTAGCTTAAAGGAAGGTTTCCATTGATAAGTTACCAATATAGAATCCTTAAAGAGAGTTATTATGCCCCATCCTCATTAATGGTATATTCTTCGGTAGTTAACTTACACAGATCCTAGCAAATCTTATTTTCTTCCTTCTCATCATATTCTCATCCATGTAAAGGATTTTCCCCAGGTAACTTACAAGCATGCTAAGCCCTTTATTGTTTAATATTCCAGTGGCACATTGTGTAGGTTCACCTATAGTGGTACATTATGCTGCTTCATCCTTCCTAGGTTGAAAATTGGTTGCTATTTTTGAATGAATAGAGAAAGTTAGAAGACATGCCACCCTTCCTCCACCACTTTCAAAGCCTTAGATTAAGATGTGAAGTTGAAAAGGATCAAATTATCCTCTGAGAGAAAAACTTCCAACACCTCTTGATTTATAGTGGTTGTGTGTCCACCTGAACATGACTAGAAATGTTGGTCCTTTCTCTAAGAATAAGGGAACTAGGTAGCCTCCTAACTACTAGCGCTTACAATTAAAACCTAAAACATCAAGTTCCATAGCTACAATTGTTGTTCCATCTTCTTGTTTTATAGGTGATAGTAATGCAATGAACAGTTTGAGTTATCCCCTAACACTTGCTTCTAACTCTTATTTTGCACTGTTGGCATAACTGTTAGCCAGTTGGGAAGCATGCATAGGGGGCAACAATGGAGGACAGGGTTGCAACCTAAGGGGTAATGGAGGAAATTCGCAGGTATTAGGCGGGTTTTGAGACAAAGTAGTTTTGACAAGATTTATGCATTGCAAGAAAATTTTAAAAAATAGATTTCTAAAATGGTATAAAGTCAAGGCGAGAGTAAAGAAGACAAAGAACGACTAAAATGCCCCTAATAGGTCTCAAAGCTAATGAAAGCAATTCAACTAAATAGTAAGAACCAAGAAATATGCTCGATGAGTTAGAGCTAAACATTGTCCCAGCTAAACAACAGTCAGGGACCATGTTTAGCAAAGAGATACATGTTTAAAATAGGAATAAGTGACAGGGAAGAAAGCCCCATACCCTCGGATTATTATTGTGCGGTGCATGTCCTAAGATATTCCGTTCTACAATATTACATTGTTGATATCCTCAAATTGAATTTCCCAATTTTTAGACCAACCTTAGGATCAATTTAACGACCTTCAGTACAACTGTCATCTCCCATTGTACATCGTATGTCTGAAAATGCCTATAAGTTTTTAATATCAATTTACCGTTAATTAGTTAAGTAAGCAAAGTTGGCAGGAGTTTTTAATTTGTAACGGTCTATACTATATTTAATGTTTCAATCAATTAAAGTTACCTGCTATGTTATGATATATAGGACCTTTCTCTTCTGCTGATATAACTTTTTCCATTAATTTTCATGTTTTAAAATATGTTATGATTGATTCATATTTGGTGTGAATTGAAACTTTATATCTTGGCAAGCTCATAGATTATTCTTTTTCACAAGTTATTCAAGAAAGTAATTCATTTCTCTTTCCGTTAAGTTCTTAGAATGTAGCCAAAAAGGATTAAAGTGAGTATCGAAGAACATAAAAAAACTTTCATTAGAATTTGAATATCATACCCATAAAAGGAGTTTCATATCTGCAGATTACTTATCATAAAACTTGATAGTTACTTGCAGCATGGGTAACTATTGATTTATGACGTGGCCAATTTTGATAGATCACTTCTTCTTACCCTTAATTAAAAATAGTTTTTATTCTTATTTTTTTTCTAGTTTTAAATTAGTTTTTGTCTTGTTCATTTGACATTTGATTTAGTTAAAAAAAATTCAAGTATTATTAACTTCTGACGACGGAGATGGTCCACATACATGAACGATATAGGCTACTGCATCATTTCTATTGTTTTATGATATTATTTGAAATATCCACACACCACGTGAGTTGTATTTATCGTTTTGCAACTTCCAAGGAGAACTCCATCCTTTGGAATCAAATCACCCAACCCAAAAATCCCTTTTATCCTCATGTTTCTCATCAGGACTATCAGTCTTTCTTTTTGAATCGAGAACTAAAAAGAAATATAATCAAAGAAGAAAAGAAATAGTATAATTATATATATGAAAGATGCTAATTCATTATAAGTTAGTATTTATCGTCTATTATGGATATAAGGTCTTATGCCTCTGATTAAATATGGGAAAGCCTATATGTAAATTAATTAAAAAATTATTTCTTTTTCTGATGAAAACACTACAAGAAAATTACAAAATACCGACGAAAAATTATTGGTGGAAGAAAAAATCCGTCATTAAAAGAGGAGGAAATTTTGCCGCCAACTTTCCCAACGAAATTTAGTGGTGAAATAGTGAATGTCATCGTGAAAATAGGAGTCAATGGTTCCCAGTTAAAATTATGGATGGAATTTCCTGACGTAAATAATTTTTGTCGATAAATTAAAACTAAGACCATCGTCATTCAAATTGGAAGGAAAACGACGTCGTTTAAATTAGAAGGAAACGTCATCGTTTTCCTTTGAATTAAATCGACAAGCACCCCTCCTTCTTTTTTTCCTCTTGTTTTTTCTTCATTTTCATTTCCTCCATCTTTGACACAGCTCACTTTGTTCATCTGTCCATCTATCGTCTTTGCCTCCATTGTCAACATTGGTCGTCTCTGCTTTTGGGGTTTACTTTTTTTGCTTCATTTTGTGTTGTTAAATGATTTTATTTTAGATGGTTTTGTTTGTGTGGATTGAGTTGTGAGGGTTTATTTTGGTTGTTAATGGGTTAGTGAATATTGGAAAAAAAAAAGCAGTTCTAAAACAAATTAGGAATGAATTTGTGAAGCGTACCAAGTGTTCAATGAAAGTTCTGCTAGGAATACAAGTTATATTAGGGTTAGAATGATATGATAGGCATTTTATCAAAGGTATAGGTAGTTGAGTAATCCGTTAACCTCTTCATTGAAGAGTAATTATTTTGGATGAAATTAAGAGGTTGAATGTGCTTTTAATAGAATGAAGGAATATTTTGTGTCTTTATTAGTCTTGGATTTTCGTCATTTCAACAATGATTTTGTTATTAAAGCATATCTAAATGGAAATCTATTAAGAATTGTTCTTATGTGGTAAGGATACCTTATTTATTATTTCACGAAGTCATTTTCTAATATATACCTACATTTGTCCACATATAAAAAAGAAGTTTTAGTTTTGGGGTTGTTATTAACCAGTGGTCTTAATACTTAAATATAATACATTTGTAACAAAAATAGACAATAAAAGCTTGAAATATTTACTAGAACATAAAATCGTAACCCTTTTTTGACAAACTTAGCTTCTCAAATTGTTAGGTTTTGATTTTGAGATCAAGTATAAGAAAGAAGTGTAGAACAATATTATTGATGGTTTTCCAAGAATACAGTTATGAGTTATATACCTTGGTAGTTTCTTAGGTACAAAGTACTCTTTTACATGATATCAACAAAGTTGGGAAAGGAATGAGACTTCTCGAAGATTGCTACAAAAATTGAAGGCACTTTAATAGTTTAGAATATATTTAGTCAAATGAATTTTGGAAGTGGAAGAGGAAGCTACTAATGGGGATTAATCATGAGATGATAAAAAAAATTCATACATGAAAGGAAGATATGGATAATATGACTTTTTAGCACACCTTTCCCATATCACCTCATCATCCTTCAGTCCTTCTATTCTTTGTAACACCCCACTCCCACCGGACCCGAACCCGATATCGACAGTGATACCCGAATCCGTGCCCCGCGAGGGTGGC
>JANIIA010000006.1:36471556-36490481 GCA_027478495.1 Erythroxylum alaternifolium | reverse complement strand
GTGGAGGATTTACTTGGTAAGGGAAATAAGGAGTTTGATTCAAATAAGGATTTGGAGATGACCAAATTTGGTGTTTCAACGAGAGGTAGAATATACAGTAGAGAAGATAAAGGGCAAGAGGTCGAAAAAGGAGAGAGCGATGGAATTACACGAGAAGTTTCTAAAGGTAAGAGGAGGTTCAGTAGAGAAGATAAAGGGCAAGAGGTCGAAAAAGGAGAGAGCGATGGAATTACACGAGAAGTTTCTAAGGGTAAGAGGAGGTTCAGTAGAGAAGAGAAATGGCTTTGTGGGTACGTTGAATCTGCAGTTCAATGGCCGTCAGGGACGTGTCCACCGCCGACAAGTTGGTTATGCTGCTCGCTGGGTACACTGCACGAATCCTTCAACTCCATCTTCTGGTGCATCATTCACTTCCTCACTCAGCACTGTAATCTCGACTAATTTTGATCGTTGTCTGGGCTGTTAATGGGAAAGGGACCGAAGAAGCCTAGGGCGGAGAAGGAGAGTAAGCCGGGGGAGACAAAAAACCTGCAGAAATTTGAGAGAAATAGAAATAGAAAGGACATGTTAGAAATTTCGAGAAAATCTGAGAGTCTGGATAGCCGTTGGATGCATTGGACGGTTAGATTTAAATTTTTCGTCGTCACCATCTTCATGCTTAGTATATATACTTAATAAACCTTGTATCGAAAGGAAGAAAGAAAAACTCAAAAAGACTCCAGAACTGGGGAAGATAACATGGGCCCCGTTTTAAAGGCCCAAAGCGCCATCTTGCTTATCAAAACAGCATCATCAAAGTTCAGGGCAGGGGAACTGTTTGTTTACAATCACATGCTTGAATAATCGCGACGAATATCGTGAAATAATCCTCCAACTTATGAAATAACTAGCAGGTTAACACTGCGCGTATGCGCAGTGGTCTTAATGCCCAATCATTTTAGGAATTAAAAAGTATGTAAATATAGAATTTATTAAAGATTAATATTTTTTAATTAAATTTTTTATCACATTCTAACAAAATGAAAGGAAGAATTTTACTAATATTTTTTAATTAATTTTTTATCACATTTCTTACAAAATGAAAGGAAAAATTTTAGTAAATGAAAAAATTACAATTTACAATTGAAGAAAAATGGTATAACTTATGGTGAGATAGAAGTGAAAATTAAAAAAAGTCTTTGTCTATACAAGTCTTTGAAACAATGACATCGGGGCCTTTATAATTATGTAAAGTATGTTATTTTAACAAGAAAATTTAGCTTTCAATTGAATATATATCTATTTGAACAAACCCGTGTGTGGACCTCCTTCAGCCTCTAGCATAGACTGAAGCGTGCCATCTTCACCTATGCCTCCATGCACTGTAGAAGAAATTAGCAGTTTTCAGAAGCTATATCAGCTTGCGAAGTAAAGCTTTTAAAGGATATATGAACAAGATTATCTTAAAAAGTTTGAAACTCATAGTGTATAAAAGATAGAATGTTTTCAAATTTAGACAATAAAATGAAATGAAAGCAACTTCAGTTAATAAGATGTGAGCCTAGCAAAAGAAATCTGAAATGAAAACGCCCAACTATATGAAGGTCCAATTCTTTCCTTATATAATTGAGGCCACCGACATCTTCCCATTTCATACCAGGAATAGTTGAGAAACCCTCTCTTTTAGATGAGGGTTGCACCAGCTTAGCTGCTTCTTTCGGGAGGGGAAATAAAAATATGAAGTTTGACAAGCCAACAAATAAATGAAGATTAAAGTATTAAGACACAATTTTCATGAGAAGGAAACTTTAAGTAACTAAATTTAAGGCACACCAACACCAAACTCCTCAACATGTTTCTCGTGGTGAGTTCTATTTTCAAAGATCTATAATTCCAAGATCACATCTCAACAAATTCTAAAAATAAAACTTTGGTTCAAGTGGAACTACAGGAGCATCAAAATGAAGAAAGAGCATTCAAAGGTTCTTCCAGGTTGGTCTATAAGTGTACCTACTTGCTCTCCACATAAGAAGTTTGAGATGTTTTCAGGCTGAAGAAGGTTAAACACCACAACTGTGCACATCACAATTGTGTAGAAGTATGTAGTTAGAGATATGCTAAAAAGTAACATTGTTGTCTGGAGAATGGCAGTCATAGACACCATCAACATTGGTACGAGGTCGTATTGAAAAGCTAGAGAGGAGGACCTAAAAAGCGACTAATAGAAGATTACCTTCCGACGGAGATAGCTGGATCGGTACCCCTTTAGCAGCTGCAACCGAAGACTGAACTCTTTCCAAAGTAGAGACGGGAGGAAGACCACCTAAATTTTTAAATCAGTGAAGGAAAGCCGAAGCCCTAAAGAAGATCAATACCAGGATTATCAGCACCTATTCTTTCTTAATACCATTTTACCTTTTAAAAAAAAAAACATTGGTACCTTGTTTCCTACGGGTAAAAGTTCAATCAGTGAAGTGATTGGAGCTAAAGAAAAAGAAAGAAATGGAAATGGGATCTTATGCAAAACCTAAAGATTGTAAATTGACGTTATTCGTTTCTTCTTATGTATTGTTAGTTCTTTTCTTCTTTCCTTATTGGGCTTTGAAAGTACTTCATTACGTTTTACTTCAGTCTTTTTGGCTTCTTATAATTGTTTTGTATATTGGATTCTTGTAGATAAGACAGAAATTGATTCAGTTACAATATCGTTGAGGGTCGCATGGTGTTTCTGAAGTTGTATGGTTAGCTAAAGCGTAAAATAAATTATCCAATTAGTTTTTTGTTTTAAAGTATCAACTGTTGGGATATCTGTTCATATTGTTTGTGTAAATTAACAATCGAACTCAAACATCCAGGTTGTGTACTCGACTTGAAAAAGTCTTCCTAGTTCTTTCTAGACTTTAATGTGCAAGTTTAGAAGTGACTTTTCGGTTGAGAAAGTCTCAACAAAATGATCTTGTAAGGATTCATACTGTATGCTCCCAAGTCTGTTTTCACATGATATAAAATTAGTTTTTTGGAAGCCTAACCACATTTAAACATCCCCACAGTGTTCTATTTTTATTTAAGCCCAGTTTTTGACAAATTTGACTGTATATCACTACAATTCAATGGTAGATGTGTGTTGCTCAAATTAGAATTAAAGTTCTTTCTTTTTCTATTGCTCTTGTCTATTTATGAGATGCTGAACAAACTTTTCTACTTAATATTGTTTCTGCATAATATGCCTCAATACTTGGTCTGGTTACAAGCTATTGATGAAACTTATGTTATGATGTGTGAAAAGAGACATTTGATGAGAAGCAGCTCACTGGTAGGAATATTTATTTCCACGAGAACTCACCTTCTGGATGAATCTATGAACTGTGTGGTGCTCTATTGCTCCTTGTTGCTTTTGTTGATTAGGATCTCTTCTTTTTCCTTGTATGGAATTTGTGATAATGTATCAGTTAGCAAGAACATAAAATAAAGTATCCAAATTAGCTCTTTGCTTCAAAGTAGCAATGGTAACTTTGGACATATTGATATTGTGTGTGTAAATTAACAACAAAACTAAAAAATTTAAGCGTAAGTCCTCCTAGTCCTTTTTCCTTGCAAAATTATTTTAGCATTAGGACAGCTTCCTGGGCATATTTTACAGAGCGCTTGTAGATGATGCAATCAGTGCTTTTGAAATGTTATGCCACTTGTCTTTCTAGAATTTGATGTGCAAGGTACCATGAAATGGAACCATTTAGAAAGTTGTGATTAAACAAAAGGTGAACTTGAAAAGATTAAATTTTGTTTCATTATGTATGCTCCCAAATCTGTTCTTATATGTTTTGTTTTAAAGCCTAATCACATTCAAACATCCCTACTGTGTTCTATGTTGTTTTCAGCCCAACTCTGACAATTTTATATTGACATACTATCTGGAAGTAAAATAGCTCTGAGCAAATGAACTTTAGTTATGTTAAGAATTTGGGGTCTTTCTATATGATTTTGAAACTGGAATTTGTGGTCTTATGCAAGTGATTAGCATTTGGATTAAAATCTACTCTTGTTTATAATGTGTTGCACTGCAATTCAATAGTAGATGAGTGTTGCTCATTTTGGAGTCAAAATTCTCTCTTCTCACATTGCTTCTGAACAAACATTTCTGCTTAAAATTGTTCCCCTTGGTACTTGACGCAAATAAAAATGATTGATGAGACTGATGTTGATATGAGTTGTCAAAAGAGAAGTAGCTCACTGGTATTCTGGATGAGTCCATGTTGTATGGTGCTCTATTGCTTCTTGTTGCTTTTCTTGATTAGGATCTCTATTTTACATTGTATGGAATTTGGTTGACAATGTATCCAAGTCACTCTTATAGTCACTAAACTTTCTTGTTTACCCAAGTGAAAGCTGAACTCGCAGGATACGAGTCTCAACCAATTCCTTTGATACTGGACTTGTGTTGAAATTCTTCCTTTTGCTTTGTAATGGTGAAGGAAGATGCAGAGTCTATGGTGCAATGAATCAATTTGCAGTATTTGGTTGTGGTTATTGCTGTAACGGACATACATTAAGATGTTCCACAGCAAAATGCCATGAACTACATCTCTGAAGAGTAGCTTCATAACTAAATGAATCTCTTTGGAGCTGTGTTTGATAAGAGCTGTGCTTTGGCAGATTTTCTGGAATCTCTTTGGAGGGACATAGATATGAACAGGCTTCATCAGGACCCTTCCCATGATGTGAATCTGATTATCGTATCACATGGGCTAACTTGTCGCGTGTTCCTCATGAAGTGGTTCAAGTGGACAGTTGAGCAATTTGAGCACCTGAATAATCCGGGGAACTGTGAGATTCGAGTGATGCAGTTGGGCCAAGGGGGAGATTACAGTTTAGCGATTCATCATACGGAGGAAGAAATGCAAGAATGGGGTCTATCGCCTGAAATGATTGCTGATCAGAAGTGGCGGGCAAATGCAAAAAAGGGTCAATGGAATGAAAGTTGTCCTTGGTACCTTGATGCATTTTTTGATCATCTAAAGGACGGAGATAATGAAAGCGAGGTCAAAGATAATGATTCTTCCAGTATGTGAATAGGCTACCCATAACCTGGAACTGCAATTCTTTCAATTCATTGTCATAAATGTAATTTGTTCACGATATCATATTCAAGGTTCTTGTATCATAATACTCATAAGTATATAGTCTTTTCTTGATTTCTGTTTTTCGTTTGATTACAAAGATAAATCAATAAACTAGGGACAAAAAAAAAAGAGAGATTGATCGGCTATCAGGCAACACTCGGTGGCAAAGAAATGATATTATCTCTCAACCATAAACATTTAAGAGCGTCAGGTAGCGAAGCAAGTTGAATCAAGGGAAACTCCAATGAGTATGCATGATATGCTAGCCAGTAGTAGCTTGTGGTTTCTTTTGCTGCTACTGAAGAGAGCATTAGGGTTAGAATTTGATGCTTCTAGTTGGGAATGGTAAGGATAATCCCTGGTTGAGGCTGTTGCATCATTAACTCGGATTGTATTGTGAAGCCAGACATCAGCCATCAACCATCAGCCAAAAAACGTGCCCAAAGTATGGTTTACGCATTGTAAGACAATTGGGAGAATACGAGGGATTTATGATCTCTTTGGAAAATTTCAGGCCTGCTGCTGCAGATCAAATGGAATGTAAAGCTCGGAGATTTGGCAAAATCTGGCTTTATTGATATAAAAATTCCATGGAATTTTATTTCCCTATTTTGGACTGTGCGGTAACAACAGGAACTTCATTAGATGATCCTTATCAAAAAAAAAAAAAAAGCCCTTGATTTTTTATTGGAGAGGAGCAATGGTCAAAAATAGCTAAAATTATATCCATACATGTCATGTGAATCAAAATATGTACTCTTATCTCACTGCTAACTAGCTGCTGCCGTTCTTTTTTCTGCTGGTATTAACCATACCAGAGAGTTTGCAAAGCGCCAAGGATTGATATGCAAGAAAACTTGTGGCACGTTGTATACCTGACGCTGCTAGAATACGAACGTGGCAAAGACGTGAACATTGCAAAAAGCAGTAAGGGAGTTAATATCAAGACATCACCACACGAATATAAATAGAGAGAAGCTCTATGTCTGTCAATTTTTCAGACAAACATTCGGTGACACACAGGGTGCAAGTGTTTCTGAAGGTAAGATCTATTTATGGTGCCAAGGGGGTTGCTGAAAATAGAGCGAACGAGTAATTTTGCAATTGAGACCTCAGTGTGCACTGGTCGAAACTTTTCCAACATATAATTTATGTTTACGATCCTAATGTGCACACGTTGATCACCAATGATAATCCTATTTACAATGAAACAGGGGAAGAAAAGAAATTTCCTTAATATTCAGTATTCCACTCTGAGAAATGAATTCCAACTGAAACTGAACCCGCAACTTTCAATGGGAAGTGGATACATTATTCCATGTCAAAATCTGCAGATATCAAGCAAGTTTAACTAAGGTGAGAAAGTAAACCAAAGATAAACACTTTGGGTCAAAGCAGTGAAGCCAGTTGGAGACAATTATGAACCTACTCCATCAGGTCAAGTAAATGCTATCCAAGACGGCAAATCCAGCTGCAACTCCTCCTTCATCTGATGAAGATACCTTTGTCCGCATCAAGTATCCACATTGGTCATTAATAATAACCTTATCCTTGCTCCTGCAAAATTTAATGTTGTTTCAAGCTGAATTATATCTGACGAAGTGATGTTTCAAGCACTGCTCTTTGGGAGGCCCAAGGTCTCTTCGCTTCTTTTTTAGACATAAAAAATCAAATGAAGTAAACCATTCTTTCCCAGCACACCCCCTTTAACTTCATTTTGTAAGGAATTGAACATAACACTGAAATTCATATCCTTAAATGCAGAAATTTTATGTACCTCAAATAAGCACTATATACTCCAAGTTCTGATATGGCATGCTCTTTATGACAAATGCCATCACGTACTAAGAAGGCAGGAGAAACTGATGGAAAAATCCTTTGCATGAGGATGTAAGCTGCATTATCTTCAGTTCCTTCCTTTTGCAATCTAAGAAGCTTTTCCTTCACATCATGACCATAGATATTGTTCCCTGAAGAAGAAAATCAACAGTTGAGAAAGAACAGGCGATGTTATAGAACTAAAATCCAAAAGATTATCAATTTTGACAAATTCAGGACCTCCGCCCTCTCTTTGAGGCTTCATAACAAAATGTTCAGGTTTCTCAACAGCTGTTGTAACAATCTCTGAATTATCCAAACTCCACAAGCCGGCAAAGCACTTCCTCAGCTTTGCTATTTCCTCTTTGTTCTCAAGAAACCTATAAGAAAAGGAGTTTCTTAACAACTTCTTGCTCATTACGATTAAAGGATTCTATCACAACCAAGCACATGAACAAGCAATTAGAATCATGGACTTTTCTCATTCAGGTTTGGACTTTCAGGAGACAGTTGTATTTTCATTTCTCTAAAAAATCTAAAAATATTCTATAGCAAAAAGTGACACTGTCGTTCTGCCAGGTATGTCACTGACAAAAGCAGTTAATAGCCCCAAAAGTGCATTATTTAAGTCACTAACAGTGGACTACATTTGGGCTGCCAATAAACATCACTTGGAAATGTAACCATGAAATTGAAAAGTATGAAGTTGACAATTATTAGAAGCAAGCTGTAGTCCCTAGAATATAAGAAGCTAACAGTTTTAAGAAACAAGTCTGAAAATATTCACCACCTCTCAAGAACATTGGGTTTAGCAAGCTCTTGTTGAATCTTCTTGGTCCCTGCTAAATGATAAGATATGGATGGACATTTGATGGCTGATGATTGCTCTAAAAGTAGCCTAGCTCTCCATTCCTGCCAATGAATATAAGTAGGAAACATGTAACACTCACATACACGGTAAAAGTCTTCTTTTGAAGCAAAATATTTGCATCAAAGGTAAACTTAATCTTAGATCTATGTTATTATCTAACGTGTAAGAGTAAGTGAATAGGTTGTGTTAAACCTAATTCACCATATATCATGTTAATATATACCAAAGATGCAAAGTTATTTGTTAAATTACCCTATACTCTTCATCGAATTGACGCATATTTTATCAACAATTTACCAATTTTCATTGTCATGCATATTCTTTCCCTCATGCATATCAACAATTTCCCCAAGTGTTAATGCTGCTTTCCACCTTCGATCTTCCCACGCATCACGAATGTTAGGTGTTAGCCAAGTGACTGTAACTGTGGGAAAACAATTTTACTTTAGGATTTTCATATCTTTTTAATATTTCCTATTTAATTAGAACATCTTATGAACATGAGATCTCATTATTTTTGTTTCAGTTTTAGTTGTTAAGCTAATATGTAAATAATTGATCCTCTTATACATTTCTAAGCAAGCAATGCAGAAAATATTCTCTCAAACCTCAAATTATGTCATGGTATTAGAGCTGTAAGGACTTGAATTCCTAGGAAAAATCAATCTGATCATCTTTCATTGTTGACAGTCTTGAGATTCTAACCAACCTTCATCGCTGGTATTTTTTTTTCTTTAAGCAATCACCCTTAATTGCCTAGAGATCATTTTTCTTTTCTGCGGACAAGTCAAAAAGTAACAGAAATAACCACTACAACACAATCAAAGGAGAATTTTCAATATCAACATCTCAGTGGATTGCAAAACATCCAGGCAGTATACAAGCTGAATAGAAAACATTAACTTAAATGGTCTTAACTCGTTTGCACCATACTAAAAGGGAGAGGGAAGATCAATCATCTCACAGGTGCAAAGCTAAAACGAAAGGGTCCTCGATTTGAAGTATGGGATAAAGATTCCATGATTATGGCGTGATATTGACACATGTATGCTCCTGGCTACAACCAAGGACACCTGAGATGCACTCCAACAACTGTATTACAAGGCTGGGGATGCAACCCAAGTGAATGAGCCAAGATAAAGACTACGACTGCAAAACAAGGGAGTTAGATGGTTACCAAATATTCTAATCAGTTGAAATCTTGTGGCAAGAGCTTGACCACTACAAGGTTTTAAAAACTAAAGGACCTCAATAGGCAGCTATTTTAAAAGGCCTTATTGAGCAAGATAGTCTTTCTTGGTTGGACTTAATCTGGAATTTGAACAAGTCAGAATCCAGATTCTTGATGAACATGAAGTTCCATGTTTTAATGGGGTAGTGGCCTTAGTTTGTGGAGAAGAAAGGAGAAGACAGCTGATGCTTCAACCACTCAACACAAACAACTCTGCCATGGTGGCTAATTGTGGCAAAAATTCAGCAACATATTGTGTAAAGCCTAGAACCGTGATAACTTATGGTGAACTTGCCATAAGAAGGCACGACATAGCCGTGAAAAGTGTTGGAAACTTTATCGAAAACCTCCAAGCCTGAGAGGAGATTAATCAAGAAAAGTTGGTCAAGCCCAAGTCGCTAAAGTCCAACAAAATGAACACATCAAGAGTTAGGTCGTCTTAACCAAGAAGAGGTTTAGAAGGTAATATCTATTATTGGCAACCTCGACAAACCTTTAGGTACTTGTTCTTTGGTATATTCAGGCGAGTTTCCACTCTCTATTACACTAAATGTCTCAGGAACAACTTTTGCCAATTTTTGGATTATGGATTTAGGAGCTATTAAACATATGACTCACTCACCAAACCCTTTTTTTTTATATATTCCACATGTCCAAGTAGTAGGAAAATAGCTACAATTGATAATTCATTGACCACCATTTAGGACCTATTAACCATATGTCCCACTCACCAAAAACTTTTTTTTAATATATTCCACATGTCCAAGTAGTTGGAAAATAGCTACAATTGATAATTCATTGATCACCATATCAAGCATAGGGGATGTAAAGATCAATCCATTACTAACCTTAAAGGAAGTTCTTCATGTTCCTCGATTATCTAAGAACCTGATCTCTATCAACAAACTAGCTCGAGATTTGAGTTGCTAAGTTATTTTTTATCATAATTATTGTATATTTCGAGACAAGGATCCAAGGAAGATGATTGGACATACTAGAGTACAAGATGTCCTTTACTACCTTGAAGAATTAAACCTATCAAGCAAGATTAAATGCGGTTTATCTCACTCCTTTCTTTCATAATCTTTTCCATTCAATAAAGAGAAAATCTGGCTCCATCATCACCGACTTAGACATCCATCTTTAAGTGTCATTAAAATTCTACTTCTTCTTTGACTTAGACATCCATCTTTAAGTGTCATTAAAATTCTACTTCTTCTTTGTCTAAAGGTCTATGTGTTAATGATTTTCATTGTGAAGTGTGTCAGTGTGCCAAACACAAACCTGTATCAAAGAAGTTCTATTCTTTTTTATCTCATTCATAGTGACATTTGGGATCCTTCTCCTATTCCTAATATTTCTAGGGAAAAATGATTTGTTTTCTTCATTGATGATTGTACTCGCGTCGGTTGGATATCTTTGTTCAAACACAAATCTAATGTCAGTATTGTCATCCCAAAGTTTTGTTCCATGATTAAAATCATTTTGGAATCAACATTGAAAGGTTTAGGTTTGATCATGCTAGAGAATATTTCAATCAAGTCCTAATTCCATACTTCCAAAAAGAAGGAATTGTATTAGCCATCCTATGTTGAAATCCCACAACAAAATGGAGTACAAGGAAAGGAAAATTGGTTACCTCCTTGAATCAACCTAAGCCTTCCTTTATAAAAAATTATCCCTAAATCCTTTTTTGGGGGAGCATTACTATAACCGTTTGCCTTCAAGAGTCTTATGATTCAAAAGTCTAATGGAAATCCTCTCAAAATTCCATTTTGATCTGCAAACTACAAATTACCTCATTCTTACGGTATTTGGGTGTGTGTCATTTTTCCATGTTCATAGCCAAAATTGCAGAAAGTTAGATTCAAGGGCTTTGAAATGTGTGTTTATTAATTAATCTGACTCAAAAGGGGTATAAATGTTACCGCCCTTTGTTGAAAAGGTTTTATGTCTCAACAAATGCTACTTTCAAAGAACATGAGTTTTATTTCATCAATCCTTATTTTCAAAGGGAGAATTCAACAATAGAATATAAGGATGGGGAATATTAGAATTTTTAATATGGGTAAAGTGTAGAACCCATTAACAAGAATTGAGCTTGGGTCTAACCATTGCCAAAATGACTAAAACTAGCTATTTAGTTGGTTAGCCCTTACTATTTATTAACCTTTTAACATTTTCATTTTTAATCAACGTGAGATACTCTAACACTTCCCCTTAAGTGCAACTAGGACTGGACATCCAGTTGTCACTTGAAATAAACTTAGCGGTAACCAAACCGCGCCGCTAGAACCGGATATCTAGATAAACAACCGGAAAATTAAGAATCCAGACTAGACCTGCTCTGATAGCATGTCAAATTTGCAATGGGCCAACTAGCCCATACAAGAAGAAAAGTTAGACCACACACAAGCCTAAGTGAGGTTTCATCCTAAAACCAATTGGCAATGGGTGGAGTAGCCCACTAGACTTATATGTTAGTCTTCTTTCCCCTATTTCTTCGATATGGGGCACTCACATGTGGGAATTCTCAACAGATATATTACTTGGCGAGTTGCTTACAAATTAACTTCATTTGGGATATGCATGAATTGACTTATCATACTCACTGTATATGCTATATCTTGTCGTGTATGAGATAAATAAATGACCCTCTCTATGTTGATATATTTCCCTATCTACTACAACATGCCTCTTCCTTTCCAAGTTTAACATTTGGGTCTATCAGAGTACTTATTGCAAGTGGTCTTGCCTATTTCTCTTAGGAGATCAGTAACATACTGTTGTCGAGGGATAAAAATATACTACCTAGAGTGAGCTACTTCAATGCCAAGGAAATATTTCAACCTTTCTAGCTCCTTAATCTCAAACTTCTTAGCCAAACATTGACTTAGAGACAATTGTGTCTCCTTGTTATCATCCATTGTCACTATTACGTCATCTACACTAAAAGTACTGCGACTTCACCTAAAGTAAGTGTTTGATGAACAATGTATGATCCCTTTGATTCTGTCTATATAACTCATAGCTATCATTACTCTTGTAAATATCCCAAACCATGCCTGTGGTAACCGGTCTTCTTTAACTTACAAACAATTTGAGTAGCCAAATGATTCCTATAACTTAGTGGCACTTCTATGTAGATTTCTTCCTCGATTTCTCTATTTAAAAATGCATTCTTGATATCAAATTGTTGCAACGCCCAACCATAGTTATTTGCTAACTCTAACATGATTCATCTTTGCAACTGGAGCAAAGTTGTCTGGTTAATTTCATAAGTTTAGGTATAGTCTTCGGCCACCAAACTTACTTTATACTTTTCAATCGATCCATCTACCTTATACTTCACTATGTTCGACCAATTACAATTCATATTAGAAATTTTAATATGGGTAGAGTGTAGAGCCTATTAACAAGAATTGAGCTTGAGTCAACCATTGTCAAAATGACTAGAATTAGTCATTTGGATAGTTGGCCCTTACCACTTATAAACCCTTTAATATTTTCATATTTAGTTAATATAGAATACTCTAACACTCCCCCTCAAGTACAACTGTAACTGGACATCCAGTTGTCAGTTGAACTAAACGCAACGGTAACCGGACTGGGCTGCTAGGACTGGACATCCAAACAGACAACCGAGAAATTAATAATCCAGACTAAAGCTGCTTTCATACCATATTGGAATTTTTAATATGGGTAAAGTGTAGAGCTTATTAACAAGGATTGAGCTTAGGTCAACCACTGCCAAAATGACTAGAACTAGTCATTTGGATAGTTGGCCCTTACCACTTATAAACCCTTTAACATTTTCATGATTAGTCAATATAGAATACTCTAACAGTTCATATGTTTCTTTCCCGCTGACAACTTTATCAACTCCTAAGTTTTACTTTTTTCCAATGCCTCCATTTCCACATTCTTAGCTTGTTTCCATTTCTCATTGGTTAAAGCCTCAGATGGGATTTTGGGGATGACAATGATGTTTAGATTAACAAGGAAAGCTTTATGAGATGATAAAAAAATTTTGAAAGAAAGAAAATGAGCAAAAGGCTATAATGGTCATTTGGTACATTCCCTAGTTCCTTTTCTAATAATGACTGGAAGATCTCGATCATTATTGTTCAATTGAGATTCGGTTTCACTATGCAAAAGGGGTTCATAAATTGTTACCCCATTCTTAGGATTTAGGTTGATGTCTTAGACTTACATAGAGTCAGGGATAACTGTCTTATTCCTTGAATACACCTTGCCAAATCTCACATCTTCAAGGGTAAAATCTGTCCTTTTTGTTGATTTTGAGATATAGGTTCAGACATAAACTTAGAGAAAGATGGCAGGTCAAGCAAGAAAAAATTCTTGAGACCCTCCCTGTTAGAGTATCCCACATTTGATTAAAAAATAAAAATGTTAAAGGGTTAATAACTAGTAAGGGCCAACGAACTAAATGGTTAGTTCTAGTCATTTTGGCAATAGTTAGACCCAAGCCTAATTCTTATTAATGGCCCTACACTACCCATATTAAAAATTCTAATACGGTATCAAAGCCCATGAAGATCTTGACCTATTGTTTGCCCCAAAAGGGGGCCCATCATTCAGAGTTTGAATGCTAGAAATTTAGGCTAAGATTTCTAGGTTTATTGTGAATGGAATTTAGGTTTGATATGACTAAAATTTAGGGTTTTGGTTGCTGGAATTTAGTGAGGAACAAAAACAATGGGGGGTAGGAAACTAAAGGTTACTCCTAGGCTCTAAGAATCTTTCTTAGAATAAAGCATCATACCTTCTAAACTCAAATTATAGAAAAAATTAGGATAGTTTATTCTTGAAGGGTTGAGTACACACATATTTACAGAAGTTCTTAAAAGCTTCATTCTAGTACAAAAGGATTCTAAAATATTCAAAATTGAATCGTATCCTAATAAATATTCTTTAGTTTTAAATAAGCTTAAGTTCTAAACAAATTAGGACAATATATCTAACTTATTATTATATTCCCTATCTAACAAGAAAAACTTAGTATAATGTAACTTTCAGCCCTTATTATCCTTGCTGCCACTTCAATTCTCGTTCTTCATTCCACCAAATTAAAGCTTGTGGTTGACTAACTTGTCCTCTTTTATTTTGCTTATAAACTTTTAAGCTCTTTTGCATCACTCAGATTTAGCCCAAAGTCAACGGAAAAAGACTGATTTAACAGTGGGACTCTCACTAAGTGTTATTGTTGTTGTTGTTGCAATAGTCCT
This sequence comes from Erythroxylum alaternifolium, assembly GCA_027478495.1. Lineage (NCBI taxonomy): Eukaryota > Viridiplantae > Streptophyta > Magnoliopsida > Malpighiales > Erythroxylaceae > Erythroxylum > Erythroxylum alaternifolium. Next base: position 36,476,213 of record JANIIA010000006.1, on the reverse strand, counting down.
TGTAAAACACATTTTCGAGCTTCGAACTCAAAAGGACTCGACCAACCCAACCTAAACCTAAACTTTACCTAAAATCGAATTAGAACTCGAGCTTCAATTAGGATTCAGGTTAGGCTCAGGCCAATAGAAAAATCAGGCTCAATCTCGAGCCCTATATGGCGCAAGTCATCTCTAGTTTTTCTATTCTAATATCATGCAGAAGTGAGTGAAGTAAGTAGTATTTTTAATGCTAATTCAACATATATCGCATTAATATACACAATGCTATTAGTTACATGAATAAAGACTAGACTATACTTATATTTAACATAACACTTGTACTTAAAAGAAATAGAAAATGAGCTTGCAAGCACTATGAAGCAATAAGAAACACCTACATACTTGTAACCAAAATAAAGGGAGAGAAATATAAACATACTACTTCTGATGGATAATCTGTTGGCGCATAACCAGCTCTAAAATAAATAATTGCAATTGCTTGGCCACTCCTGCACACGAAATGTTTTAGCTATTAAAACGAAAACATAGCATAACAAGTATGCATATCTAAATAAGAAATATTGACTTCATTGGAAGAAAGTACGCACATAAGAAGGGTTCCATCTGGTAAAAGCTCCCCATCTTTATCAATTTCTGCTAGTGTTTTTCGAATAGTTGCAATGTTATATGTGTCATAAAGTCGAGGAAAATCTCTAGCAAATATCAATAAGATTATTAACACATATGAAATGTTGTTAACTAATCTTTAAGAATTACTTTTAACACACAGCACAATCTCATGCTAATGTAGATCAGAGTCACCAGCTTCAAACGTATAGATTCATTAATGACATTCATCTCTTGGCAAATATATATAAGCTTAACGATATTCTAAAATTTTTGCTACAACCCAAAATGGAATACTTATTTGGATAATGAAAGGATATTTTTCCTTTACTGTAGCAAAAAGCCAATGTTGATCATACATGTTGCGCTCTTCCGGCTGAATAACAACCATAACCACAGCACTGCACAAAATATTCATGATTATTAACTGATATGACCCCAACAACAGGAATGAAGACAATGAAGGACTTTTAGCTAGGATATAACCTTGGGTTATTATACTCAGTCCATGCCAAAGCTAATGCTTCTGCAAACTTGCTAACTGCAGAATTCTCAGGTACCCGTTTGAGATCCAATCCAAGGAATTCTCCATAATTCTTCAGCAAGCTCCTATAAAAATAAATAGCCATGTTTACAAGATTATGTAGTTCAACTTCTTCGGTGAATCAATACACATGAAATTTTTCTTTCCCCTAACCTAAGAAGTACACTCCTAGGAGGTCAAATATGGAAGTCATAAATGTAAATGGCTATCATATGGCATTTAATGATGGAAGGTACTTGGTTAGGAGGATAGCAGACAGTTAATTGCTTCCAATAGCAAGGAATTGAATAATAACACATTTTTGCTCCATTACTATTCTACAGGTATAAACCCAACAATACAATAACGAAAGTAAAGCTCAACATCCAAACAAGTTTCCAAACACATAAAGCTATTGAATAAAGCTATTGAAACAAGATGATAATAGGGGCAGCCAAACTTCAGAGTTCTAAAGTATCTTAACCTGTGAAGCTCGCTGACCAGACAACTGAGACCAGGAAATGAAGATGCAATTGTGTTCAACTCTATTTGGAGTAGTAATTTAGTTTGTTCATCAAGCATATAATCTGAGCGATGTAAACCCAAGTGAATTTCCTGGTTTATACTCAAAAGTATTAGCATACTCCAAGAAAGAAGAAAATTAGTCCATTTCACCTCGAAAAAATTAGTTAATGAATTGAACCCACCCAATCGATTATCTAGGGAGTCTAAGACTCAATTGAGAAACGATACCTCCTTTTTGTTAATTTCTAGTGTCTTGGAATGAATTTCTAGAAGTCTTGACGTAAAATCATCGACTCTCTTTGTCCTGCAATGTCAAGATTAAAATAACTTTTACTGCTCATTTAATTGCAAAGAATTTCAATCAATATAATCCATAATGGAAATACTCAAGTCAAAGAGTAGGGGGAATAGGACAAAACTACATGGTAGCTATTGAATAGACAGATAAGACATTTGAGTAAATTCATGTAGTTGTTGAACAAGAATGGGATGAATAACCAAGAGCAGAAACATGCTCGTGTGTGTGTCTCGTGTAAAGATCCTATCACAGTACAACACATTCATGCAGATTAGGCCACATACTTATCTGTTTCAGACAGAAAATTTCGTTCCAAGAACTAATACAGCATACATCTGAACTGCCGAAGGAAGCCCCTGTTATAAGCTTCATATCCTAGTACGTTTAACTATTGCAACATATTCCTCTAGGTGTATGTAATTGACGATACCTGGATAACGAATCTTGTAAAAATTCCCAATCCATACTGACCCGATCAACAAGTTCATTGAAAATGGGTGCCACTTCACATGCTAGCTTCCATTGAACTTCTGGAAAGGCCACAGGCAGCAAGGCAAATGGGGCGTGTACCATGCCAACACCAGGTACCTTTCCTGATCTCTATCAATTAGATTAAAACCATTATTCAGATACTTATCCTACAAACCAATATGACATTGGAATCAGACCAAATCTGAAGGGAAAAACCAGTTTTGAACTTTATGTACTTGTCAGAATACTATTGATCCATTCAATGAGCAGAACGCAAACAAAATTAATGATCATACAAGCGATTATCACAACCTAAGGTAGCGTACGAGCGAAGGCCCCACCAAACAGTTCACAGCAGTCACAACTATTCCAATCTAATAGCAGAATATACAATCAATTATCTTTATAGAAGCAGTGAGTTGCTTGGTGAGAGATTAAAAAGTTGCAATTTTTAGACACATACCTGAACAGTTCTGTCACCAACAACAAGGCCATGGAGAGAGCTCCATACTAGAGCATCATAGACCATCTTTTCTAACAATTCTTCATCGATGCTATGAAAATCAATCATCGTTTTGGCAGAATCTGCGTGGTTCTCTATCTCAACTACCTTTCTAGAGTTGAAAGCTACAATTTTCAAAGCTGAAGAAGAATATGAACAATCGAATAACAGCTGGGGTTGAATTGTTCCCCAGAAGTCGTTAATGGATTTTGGGTTTTTGCTTGATTTGTTAAGATACAGACAGTGAGTAGTGGCTGTGGTGGGAAAACAGGAGAGAGAATAAGAATGGGCAGCTCCCATTGGAGAAAAGGAAAGCTATGGCCAGCGTCAAAAGAGTCATTTTATCAAGTTTAAGATGGCAGATCATTTTCTTCTCCTAATTATTATATTATTAAACAATGTTAGCAATTTAACCTTATAAAGCCACTAACAACTGTTACATAATGCAAAGAAACGTAAGCTTTATTCTACTGTTCCCTCGTGGCCCTTCCGGCTCGGCCTTGTCAGGCTCGTCGTGGTTGGATTTAAAGTCAACTAGTTAAGCTTCAGTTGATCGGATTTCGAGCATTAATCCAAGCTCGGACTTCTAACCAAAACCAGTCTATTGACATTCGAAGCTGTCTATATTTATGTGAAAATTTTAATTATACAAATTAAACATTTAAGTTCTCCGAAAGTTTCATTAAAAAGATGATACAACAAAAAGCACCAATATTTAAAAGTTAGATTTTAGTTTCAAAAGTTTGTACCAAAATTAATAGGTAAAAAGTTGCATATTAGACCCTAAATTTATTTATTAAAATGCAAACTAAATACTAATAGTTTGTAGGTTCAAAATATACTATAACACTTATAAAATATTCAAAATATATTTTAAATGGATAAAATTTTGAACATAATTAATTCTACAATTGTAAAATGAATTTATTATTTTTATTATAATATATAACAGAAGATAATAATTTTATTTTATTTTATTTTTAAAATTAATTATATTTTAATTCATAATTAAGATTGATAAATGTAAAATAACCTAAATAATTTTTTAATCATAATAATCTTAAATTTTAAAAAATTGCAATTTTTGAAAAAAAACTCCTAAATCAAAAAAAAATTCAACTCGCTTCGTTAAGCAAGATTTCAAGAAGACAGAATGATGATGAACGAAACGTAAGCTGAACAAATATGAGAGAATGAATTGTGTATATTCCATGAGACGTACACGTCTTTATATAATACAACAACTTTACAAGATCACTACGTAAAAGTTTATAATCACTACCAACAAGGGATATGATCTCATCTAAAATAGTAAAGTCAATCCCTACAATTATGTAAAAGATAGAGATCTTCAATACTCCCCCTCAAGTTGGAGCGTGAATGTTGTGAATGCCGAACTTGTCCCTCAAGCTCGTGAATTGGTCCTTCCCAAGTGGCTTCGTGAATATATCTGCAAGTTGGTAGCGAGTCGGCACGTATGAGGGACTGATCATCTTAGCTTGCAGCTTCTCACGCACAATGTGGCAATCTATTTCAATATGTTTGGTCCTCTCATGAAAAACTGGATTGGCAGCTATGTGTAATGCAGCTTGATTGTCGCAATATAATGGTGTAGGAGATTTCGGCAATACGCCTATGTAACATCCCCTCACTTGTGGGAAGGGTAAAATAGTAATTTGGAACGGGTTAGGAGTGTTTAACATTGTATTGTTATGTTCATGCATTCATGTAT
>JANIIA010000006.1:36447176-36461160 GCA_027478495.1 Erythroxylum alaternifolium | reverse complement strand
TTTAAGTTTTATATTAGACTCATATTTATTTATTATTAGTTCATTATATAATAATAGACATTGGTGTATTTTTATTTTAATAAAATATTTTATTTTTACTTATTTTATAAGTTTTACTTTTTATTTATTATATACCGGTTTTATAGCGGTTCACTGCCGGTTGAACCTCTAAACCTTAAACCTTTCCTTCGACCAGTTCGATGTCCGATCTGGTTTTTAAAACATTAGATAAAAAGGTCAAATTTGATGTCATTTATTTTAAAAACAATCATGGAAATTCCTTGTATAATATATATCAAATATATTGATTTATTTTTATCATATTTACATATTTTATTCTTATATTTACTAATTTAGTAAACTAAATTTTCTTAAATTTTATTTTTATGTAATAATATTAGAAAGTAAGTTGATAAAATATATTAATAAAAAATAATCAAATTAATTTATAAATAAAAATAAGAAATTGATTTTTTTATCTTTTAATATTGTTAAATAATAAATAAAAATATAATGAAAGACTTGTCTTATACCATATTGAATTAACAAATATTAGATATTATTATATTTTAATATAAGTAATGATACGTAAATATAATAAATTGATAAAATCAATAAATCAATATGTTTATGTAATGTATCCAGAGAATGTCATGGCTACTGGTAAAACTTAGGACTAATTCAAACTTTTAATAAAACATGAAGATTTTCTACGAGATTGAGATTTTGGTGGAATTGACGAACCTATAAAAAAACTTGGTATATTTTACTCAATTTTTTAAATTCTTACATCCATATTTAGCCCGACTTATGAAACGGACCTAATTAATTCAAACTTAATATATTACAAAAATTTCAAATTTAAAGCTTTTAATAATAATCTAAAATATGATTGTGACACACTAACATTAATTTATATCTTAGCATGAAAATTATGTGAAATTTAAATAGACAAAAAATCATGGTACTTGATAGTTAAGTGTTCATACATGCATCTTGTTGTTCATATTTACTAAACCTGCCTTTTTCTCTAAAATTTAACAACTTTTCCATGCACTAAAATATTATAATATGTTTTTAAAGTGACATCTATAGCATTACTTGTGATTTCGGACAATATTATCAATTTCCTTTCATGAATTAAATTCAATTAATATTTTCATAACTATTATCTACGTTCTTAGATAAATAAACAAAATAATTAATCATTTGTCAAGAAACTAGTGTGCATAATCATAAATTAATAGTGGTAGTAAAAATGAGGATGCTCTATTAGATATGTAACCTACGAGAAGAGATAAGATCATAAATGTAATAGTAAAAAACAAATAAGGGTGACTAATATTGATGGAATATTAAGAGAGACAATGTCTAATTGGTTCGAAAATATTAAGAAGAAACATCTCAACGCTTTAATGAGAAAATATGAAAAGATTGTACTTATATACTGTATGAGAAAAATAAGAAGACCTAAAAAAATTAGGATGAAGTGATCAAGAATGATACAATTTTGCTATAACTTATTGAAGACATAACCCTTAATAGAAACTTTAGAATAATAAGATATAGGTAAAAGATTTCACATAGAAAGGTCTTTCTCTTTTTCACAGTTATTTATCCTAAAGTCTTATTCTGAATTACTTTCTTCATAATTATTTAGCTTAACTATTTTCTTACTTAATATAATCACGCTCTTATATTAACTTGTTTATTCTATTTATTTATTTGTCTTCTTTCTTGTTTGTGTATTGATTGATTGATTTTATCTTTTATTTTTATTATTCACTTTGTTATATATTTATTGCAGTATTTATGTTATTACATATTTTTATACTTATATCTATTTGTATTTATTTATTTTATTAATTATTATTATTATTCTCCATTTTCATTATTATCTTTATCATTACTTTCATTGTATATATTACATGCTTTTATCTTTTTATTGTAGTTTGATTTTTTTCTACCAACAGTTATAAAACTTATTTATTTTTGTCTTTTTGTCCTTTTTTCTTTTTTCCTCTGTGAGTCTATCATAAATAACCTCTTTATTAGTTAGAGGTAAGACTGCGTATTTTTGGACTTTCCCAAACTTCGTGTCTCATCTGAACTTCTATTGGAATGTTATTGTTATCTCTGTTGTCAAGAAAATCATTAACTTTTTAAAAATAAAATAATAATTTTTTGTAAATTTTTTAATAAAAACTAAATTAAGTAAATTAATATGATTTAAGTGAAAAATCCTTTAGAACTTCTCTCTATTCTAATGCATGGTTTGTATGCTAGCTAGTGATCTTCCTTCTCCTTCCAAAGTGTATGACTCATTGGTTCTTCATAATTTCTCTCCTTCTTCTGTTAAGATATAAGTTCTTGCTTTACGTTATTTGTTTACTTCAATTCCTACCTTCGGTATCCTTCTCCCTCCTTTTTTGCACTCTAGCTAAAACCATACTTATGTCTGGCTCCTTTCTCCAGCTGATATCCCTTCATAATTTCTTCTTAGATTGTTTTTGGAGCTATCTTCCTTTTATCCCTTTCCTTCCTACTTTCTCACTTTTATTTTCTTTCAAGTTCGGGTTTCCAAAATTTAGTTGACTACTATCCTTTATCTCGTTTTTGGAAACATGTAAACCTTGAGCCTTTAACCTTATAGGCTTTTGTCCCCTTTGACTCCTACAAAACCTTTATAAACCTCTTTTGTCACTACCTCTCTTTCTTCTGATTCAGCTTCCACATCACTTCTGAATTCTTTAATATTTGAACCCTTCTCTAAAATACTAACAATAGAACCTAGCTTCAAGTTCAGGGGACTCCTCTAAGCTTGAGGCTTTATTTCTGTCCTTTATTTAAGGCAAATGGTAAACCCATAGTGGCACTAACTATGTTTATCTTGAAGGAAGGAGCGTCAATTTCTTCCCTTTTCTTATAATATCATGTAATAAACATCTACCATAAAATTTAATGGATATACTACATAATAAAGTGATCAATTTCTTCACTTTTCTTATAATATCATGTAATATACACCTAATAATAGTTACAAATATTTTACATTAAAAGATGATGTGCATATAAAATGCATATATTTTTCAAGTATTTTACATAATTTTGATGTTAAATTACTTTGTTTCACTTAGTTTTAAATATCTTTTCAAATAATTGTGCAATTAGGACTTTGAGATGATATTATTCAAGAATTAAAGGCTATATTAAGCAAATTTTAAATCACATTTTTTTAGAGAAACACAATATGACCCATACTTGTGTGCTACCTTATCTCTTAAATTAACAAATTATAACAAGTGACATGGCCCAAGTCATGGTCATGTATGAGATCTTATGCAAATAAAAAAAATAGGAAGATCCACAAATTAGTAACATAGTTATGTTAGAGGTCATATACAAGTTTTAAGAAAGATATTGAAATCTGCACTTTACTATATAGTCATGCTAGAGGCTGTGTTCATCAATTAGAGAAAACAATGAGGTCTATAGTCTGGGTCTTCACAGTGCCCTAGACTATGTGTTAAGTAGAGCGTAACTTATTTTGTTGAGAAACCCTAATTGTAAGGAACTTCAACTAATTTTTGGAGAAAATATGCATTTAAAACATCTTTTTTTCTTCAAAAGCTTTGGGAAGTTTTAATGCTTAGTAAGTCAATTCTAAGTTATTTTTCATTACAGAAATCAAGATCTAAACATTATCCCAATGGATCACGCTATTGACAAAATCAAGATTTTATCTAGTTATATTTATATCATGATTTCTTTATTTTTATCTTTTGGTTTCATTCTTTTGAATATTCTTCATGGCCAAATATTTTCTATATTTAGATAGGGAAAAACTTACTAGTTATTTTTGTATAGATTTTTGGGATATATTTCTATGAATTACTTTTGGTTGATCTTAATGCATATTTATTCAATTCAACCTCTAAATCTGATTTAAATTCTCCTGTGAATAACTTGAGAAATCATGCTTATGAGTGGACTATAGTTAGAAAGGGGGTTAAACGGGGTGCTTAAGAATGATTTATGTGATCTTCCTCGTACTAGGGTGAAACTATTCATAGCTTTTTCATAAATCTTAATACATTTAAAAGGTTGTTAGAATTGGTAGAGATATATGTTAACCAATTGAAGAGTAGATGGTTATAGTTTGAGAGAGTGTAATTGTAGTCTCTAGGAAATCCTATTAGAATAGAGAATATATCCATTCTAAGATTAATCAAATAATAAAATCAAAAGCGCTATTAGGGGAAGTAATAATCTATCTATGTGATTATATTCTCTCTTAATAAATTTTCTTATCATTGATTTCCTTCATTATTGTATATGTTTTAGTTATTTATATTTTATTATTCAAATGCCATAAATTCATCTTTTATTAATTATCCTCAAGTTAGGTAATAACATTAGGTTTTCTAATTAACATCACGTCTTTATAGGCATTAACCTTTGCTTACCAACAATAGGTATACTTTTTTAGTTAGTGATTGACAGATTTATAATAAGAAAAGCTTTAGTAGTAGCATTAATGCATATACACACTATTCCTCATCAATTTTTTAGCACCATTGGCAAGGAAGAAATTGATTTTTTAAAATCGATTAAATATTCTTCTCATTTTGTGTATTTTTTTCTAATTTTATTTTTGTCAATTTCATTTTTGTTAGTTTTTTATATTTTTATATTTATTATTTTGTTTACTCTTAGGAGTACTGATAATACCATATTCCCCTTTATTCTAATTGTGTTCTGTAAAGAAAGCGAGAACGTATCAGGGTTAACTATGGTGCATAAAGAAAGTCAACAACCTATTTTCCTGGAAGAAGACCTAAAACTCAAGAGAACATTTCATTAAAATCAAAGTGAACAGACTAAGGAAATGTAGCTTGAAATTATGGAAGGATCACATAAATCAATGTTGGAATATGTCAAACGATCTCTTATAGGTACATAATTGAGGTTATAAGCCCAGAGATAAGTGCAAATTATTTTACGATTAGTCCCAATATAATTCAGATGCTACAATATAACGTACATTTTGATGGATTACTATACGATAATCTTAATGCACCCATAATGGAACAATTAAATATAACATTAGGTTAAGGTTATTCCCATTTACACTAAGAGATCCGATGAAGTAATAACTAAAATAATTATTAGCTACATCAATTTCTACTTGGGAGGGTTTTGCAAAGAAATTCTACATAAAATATTTTCCACCTTGGAACTTAGGAATGATGTCTGTTTCTTCCAATAGTTTGACAATGACACTTTATATCAAACACAAGAGAGATACAAGGATCTAATAAGGAAGTGATCATAACATGGACTTAGATAAGTCCAAACCTTCTACAATACTCTAGCAAATTCTATAAATTAGATTATGCAAGATACAAAAAATGAAACATTAAATAATAAAACTATGGTGGTCACTTTAGAGTTGATAGAAGAAATGGAAATAAAAAATTACCGATGACAATTAGGAAAATCCAGAACGAATAGAACAACAAGGATCTATAATATGGAAATCATAACTGTCCTAACAATTCAAATGGGGATTATGACATTAAAATTAGACAACTTGAACTCACTGTCAAAAATAACTTAAGTTATAATCTATAAATTACATAGGAGAGGACATTAAGGTATAAAGTGCCAAGCTAGAAATTCTATAACTAAGGAAGTGGATCAATTTAATCTTATAAAAAGTTCTTAAAGGCAAAAAAACCTTATATATTAAGAATTATAGTTTGGGATGGAAAACCCTACAGTAAGACTTATAATTCAAGGTGGAGAAATCATTCAAAATTCTCCTAAAGCAATTAGAAAGCATAAAGATAACCCATCATTGATTTTCAATTACTTATGTAAAAAGAGAAGTAGGTGAGTTTGAAAGATATGATGACAGAGTTCATGCAAGCAACTGCTTTTTAATTATTAAATTATGAAGTTTTGTAAGCAATCTCAAAATTTAAATATGTCAATTGACAAAGGTGATAAAGGACAAACCATAAGGCGCATTACTTAGTGACAGAATAACCAACCTTAAGGAACATATGAAGGACGTTGATCTACGGGCTAAAGAGTTTATTGACATAAAAAGGAATAAGACATTATGGTAAGGACATTAGTAAGGGAGTATGATCGAGAATTTTCTACCCTACAAGATTAGTGTAGGTAATTAAAAGGAGTATGCAAAAATTAAGAAGGGATAGACTACTAATTAGGTGGAGTATGAAGAAGATTCAAAAGAAAAAGATCCAGAAAAGTAAGACCTTGAGTAGGACATTGCATAGGCAAAATCAAATGAAGGCAACATAGAAATCCTCCAAGACACCATACTATTAAAGTTGGATGAACCAAGGAGTGTGTTAACAAGGTATTAGAAAAAGTAAGAGCAAATATCAATTAATGTCTTATTCTATACTTAAAAGAAAAGGGATCATATGAACAAAAACTCACTAAAAGAGTAGTATATCTTGCTGATAATCAATAAAAAGTCTTAGGAGTGTTAAGGATAATGTGATGATAAAAATTAATAGATTATATTAATAATAGATTTTTATATTATAGATATTGAAGAGGATGGGAAAAAATTCATTAATTGTAATCAATGTTAGAGAAGATGAAATCATACTTAGGGTTAAAGATGAACTCTTTTTTTTAATTGAAGAAATATTGTCTATAGTCATAAAAGACCTTTGTTAAGGTAATTGTTTCAATATTTTGTAAGAAATCACTATGGATGAAGTTAAAGTGCTAAGAGAAGTGGGAAAAAAGATAAGAGTAAAAAAGAAGGTTAAGATGACAGATGAGGATTTAAATGATATTTTTCATAATCATCGTGAAGAAGGGATCTGTCATACTACGATGATAATTATTCAAGTTTAAGATAAACACCCCAAGCAAAAGTTTAAGAAAATTTTAGTTTTATTTAGATTTACTTTTGACATTTTAGACCAATAATTTGGAATTTTTTTACACTTGATAAAATTTTATTTTGTTAGATTGTTTTGTAGGTCTATATCTTGCTATAGTTTTTTTTTAATTTTGATTTACGTATCTTTGTATTTGTGTTTTTATGGTTAGGGATGTAATAAGGCATAAATGATCTTTAAGAGAAACTATAAAGAGTTTTATAGGTGAACTTATTGAAGAAACAAACCAATGAAAAGCTTAAAAATCAGCTATGTTGAATTAAATTGTAGAGACATATTTATATCCTAAATCATGTTCATATATGGGGTTTTCTAGAAGGATCCATAACTTATGATACTTCTATGTCCTAGGTTTTGTCTACATGTCAATAAAAATAAGAGGATTTATAACTTAGGGACATTCTTGTGTCTTAGGCCATGTTTTAAAGAAGTTAAAGGGAGTAGGATCCATGGCTTAGGGGCAACCCTATACTCGAGGTTGTGTTACAAAAACATTTTTTAGGAGAATCCACGGTCTTGGCTACCTCCATGTCCCATATCATGTTCTAAATTTTTCTTATCCATAATGATCTATTGCCTGCGTTATGACCATGTTACGGATCATATTGCAAAAATGTTAAAACATATAGAGCAATGCCAAACTCCCACTTACCTCGCTCTCCCCCTTTTTTTTTCAATCCTTTTAAATTATTCAAATAACCAATAAAAACTCATACACTTTTTGGGATTTCCCTTTGATTTGAAATGATTCACCAAAATTTTCACTTTTAAATTTAGATTTATTAGAATTTAGAAAGTTAAACTCATTTTTTTGGATTTTCGAATTTTATATTATTACTTTCTTATTTTCACTTTTTAACACTCAATCTAACTATGAACATAAGTTCACAACCATCCACAAGAAAAAGAAAGAAGGCTCAAGCCATTTAAGGTGGATCAAGCAGCTAAAAACAACCATAGGAAACAACTCTAACTAAACATCCAATGTTCATCTTAAAAAAGCCATATTTTTGTGAAATATATGCCTATATTAAAACCTAACCTTTCAAATTAAATAGTAGTGAGGATTGGGTTACATTAGGGATGGTGGGATTATCTACACAAAATAAGGAGATTTATAGAGGATCATTGTAGAGTATGTTATCCAATATTACTGAATATTCCTTTAAGGAACTTATCCCTAAAATTTTTACCATTTTTAATTGATTGAAGCATCTCTATTTTCAATCCCTAAGGTATACTCTATATATCCCTTTCTTTTTTAAATATTTCTTTCCATTTTGAAAAAGGAAAGGGATTTCCAAAGTAAATCTTATGACTTAGAATTAAGATAAAATGTCTATAATTGAGTCTTATAACTTAAAATAATGATAAAATACTTAAAATAATTTCTACAGTTTGAAAAGTAGATAATATCTCCAGAAATAGATTTAGGGTTTAAAAAAGAAAAATATTTAAAACGATTTTTTAGGTTTGCAATAAAGATAATCTAGAATTTACCACTTAAATAGAGGATAAAAATGCTTAGAAGTTGGACAAATGATTTGAACAAATTTTAGAATTTGATTTGGAAAAGGGGAATGCCTAGGGTTTAATGATTTAGGTACTTAAGGATTTGATTGATCTTGGATTTTAATTTTAGTTAACAAGTTAACTTGACTTATTTAAAATGGAATATATGTTTGGATTCAATTTCACCTAAACAATTTGAATTTTTATTTTATTCATTTATGCTTATTTTATTCTTAAATTTATTAAGAAAAGTAGAACCTATTAAAAAAATTAATACTCCCTACTTCGGTTAAGTCTATTAGGAATTAGTATTTTCCTGGGAAATGCAAGTTTCTATAGAAGATTCATCACTAACTTTTCTAAAATTGCTAGGCCATTAACCAAATTAATTAAGAAGGATACACCTTTTATTTTCACTTAAGAATGTTTGGATGCATTTACTCCTCTTATAAAAAAACTGACTGATGCCTCAATTATGGTTGCCCCAGGTTGGAATCTTCTATTTAAATGATGTGAGTGATTTTATAATAGGTGTAGTTCTTAGACAAAGGAGGGATAAGCAATTTCTACCTATCTACTATGCTAGTAGGACTTCGACGGATGCTTAAGAAAACTATATAACTATAAAAAAGGAGTTGCCAGTAGTGGTTTTTACATTTGATAAATTTATATCTTATCTGACAAGACTTTCTTTGAGCTACTAGGGAGCTACTTTCTACTATAGATCTTCTCATTGCGTTCAAAGGTTTAGTGTAACCCTTTATGATCACCTAGAATTTGTGATAAAATGTGTTTCTTTGCTTATCCATTTTATGTTCTATTTTAGCTTTCCTGGCTAACTACTAAGTTTTGCAGGTTCTCTATTCTAATTGAACTTGGGATTTTGTCTAAAGTTGTTGTTAACACTAATCACTATGAATTGAAATATTTATTGAATAAGTCAAATTAGAAGCTAAGATTAATTAGATGGATTTTTTTGTTATAGGAATTTGATTTAGAGATTAAGGATAAAAAAGGGGCCAAAAACTTGTCCTTAAATTTGGAAAACTCAGAAAGATTTTAACAAAATGATATTAATGATTCATTTCCTAAAGAGAGTTTATACAATATTAAAGAGGTTAGAAAATTTGAATATCTATAGTTTGTCGACATTGCTAATTGTTTTGGCTGCCAGGATCATTTCTAAAGAAATTCCCATTAGTAAAAGAAGAAATTCTTCTCTAACTCAAATAATTGCCTTTGGGAAGACCCCTATTTATTTAAGATTTGTGTAGACTAGATAGTTTATTGATTTGTTTTTAGACAAAAGGGTGAAAGGTTTAAGGTCACTACCATACCAATCCAGCTAGAGGATATTATCATGAAAATAGAATGGTAAAAAAAGTTTCAATTAGGTTTCTATTGGCCTACATTATTTAGTGATGCCTAAAGATAAGTTCAACTTTGTGATAAGTTTTAGTGGACAAGTAACATTTCCTATCTAGATGAAATGACCCATAATATTATTTTCATTTGTGAAGTGTTTGATGTTTAGGGAATCAATTTTTGGGTTCATTTTCAATTTCCAACAGAAATGAATACATCCTAGTAGCTATAGATTATGGCTTAAAATGGGTTGAAGATTGAGTTTTACGTACAAATGTTGCTAAGGTTGTAGTAAAGTTCCTTAAGAAACTATTTTCTTGTTTCAACATACTAACAACAATTATCAATTATAGGGGCACTCATTTTTATAATGCCCAATTTGAAAAGGTTACTAGGAAATAGGGAGTTATTAATAGGGCTGCAACCCTTTATCACCCTTAAACTAGTGGCCAATTAGAGGTAGCTAATAAGGAAGTGAATATTGGAAAAGAAAGTAGAACATCATAAGAAATGTTGACAACATTTAAGACACCAATAGGCGCTGCACTTTATAAATTAGTGTATAACAAGATGTGTCATTTGCTTATAGAATTTGAACATAAGGCATATTGGATAACTAAGTTCATTAATTTCAATCTTAATCTTAACAGGAGATACAAGGATGCTCAAAGTGAATGAACTAAATGAATGGAATATGATGGCTTAAAAAAATTCAAGGCTTTACAAGGAGCTATCTAAAAGGTATCATGATGGGATGATTAAGCAAGTCAAGCAATTCAGTGAAGGAGATCAACTTCTTTGTATAACTTTCAACTTTAACTGTTCCTAGGCAAATTGAAATCTAAGTGTTCTAGACCCTTTATAGGCAAGAGAGTTTTTCTCTATCGAGCTATAAATGTAACTCGTTCAAAAAAAGTTATGTTTAAGGTAAATGACCATCGATTAAAGTATTAACTTGGAGGGGAGTTTGACAAGCTCGAAGGAGAGGAGTTCAATCTTTATAATGATAAGAGAGTAAAATGGAGTGAAAACATCAAGCTAATGACATAATGCTTCTTAATAGGTAAACCAAGCTTTTTAACTTGGTTATTTCATTTCAATTAATTTTTATTCCAAATTTTTAGTTTTTAATTTCCACAATTTCATTTATATCTATATTAATTTTTTAGTTTAATATTAGATTTGTTTTTTGTTTATGGCTTTATAGGTGTTATTTTCCTCTTTTATGCTTTGGGTGTCTTTTTAGATTTATAGATTGAGAAGTGGGTGGAAAATTGGCTAAGTTAAAAAGGGAAAAAAATTTACATGCCCATCAACATGCTCACATTGTTTACCGTCTATACTAATATGCCATTGTGAAGAAGATACACAACCATGTTTAACCATGACAAGAATGCCAAAAAGTTACAAAAGATATACAAAAACTAGCAAGCTTGTGTTGTTAAAAGATTCATTGTGAGTTTCCAATATGTGTGTGTATTTGTTATCATATTTTTGTTTTTAACATGACTAAGATATATACTCATATTCTAGCCCATGTAAAACCTTGTCATAATGTGTTTATGTTATAAACCCATAAAAGCTCACCATGCTTATGTCTAATGTGTTCAACATGGGCCAGCTATACAGCTTTGTTGTTGCCAATATTGAACAAAATCAATTTAAAATTGCCTTTTCACCATCGAAATCTGCATTTTTCATTTTCTCTATCACTTCCCTCATCAAGGTGATGCTCCTTCATGTGTTTACTATGCAAAAACCCTTACCAACCTATTTTCTTTGAGATTTCATCAATTTAAGGTATGTTTCTTGCATTATTTCATTTCTTTATAGATTGTTTAGCATATTTTTAGGGGAATAGGTTTTGGATTCTATAGTTTCGTTTATTTTTGGGGTTATTTTAGATTACCTAAGAATTTGGAAGGTTTTATGAGGTTTAGTTGACATTTAGGGGATATATGCATAATAAAGAGACTTTTTTAGGGACTTGTTGAGCTATTGAGCTTTATCTTTATGAAATTAAATCCCTATGGCTATTATATTGATTTTTCACAAATTAAACTGTGCAAGTACTCATGTTTTGCATATTTTAAAATTTTATTAAACCTTTTGTGTTATCTAATTGTATAATATTTGAGAAAATTTGATATGATTAAGTTTGTTTAGGTCAATTAGGGTGTATAAATAATTTAATTCCAAATTTTATGATTAGTTGATACATGGGGTTATGTTTATTGATTAGTTTGAAATGTTTTGGTCTTAATACTATCATAATTATGATTGTTATGGAATCAATTTGTAACTAATTAATTGTGGGATATTATTTTGATGTTTATTTAATTGATTTATTATTCCATTGTTTGGGAAATTTCTATTATTTACACGTTCTGGAATAATGACAAAGAGATCATACACATCGTAATAAAGGTGTGAAAAAGAGGTGTTGAGTAAGAGTAGTGAAGTGCGTGTAATTCCCAACAATTACCTCGATAACTGATGTCAACAACATAATATGCCTACCGTGCAGCCTATGATACACTTCTTAGCACTAGCCCATATTGCAAGGTTCGAGAGGTAAATAGAAAACCTTTTAAAGAGAGTCAAACCATAAACTAGGCATGGCTAGAGCAGATCACACTTGGTATAGGAGCTTGAGAGCTTATTGCCATTGGAGGATGGGAATGCTTCTTTGCTATTGAGGAGCATGTATATCAAAAGCTTACCTTGGAGGTCCACACCACATTTATAATTGAGATGCGATATTACAGCTGAGATGTCGAGAACATATTCAGTTTTGGGTACTTGGGAGATACACAACATGAGCTACATTTGGTTCTTGTTGTGAAGGGACTATACATAAAGGACTTCATCACTATAGTGAAGTAAGTGGTTCTAACAATACACCTCCCATGAGGAGTTAATGAGAAGTCAGTTTGGTGAACCATTAACAAAGAATGGTCATACCAGCTTGTGAGGTCTAAAATAACACAACTGATATCTCTTTTGGTGAGACACATCCACACACTGGTTTATCACACATAGCTAAGAGAGCAGACAGTATCAGAGTGGTGAGGACTGTAAACATTTTCTACCTTTATAAGATGGTAAAGAAGATGCCCATCCTCATTGAGTATGCCTTTGCTTGTTTTTTTAAGCATCATCCCTACGACACCTGAGTAGGTTCCTTTTTCTTAACTTCGTAAATGACTAGATTAATATGAGGTATATGATTATTGGAGAGACTACATAGGATGACACAACAAAGGTAGATGGTACCCATCACTCTCAGAGTAAAGAGGATTTTGGGTCAATAGGGACAGGTCTACGTCTTAGTGGAAGCTTATAGTTATGACTAGAATAGAAGGGGACTGCCTTAATACATGGGAATAATTGTAGATGCTTGATGACCTATAATAGTCCACAGGAGAGCTTAAGCATCAAGATGATCAGTTAAGATTCTCTGTGCCCTTTTTCCTTATGCCCCCTGTGCCCCATTCATCTCAACCATTCATTTCCCTGTGCCCCATGTGCCCCATCCATCTTAACCATTCAATAAATGGGAGAGAGAAAAAATGAATGGTTGAGATGGATGGGGCACAGGGGGCACAGGGAAAAAGGGCACAGAGGATCTGAACTCTAAGCTGATTCCTCAAATGAGCACATTTAGGAGATAGAAAACACCTCCATATCGAGATCAGCTAAAGACTGCCTTATTAAAGAGATATATAGACAACAAATCTTAGGAGTGCAGCATACCATTTGAGAGGGACAGAAGGACTAATAGAGCATGTGAAACGATTGGACGCATAAGGTTAATATATGGAGGGGATACTTGCCAAGATCATAGAACACCTTGGAGTAACAATACCATCTCCACTAACGGGAGATGCCACAACATCATCGACCCTTTAGGGTTTGTTTGGTTAGAAGGTTTGGAATAGAATGGAACGTAACGTAACACACTTCTATCATTTGGTTGAAAGTTTCATAATTGAATGGGATAGAAGCGGAGGGTTTCATATTACGGTTCATTTCATCCTAAACAGTGAAAATATGAAACCTCCAATTTGGAGAGTTTAGGATGGAACGTAAACTAATAAATACATACTACCTAATATACCCTCAATAATTTTTCTTAATATCAATTATTTCTTCTA
>JANIIA010000006.1:36403806-36431615 GCA_027478495.1 Erythroxylum alaternifolium | reverse complement strand
CATCTTCGCGGGGCACGGATCCGGGTATCACTGTCGATATCGGGTTCGGGTCCGGCGGGAGTTGGGGTGTTACAACTAGGATGAAAGTTTGGAGATAATAATGGTGTTTAAAGTGTGCTGGAAAAATGTTAGTTGTAACATTTTCCATTGATTATGCATATGTAATTTAGCCATAACTTGTTCTATAGATATCTAAATGAGGTAATTTTTTATTTGGATTAAATTAGATACATATGGCTACATTTTTTATGAAGAAATTGAATTCAAATTCTGTCTTTAAGAGTTTCGAATTTTGACTTGAAGTTGAGTACTGGGTGTAGGAAAAAGTGCAGAAAAACTGGATACATAATGGGTTTTTGTTTTGTTTTCTTGATGAATTAATGTGAATCTCTTTGGGTGTTTTGTGATGAAATAAAATGAGTCTAGAGCTAAAGAAAGGGAGTAATGTGGTATCTTAAAATGGGAAGAATTAAGGTGATAATTAGAAGTGAAATGAAAGTGGAAATGAAGTTGAATATGTGTAGGAAGTCTATGATGAATGGGTAAATGTGTATGCTCAGTTTTTGGGTAATGATTAAATATATATTATGAATTGGTTTGTGAATGATATTGAGTTGAAATGGAGTTAAGAATGAAGAGTAATGAAGTAGGAAAATTGATCTTTGTATAAGTTGTGTTAGAAGTAAAATCTGAAAAATTGGAAGATGAGTGCTGGAAAATGTAGTAGCAACATGTTCACTGATGATGCTTCTGTGTTTTACATATAACTTGTGCTATAGTTATCTAAATGGAATGATTCTTGATTTGGAGTAAACTAGAGATATATCGATACAAATTGTCTGAAGAAATAGCTGAATTAGATAAAAGTGTCTTCATAAAAATTGTATTTTATTCTCTTAGCTTTCAAATAATATAAAGTTCATAATTTTTGAATATGGGAATTGAGAGATATGAGTTGTACAAGTTGACAACATGATCAGGTACAAACCAAAGTTTCAAATATGCTCAGTCTGTAGTATTTTGAGTATAACTCATAGAATACTGAACCAAATTGCATGATCTTGGTGTCATTAGACACTTAAGAGATAAGAGAACAATTTTCTAGAAGAAAGTATATTCAAATTACTTTATTTTCTTAGTCAAAAAGAACAAGGGAAGTTGACCGGAAAGTTGTTATAGAAAAAAATCTGAATTGACTAAGGAATTATGAATTTCGATTTTTAATGGTTTTATTAAGGTATAAACCATTAGCATAAATGATACTTATTTGAGTTTGGAAATATGAATGTTTACATAACGAGAATAATTTTACATAACGAGAATAATAGAGTGATATCTGGGATTATCATTGAGCATGCATTGTACAAAGTCCATATACACATTTGTGTATAAATAAATACTTAAGATTGTGCAATTATTAATGTGTATGCAATGTGTGTATTGTATAATATTGATGTACAGGATAAAATGTCTGCATCCAGAAATTTCCAGATCTTGGAAGCAAATGCTAATCTGGAGCGTATTGTGAGTCAACCTAGATGGTCTCATTTCATTGTTTGTGTTTTTTTCAATTTCTGCATTGAATTACTACTGATGTGAATGTGATTGTGATTGAGATAATTTCGGACATTAATGGTTCGAGGAGTTTGATAAATGTGAGAACATTGAAAGTGCTCCTTGTATGTAAATTTGATGAAATATGTGTTTTCTCAACTTAAATGTTGAATGTTGGACCATGTTTCGAAGAAAAATGTGAATGTGTATTTTAATGAAATATATGTATCCTCAACATAAATGTTGAATGCCAGACTAAGGTTCGATGACATGTGAAGGCGAATATGTTTGTGGGATTTTGAGCACTTTTAATTGACTGAATATATGTGATGCATTTCATTACATAAATGTATGAAACATAAAGGCTATTGTAACTGAAGTAGCCACCGAAAAAAGAGCTTAAAGCTCAAAATGTAAAAAAGAGCTTAAAGCTCAGACTGTGATCAGAGCCTCAGGCTGAGTTGTGAATGTACTCGGTATCCACTAAGGGATATGGGACATTATTTGATACAGCTCAGTATCCACAAAGGATATTGGCCAATAAAAAAAGGCACTCGGTCACAACAATAATAAAAGAAAGCGAGTCTCATAAACACTGCATATACATATAATACGTGTGTTTGACTGATTGAAATGTATTCTGAATATGATATCTGTTGAATATGAACTGGGAAATGAATGATCAAGTGATATGCGGTGATAAATGATTGTTAACGAAATGATGTGAATTATGTGATTATATGAATTGTATGCATTATGTGATTGAGTGAGCCATCGAGGATGGTCACTTATTAAGTTTGCAAAACTCACCCAAAATTTGCAATATTTTTCAGGCTCAAAAGAGTCATTATAGTTAGACAAATTAGAGTGTAACTACTGCATTCAAGTCAGAGAAAGAGGTCGGGATCAGTTTGTATCTGCATTAGTATTTTCTTATTTTTGTATCGAATTGAGTCTTCCACAATTATCGTAATGTGTATATTTGAATGTTTCTATTTTGTAATAAGTAGAAAGGTTGGTAAATAAGATTGATCTTGAGTGTAATAATAATAAATGTGTTTTTGATGTTATTAAAGAAAAGAATGGGCCCAATTTGATTATTGATTTCTGCATATGTGTGTTAAAAAAAATATTGTAACGAGATTTTACTGACTGATTGTGCTAGCTTGCCACCCTCGCAGGGTATGTTCTCGAACATCACTCAAGATGTGAGGTACGTGTCTTGCTAGAGTGGGGTGCTACAGTCTGCGTGTCTGCCTGATGCAGTCCACGACTATTATGTTATATCTTCTCATGTGTACATATCAATAATTCATACATTTTCCTTATCATTACAAAAAAGCTGGAGTTTAAGATGTTAAAATTATGAAAAGAAGAAAAAGAAGACACCTTCTATGTTTTATAACTTATTTACATTTTTGTGGAGATTTGAATTGTTTGAATCAAATTTTTTATGGGATCTTGTTTATGCAATTTCCTTCATCTGATTAACCTAAAATTTGTCCTTTTCCATACCTTAGCTAAACCACATTACACCTTTTTTGAAGTACCTTTTCATTTTTGCCTCTAATTTATGTTATAGTGGGGATATGTGATATGTTAGCAATGTTATGGTTAAGAACCCATCTATGAATCAATTTGAGAGTCTTATTGATATTCATCACAAACAATTTAAGTGAATCTTTGGTGTGAGGATTTTAAATTTTATGGCACTTGATTTCAAAAAGGTTATCAAAATTTCATTTGTATTGTTGGCCTTTGGAAATTTTATTCTATGATTGTTTAATTCTAATTATATTTTGATTTGGTTTTTAAGCCATGACATTTAAAATGTGAATATATAAGATGAGATGAAGAAGAGGGGGATATTAAGAATAATTGATGAATTAAAATTATTATTTGCTTGAGGACAAGAAAATGCTTAAGTGTGTGAAAGTTGATAAATGGTGATTTAGCCACATTTTAGCCCCATATATAGTTCATTTGTTTATTTATTTGAGTGATTTTATTTTTAGGTTTAATTCACTCATTTAAAGCAAAAAGGAACAAAATTAGACAAGTTTGGAGCAATTTGAAACTATTTTGATTAAATTATAAAGTGTATGATATTATACACATCTGTTTAGGAGAGTTCAGAGGCATGTTGAGGATTTCTTGCACTATATACTTGAGTTGAATTATGAGAAGGCCATGTTAATGCAACACACTCATGTTTATGCACATGCTAGCTTTAGAAACCCTTATTGTTAAATTAAGTTATATGAGCATGTTATGTTGATGCCTATGTATCTCTTTATATCCAAAATTAAAATTTAAATGGATAATATTAAGCTACAAATGAAGAAGAGGCAAAAAATACATGAAAAAGAAATCTTATAATAAAAAAGAAAAGAAGAAATAACCAAGAAACCGCTTTAGACTGGATTTCCATCAATATAGGGTTTTAGAGATTTCAAGGATTCCAACCATGTTTTCCAAGAGTTCAAGCTTTTTCTTTGGTTGTTTTTTCTATTATTAAGAGCTAAAAAACTTTCGGAATCTGGATCAGATGAAACTCAAGGTAAAACTTATAGTGTTTTTGATTTAATTCAATTTATTCTTTAGTTTTATTATAATTCAATTATGTGTTCTTTATTATCATTAAATTAATAACACCGACATATTATTTAATTGAGATTGAGAAATCTAATGTGTGAATAGATCTAACATAATTGAAAGGAGTTGCATGTAGAGATTGATTGACATAAAATCTTAGGGTTTAACCTAATTATGAAATTCATAAATAAGGCAATACAATCATAGGGGTTTTAATTAGAAAGATATTTCAATTAATTAACCTAGAATTAGGTGTTAATAGTCTTAAGAAAGATATTAATATAATTTAGTAATTTCCATAGTCAAATGAATTTTAGAATAAATTGGTTAATGACATCATTATTGCATGAGAAATCCCAATAGGGATTCAAAGTCCAAGTGCCATTAAATCATTTGTCTTATTTTAAATTTGAATTATCCTAGTCACCTTAATTATTGATTAGATAATAGGAAGAGTCATTACTAGTACTTGTAGTCCTTATAAGATCGACACTTGGAACTTTGAGGCCTATACTATAGAGCAATAGGTATATTTTTCTTGGATAGTCTATAGACTGTAGGAATTGAATTAAATATACATCACATGAGAGTCTGCCAATTTCCATTATAATTAGTCTTTTCATTAACAAAAGGCCAACTTTTTTATCAATGAACTAGTAGACTCAACATCATTGGAAGAAGGTAGGTCTCAAAGAGGTTTTAATTAACAAGATTATCTTTAAATTATCTTCTAAAGTAAGTATGAAGAAAAACATTAAGGGTCATGATACATTAAAAAAGTGTTTTTTTAAAGAAAAGTGTATATTAGATCTAAAAATGGAAAGAATGAAAATGAAGAATGTACCTATGTGGATAAACTTCCATCATATTCTAATATAATACTAGTATATTATATGATAAAGCTATTTAGCTAGTTATACTGAAAAACCCTATATTTAGATGAAGCAATGAAATATATAGAGTATGTTATGTTATATATTGAGGTTAAAATACATCATAAACTGCTTTATACTATACCAATTATTGAACTAAATAAGGATGACAAGTTGACATAATAAGGAGTGGACGCTAGTTACTTATGGAAACCAAGTCTAGCACATCAAAAGAGGCATTGGTAAATAATTGGCTAAATCTTAAAACATGAGACTATAACAAGCTAATGGGAATTATGGAGAAAGAAACTCCTATAAGTGTATATAAGTCTACGAGAATTGAGGCACAAATACAAGAAATAATCCATGATCTACTTGTTAACCTAAAAGGTCAACTATTACTTAAAGTACATGTTGTAGAGAATGCCAAGGTTAAAGAGAGAATTACTCTATACCCTCAACAGGCGAAAAAAAAGGGAAGAGAAGATAGAAGAGGAATAACCTTCCACTTCTCAATAGACTAAGGGGAAGGGGTAGACTATAAACTATGAAAATAGACAATGGAATAAGTTGAAGGATCTTTAATGGATCATGCTTCTAAGATAATGGAAACTCAAGACATCTACTCTTAAACAAATAGTAAAGAGGAGGAGAAAGCAAAGATACCATAATCAGAAAAAGTTAATAACTCCTTAAGCAAGGGTTATATGACTAAGTCTACTTCGATTCCTAAAAGAGAGGAACTTTTTCTTATGACTACAAGGAAGTTTAAAAGGAAAGTAAAAAAGAACGAGTTTCTCCCTCTTTTGATGTCAACTATAGTTTAGAATATTAGATGGTTTAATTACCCTAGAAAAATAGTAGGTAATTTATGATTTCTTGCTTTTAAAGATCTTATAAGTTTCTCAAGGATAAAATTGGAAGTTAAAACTTGCAACAAAAGATTTTGGTCCTTAAGAAAGAAATGATTCTTTAACCACTTATATTAGAATCATAGTAGGTTATAACCATAATAAAGTGAAATATTCCTAATGTCTTTAATAAATAAGCTCATCCATATAACTATTTATTTCTTACCTAATACTTCCACCACTTGTTTCACTTTTGTTTATGCAATGAACCTTGATTTTTCAAAGATTATCTCTTTGTAGAGACATAAAGAGCAATAATAATAATTTGAAATCCCGCTATATGATTCTAAAGGACTTTAACAACAAATTTCACTCCATTGATTTTGAAGGAGAAATTTTAGGAAATGCATCAATTAGATTTATATAGGTGACTTGATATAAGACGAGGATTTCTTCACCCAAAGCAATAGAAAAAGTGGGAAATGGTTAATAAGGATAAAGTTAGATGGGGCATGGTTAAATCAGCAATAGATGGTTAACTTCCCAAATATCATAGTCACTTTTTTTGACAACCTTACTTCATATCATACCGCTATTAAAATTCTTAATTTGACTGATGTGGCTAAGGTAAGATCCCAATTCATATTTAATAATTACTTGACAAAGTTTTGGGGATATCAAGAAGCTATGGAAAAAGGAACAAAAAAACAAATTCAAGGCTTCAAAGCTAACAAATGTATGAGAAGGCTCTAAGCAATGAAGGAGAAACTTAAAAAACTAAATTATAGCCATATTAACAACACTCATTCTACTATTCAAAGCACCAAAATTGTCCATAACAAAATGTAAAATAAATTGAATTATGATTAGTCAATGTAACTAAGATAGTAGAAGAATAACGTGCTTTAAAGGATTGCATCCAATAGTTTAGAAGCGTATAACTTATTAATAAAATAGAAAGTTAAAGATTCATAGTTCCCTTCCATTATAGGGGGAATATAAATAAGATTATCTACTTGATAAATCATAAAAAAGATAGAGTCTTGAGGCAATACGAGAAAAGACAATTGGCGCATACATATTTGTAAAACTTTTTAACATTCTCAACTAACATATCTCTTCTATATAGGTTCTTAAGTCATATATTATTAATAAATTATAGGACAACAAATAAAATTTCTATTAAAGCCATTTATTATAGTTGACATTAAAAAGCCCC
Source organism: Erythroxylum alaternifolium (assembly GCA_027478495.1). Lineage (NCBI taxonomy): Eukaryota > Viridiplantae > Streptophyta > Magnoliopsida > Malpighiales > Erythroxylaceae > Erythroxylum > Erythroxylum alaternifolium. The sequence goes on along the minus strand of JANIIA010000006.1, from coordinate 36,424,524 downwards.
TTTTCTCTTTGAATCCTAATAAGGTCTCTAGTTCAAATGGATTCAACCCTTACTTCTTTTTAAAATCATAGGAAATGGTTAAGCATCATATCTCAATTATAATTTTAGAGTTCTTTTATGATAGCAAAATATTGAAAGAGCTAAATTAATTTCATATTTTCTTAGTTTCAAAGACTCTTAAGCCTTCCTCTCTGAATGAATTTAGGCTTATTTTATATGGTGTTCTCTAAGTTAATAGTTTCAAGGCTTAAAGATTATATGACCAAAATAATCATATATATATATATATATATATCAAAGGTCATTCATCCAAGGCAGGAAAATAGGGGACAATATTCTTTTGGCTTGTCATTTACTTAAAAGATATTACAAGGTACTACCGTAAAAATTTTTGTAATGAAGATTGATTTTTGAAAACCTTTGACTACATCAGTTGGGACTTCATCCTTCATTCTATTAAAATTTTTTATTTCCTTAAAAATTTTATAGGATGGATTAAGCAATGCATTATAATTACCACCTAAAACATCCTTATTAATATAGAATCTAAAATTTAATTAAGGAAGCAAAATAGTTAGCACAACATTAGCATTGAAAGAAAGTTTGTTTACCATAAGAAATGCAAAGGGCTAAAGATTTTTAACTTATCCTTTACAAATGACCTGTTATTTCTCTTTGGAGTTGAAGTTAACTATATGAACAATGTGATAACTCTTTGCAAGTATTTAACAGACTCTCAGGTGTATCTATAAAAAAAAGTAATTTTTTTGTATATATTGAGGCTACTTAACTAGTATAATGGTTGTCCTATAGCTTAAAGATAATTAGGAAATCCTGTCTCCATCAAGAGACTAACTTACATATACTATAAGGCCCTTTTTAACACTATCCTCAAAGGAGTCAGTAATTGGAATAATAGGGTCCTATCACTTGCATGTCTATTATAACTTATTAATTTAATACTCAATAGCATTCATTTTCATTTGAGCTCACATTTCTCTCCCTAACAAGCTAATATGAGATGTTGAAAGGATCATAAGGAACTTCCTATGGTCTTAAACAATTTCTAACCATTTAAGGGCAAAAGTAAGGTGTTATGAAACCTATTTACCAAAAGATAAAGAAGGGGTAGGTAGTATTCCCATCTAGGTAATGAATAAAGTCCAACAACTAAAAGTATTTGAAGGATATTAGTAAATAAAGAGGCACTTTGGGTCAAATGGATCCACTCTTACATCTTGAAAGGAGAAAGTTTATGGTAAATTAAACAAAAATTGAATCTCTCAGAAATAATGTATCAACTTTTAAAGATGAGGGATAGATAAATAATAAGATTAAGTACAATATTAGGAATGGAATTGTAACTTATTTATAATATGGTTATTAATGTGAGATAGGTCTTCTTCCCAGGATACCTAAATTATCCAATTAGAGGGATATACTGATAGATCAATCTAAAATGAAAGAATTAATTAATGGGTATGCATAGTCCTAAAACTTGATAGGTTGCTTAATCATTTTCAAATCTTACCTAACTATTCTAGATAAAATGGATTTAGTAGTATGGTTAAGACATCAATCAATATTATTAAAAAAAACTTGCCTAAACATATTTCAAGGTTCTATACCTAAAGTACATATAGTTGCAGACTATTATTGTTCGAACAAAACCTTTCCAAGTTTTTATTCATTTTATAGTTATCCCTTAAAAATAGACTTAAAATAGTAGATAGTCTAAGTGGAATTAACCTAAATATAAACTTATAATACAGACTTTACATTGTATGGAACTTTGTGTTATAGCAACTTGAGGTTATGGGGTTATGGGCTTCCTTAGCATCTTTATTAGATGGATTGAGGCATATGTAACTACTACATCTTTCTCTATACTTATGAAAGGGACTCCTTCCAGTTTATTTAAGGGTGCTAGAAACCTTAGATAGGGAGACCCTATCTCCCCTTATCTCTTCATATTATGTATGGAGGCATTTACTCTTCTATTGAGCCATAATGATGCAAATGAAAACATCTTCAAGTATCACAGTAAGTGTAAAAGGGCCTCACTAATAAGCTTATGTTTTGTAGCTAATCTCTTGTTGCTTTGTAAAGCTTATACAAGATATATGATAACTTTGATGTCTACCTTGAACCAGTTTAAGGATATGTTTGGTTTGGTTGTAAAACTCAATAAAAGTCACTTTATTTTTATTACTAGTGTACAACATATGGGAGTTAAAGTTGCTCAAATCATAGGAATGAGAAAGAAACTTCCTACTCTCCTATACTAGGGGTTTTCTATTACTACAATGAGAATTTAATGAATGATATCATTTATGAGAAAAGATTCAAAGAAGGCTTGATTTTTTTATAAATAAGGTACTTTAAGTGCAACTGATTAAATCAATACTTTATTCCTTGCATATTTACTAGAGTTCACACATGTTCCTCTCTGATGGTGTCATTAAATTAGTGGAGAAGTTGACAAGGGAATTGCTTTAGGAAAAAAACACTTTAGTTAGAGGTTATGCAAAAGTTAAATAGACTAATGATGTTAAGCCTAAAAATGAAAATGGGTTGGGAATAATTCTAGTACAAATACCAAAAAATGTTGACGTTGAAAAGAATTCAAAATGTAATGCAGGACAAAGAAGCTTTATAGATTAAATAGTTGCATAGTTATATTCTCAAACATAATAACATATACTGCATCTTTTCAAATCCTCTCACTAATGACTTAACTTTAAAGTAAAGGAACATCTTGGAGCCTAGTATTTCATACAAAATTGGTAATGGAAGTCAGGCATTCCTTTCGTTTGATAATTAGGCAGATTATTCTTTAATTAGAATCCTAAAGGTTGTTTAAGCTTTGAATAACTTTCCTATTATGGAAAAAGTCAACTCTCTCATTAAAGATGGGCAATGATATGGATTTCCTAGATAGCTTGAATATTCAACTCCAAACTATCTGCCAAATCCTGGAATGCAAGATAGTGATTCTAGGTTAAAGCATTCTCCTAGCAAGATTAATAACATACTTTGCAGAAAATGGTTAGTTCAAAGGGGTTAGGTTGTAAAGTGACATAATCTTTTATGGAATAAGGATCTTATGCTTGGAACTTCATTTTTACTTTGGCTAACAAAACTAAATGGGTTGAGCTCAATAGACAAATTGGTTTACTTATATAAAGATGGGGTATATGTGCTCTGTAAAGAGGAAGAAGAAATTAGGTCCCATGTATTTTATGAATGTAGCTTTTTTAAGGCTCTATGGAGAACTGTTAAGGAGAAGTGTTATTATAACGTCAATGGAAACTCTTTTCAAGACATATTGCAATGGATGTAATATCAATATGACATGTCTAAAGCCAAGTGAGGGGGGGAAAAGTAGCTAAGTTAATGGTGTTAATAATTAGCGGACAACTTGTTTCCATAAATATGGTGAAGTACTGTAGTGTTTATTTAGCTAATTTTCAGAGGTTTAATTAGACTAATTATATGTTAAATTGTGCAACTTAATTATAATCTTGTATGTGGGAACTATAACCTATTAGGTTTAGTAGCATAAAAGCTTGGCATTAGGGATGGTTCACCTAGAGCTCCTTTTGTACTTTTCCTATTTATGATTAATTTAATTTTTTGCTTTTAAAAAAAAAGGATCTAAATTGCATCAATCATCTATATTTTACATTTCAATACACTGATACTTCATGTTTATAGGCAATTTATCTTTTTAGTTTACTGATTAAAAAGAAGTTGTAGAATGTGTAATCAAAGATTACAAATTGAGCTACGGAGATTATACAAGATTTAAAGTAGCATTTGGATGCATAATATATGCTTTATGGCAAGAAAGGAGTGTAAAAGTTTTAAAATATGTAAAGTAAAATATTCAAGTTGTGATGTAAAGTATTTTCAGTAAAACCAAAGGAATTATCCTTTATAAAGCCTCCTTTATAAATCTAAGCAATGAGATAACAAGGATATGGAGTAAACATCAAGACATATGGTAAAGAGACGGCTTAAAAGGATTATTCGAAGCAATATTGGCTTTGAATTTAGTATATTAGAAAGTACTTGTATTGGGTTGATATCATAAGATAGAAATTGGAGTAGTGTTTGTAGAATGCATTAAATCATATGCTTTAATGAATGCAATTCTATTGTAATGCTTGTAAAGAGAGTTTTTTCAAGTTTGTTTATGATTTAGCAAAGGGATTAGCCTTGACATGTATGTCCTCGTAGCCTTATATTCTTTAGTTGTATTCCCTTATAGGTTTTTTTATTTCCATCAATTTATTTCAATTTTAAAAAAATCTGTGTCTAAATGAATAGCTTAAGAATTATGTACAAATTGACTAACCATTTACTACTAAATTATTGCAAGCTATGCATAAAAGTTATAAATTGGAATTCCAATTAGTATTTGTTATTAATCATATTAACTACTTCTTCATTATCTCCTTTTAGCTTATAACTAGCCTTAAAAGGCTCATCTTGTGATCAAAATATGTGATCTTATTATTTTGATAGTTAGTGACTTATATGTGATTTATAATATTTAAAAATAATTAAAAGCTATTGTGATTTCATATATATATATATATATATATTCAATTGGTTTCTTAAAACTTGGTTTAACATAAATAAATTCTTTCTAGGATAAACCTTCCCTTGTATTTTTATTTTTTGGTAACTTGAAAAAATTTTATTACTCAAAATTAAGAGAAGCACAATTAGGAATAACATAAAAGGTTAGTTATAGATATAAGTAGGAGGATACCTATAAGACCTAATGAAAGAACCACTTAATATCATTTATAGTAGCACTAAGAAACTTCATAGTATTTCAAAAGTTACAAATCATAAAGCTAATTGATTTTAGTAATTTCTCAAGAGTTTTGCTTGAGTCAAGATTGTTCTTCACCTTTTAGTCATAGGAAGGTGGTGGTTTGTGTTTTTAAGGCTATGAGTTTTTTTTTTCCACAGAGATTCTAGTTTAGATACTCTAACATTGGTTAATGAGAAATTGATGCATTTCGTTAAGTAAGCTTCCATTAATTAATTGGTCATCCACCTTAGAAGAGTATGGACATTCCTCTCTTCTTATTTGAAGATCATGTTGTTCCTTTGTGACCAAATACTATATACATAATAAATAAGTGTAAGTTTGTGCAATGATACACTGCCTTAATATCACTTAAAAAAAGACATGATCTAAGCTAAAGTGTACCTTTAGGAGTTAGTCTAATGCACATTAAACGTGCTTATAAGAAAATTCTATAGAAGGAATGTGTAATTACATTTGGAAAATTATATGGTTATTTTTAAAAAGAAAATGTTGTTTAATTTTCATTTAAACTTCTTCTAAGTCAGCACAATGGAGGATGCTCATTTTTTTTACGTTGAATTATTATAAATCCCAAGTGAGACTAGTAAGATATAATGATATAATTCTAGTATAGTTCTAGTAAGATATTTATAATTCTAGTATAGTTTATCTTTACCTCTAGTGCAGTTTATTTTTATTATATAGTTTAAGTAATACCTTTGTTATGAGTTAGATTTGTAAATTTCTCAATTAAGACGTTAGCTATACTTATCAAGGCAATGATACATTCCCTTAATATCGCTTAAAAAAGGACATGATATAAGCTAAAGTTTACCTTTAGGAGTTAGTCCAATGCACATTAAATTTGCTTATAAGAAAATTCCATAGAAGGAATGTGTAATTACATTTGAAAAATTAGATGGCTATTTTTAGAAGAAAATGTTGTTTAATTTTCATTTAAACTTCTTCTAGGTCATCACAATGGAAGATGTTCTTTTTTTATACTTTGAATTATTATAAATCCCAAGTGAGACTAGTAAGATATAATGATATAATTCTAGCATAGTTTATCTTTAGCTCTAGTGCAATTTGTTTTTATTATATAATTTAAGTAATACCTTTATTATTAGTTAGATTTGTAAATTTCTCAATTAAGACATCAGCTATACTTATTAGCGGTCATTTATATTCTATTATCTTCTTAGCCAATGTAAATTTTATAAGTTCTCAATTTTTATTTTTGGCTAAAAGTTATATCCCCTTAACCATACTTTTGCCACTATGATTTTTATGTTGATTTCTTCTATCCTTATGAAATAATAAAAGAATAGAAAAAAACTTTATAAGAAAGTGACAAAGACCTATCTGATGTAAACTTAAAGACAAGATGTCAAATGCATCGTCTAACTCCTTTTTAGTTGCAATGAAATGTTAAAGAATTTAAAATATAGTAAAGGTAGTAGTTCAGAGCTTGATTTCTTGTAGCTAAGTCTAGGAATGGTGCTTGGCGAAATAAAGTGTTATTAAGGACCTTATGTCCCTCTTTTTTAGTAAGCATACTATGGTAAGTCTCAAATTGTATATTCTTCTAACATTTTAATCACAATTGACTTTTATTCTCCTTTTTTTCATTATATCGAAGGATAATGAATTATAAAGTGATCATATTTTTCACTTTAATGTTTAACTTTTAAAGTTTTCAATTCATCTTTTAAAATTTTAAAATTGGAGAAATCAATTCAAAATATTTTCTATGTTACTATTTTATTAATTTATCTGCTAAAGCACCTAAAAATTGACATTTGGATGGGTTACATAGCATCTTCTTTCCGGCATAATGTTTTTGCATCAAGTGACCACACTTTAAATATATAGTCACCAAGGTATTTATTATATGAGGTTTAAAAACTATATTCACAAAGATAAAGAACAATATAGCCCCTCTAAATGTCAGTCTTCACATGTAATCAACCATATTAGTAAAATGTAAATGGAGACAATTTTTCGAATTAAGTTTTCTAATTTTTAAAAATCTAAATACTTAATAAAAATTTTAAAAATTGGATATAAAATAAATAAATATAAAAATTTTGGTTTTTTTTTTAATTTATCATCCCTTATATTAAGTAATTTATAATTTAGAGACACTTTTATATATAAATATTTGATATGTTTGCTATTTTTAATTCGTTATCTCTTATATTAAGCAATTTATAATTTAGACCCACATATATTTAATATTTGAGGAGATAATATTCATTTGAAGAGGTGATTGGTTAGGAAGAAAAAGTGATTTTGTTTCGTAAAGGTAATATTCATACTTATGATGACCTTTTTAAAGGCATGGTGATCTCGGTTAGATACTTTTTCAGTAGCTAAATAATATATTGTGTAAATTACATTGAACTTCCAATGGCCTGGATATTTTCCATGTAATTTTTTATTTTTAAAAATTATTTAACACTTAAAATTATGTTTTTTTTCACCAATATCTCTAATGTCATTTTTTTAGAAAACCTAATAAAGAATAATAAACGAATATTATATTGTTTACCATTTAAAACCCTAATACCATTTACCATTTACCGTTTACCGTTTAAACCCTAATATCGTTAACCATTTAAACCCTAATACCGTTTATCATGTTATGGGACATAACATTTATTTTGGTAGAGCCATGTATCACAAGTAGTACTGTGTCTTTTTTCTATTCTTTGTTAGGATTTCTAATAAAGAATGACATTATAAGTACCAATGATATAAATAAATAACTTCAAAAAAGTAAAAAATAATTTTAAAAATCAAGAACTAAAATAAAAGAGGTTCAAATCATAGAAGAATACAATATAATTAACTATAATAAATAAAAAATACAATTAAGGATAATTTTTTATTATTATTATTGTTATTTATATAACAGGGAGACTCGATTTATAAATCCTCATAAAAAGCTCTTAATTTCTTTCATTTTTATTATTCTTAAAATAATCACCCATATTCCAATTTTCTAAAATTTTTAAAGGTCTCATTGATAAGTATCATTAATAATATCGTGAAGATGACCATGCTTCGTATTAACACAAATGGCAAACGAATCCAAAATTTTTATCATTTTCTTGAATTTTATTATATGTGATTTACTATTTCAAGCCTTTAATAAATTTGGGAGATCATTGCAACTTTTTATTAAGTAATCACAGGAGTTACTTGTAAGGCAGAAAATTTCATATAACAAATAAGATGGTTCGACCATTCTTTTTGCTTGCACTCACTATAACAATAATGTTATCGCAAGGAACATGCCCTTCAAAATTGAGGTCATTAGCCGTGGTGGTGGCGATAATAGAAGATCCAGGGGTTAAATAACAAAAAGAGTAAGTTAAACAGAGTAAGAAGTAGGCAAAGACAGCTGTTTTAGCCTACAACGTAATAGACGTGATATCAAGCTTCATTACTTATAGATGCAACGGTTTTCATCTTTGCCCAAAAAATAACATAGTTAACATCAAGACTTAAGCTTGCTTAGAGCTGTCAATAACAATATGGGATTATGCATTTTGATTTAAGTTTTCTTTAAAAGATAAAAGAATTCATTAAAGCAATAAAACGCATTAAATGTTTTTTACAAAGCTAGATCAAACATAATGAAATACATTGCTTTTTATAAAATTCCTAGGAAGAAACTAGAATTTAGAGATTTCATTGACTTCTAGAGAAAGAGCTCAACTTTTCTTGAATGTGATGTGTTGCTAGTGTTTCCCTTATTCAACAATGTAACTTGTGAATTATGACATGCTTATCTTGTTAAACAATCTTTGGTTTGTTTTTCTTTAGATGATATAGACTGTACGATTGAAACTAATACTTAAGCAAACTCTATCTTTCCCTATTAATTTGAATTTATTATAAACCCATTTCAATATTTTGTTCCAATTTGATATATGACATTATAGGTTAAGAGTGTGTTAGATGTTGTCCTAAATGGAGGATGTGTAATCACACTTAAAGTAAAGATGATCAGTACTTTCAAGCTTACAGTAACATAGCTCACATATCTTGTCATGAGATCCCATAATCCTATCTTTAGTTTTTAATCTTCTCCTAGTTACAATACAAGTAGTAAAAGAAGCTTTTGCTTTTAAGGACCCTTTCTAACAACATTATACCATATAATGAGAGGGTTCGGGGGCTTTAGAGCTTTGATGCAAGAAGAATTTGTATAGTCTTCATTAGATCTTAGAGACCAGATAGGTTTATTTGAAGTAGAAAAATTAGGCATATAGCTTGGAACTAATTATGTAGTCTTTAAGCACCCCTACCTTGAAAGTGTCATGAGTTGTTCACAATTACATTGCTGACTCTTACCTGAGAAGGGATTCTAGAGTGAAGAGAAGAGATATCTTCTCTTAGCCATAACCTTGTCATACCAAAACCATATTCCTTCACCATTCCTTATCTGAAATTTGATGAAAGGATAGAAACTAAGTCTATTTCTCATAATCTGAATAAACGGTTAGGAGAACTGATTCCTTTCAAAAATTTTCCATAGGATGGTTTCCCTAAGATAGAACTCATTAATCCATTTACTCCAAAGAGATTCTTTATCATTAAACAGTTTCCAAGTTCTTTTCGCTACTTGCATAGATTGAAAAGTATGAATAGCTATGAAGCTAGGTCCCCTTTCCTCTTTTTGCCAACATAGTTGGTCCCATTTGATTTTAACACTTCTAGGATTGTTAACCTTACCATACCAAAGCAAATTCTTAATGCAATTTTCAATCTCCTTAGTAATTCGTTAGTGAGTAGGAGATGAGAACTCCAATGGGAATGGAGATTGTTCAAAATAAAGATGACTAGTTGCACTACACTACAATGAGACAAAGCTTTATTCTGCCAACAATTGACGATTTTAGTATATTTCTCCAGTATCTTTAAGCAAAGCTAATATTTCAGCTTTTTTGTTGAAATGGGAACCCCCAAATAGGTGAAAGGCATACTTTGGATGTTTAGATTAAAGATCTATTGTAGTCTCTAAATATTGGTTAGATTGGAAGAGATGTATATTATGTTCTTACCTTGATTGACTTTTAATCCTGAAATCCTACAAAGGCTCATGAGGGATTGGTGTAAACTTGAAATTGATTCTTGATGAGTTCCATAAAATAATAGTAGATTATCTGCAAAACAAATATTGGAAAGAGATAATTCCTTGTATTTATAATGAACCTTGAACTCAAGTCTTTCAGATATGTTGTTGAAAATAATCTTGTTTGGTACTTTCATAGCAATGATAAAAAGATAATAAGAAAGAGGATCTCCTTGTCTTATGCCATTTGAACCTTTGAATTGCTTAGTAGGGGCTCCATTGATGAGGATATTGTATGAAGGTGATAATATGCAGGAATAAATCCATTTAATAAAAAAGTTGGGGAATCTAAACCATTCTAAACATATAAGTACGAAATTCCATTGAAGTCTATCAAAAGCTTTAGTCCTAAGTTGTAATTCTCGTCAATTCTTGCACTAATAGAATATTATCATAAATATTTCTGTCAGGTATGAATGCTCCTTAAAAATCATCTATGAATAGGTTCAAATTCTCCTTAAGTCTATTTGTAAGAAGCTTTGAAATCACCTTCTAGATGGTGTTGCAACAGGAGATTGGTCGAAAATCATTGAGACAACTTGCATTGGGAAGTTTAGGAATCAAGAACATATGAATAGCATTGATTTCCCTTAATAACTTTCCTGAATTCAAAAAACTCCATAACAATTTACACAAGAAACTGATCTATAATGTGCCAACTTTTCTATAAAAAAAAAGGCATTGAAGCCATCAAGGTCTGGTGCTTTCATAGGATTTAAATTGAAAAGGATTAATTTAATCCTGCATAGTAAAAAGTTGTCAAAGCTTCATTAAAATCTCTTGAGTTAAAGGAGAACCAATAAGATCTACCAATTCTTGCAAATTTGAAAGACCAATCGTAAGGATGACAATGGGCCGACCCATGGGCTAGCCTTCACCAAATTTTTTAAATTGAAAATATAGAATACCTTATTTTTTTTCAATTGGATTCGAGTCTGCGCTACCCAGGCCTAGGCTTACCCAAAGCCCAACTCTTTTAAGTAAAAAGATGTTGTTTTGCTTAGAATAATTGAGTCTCGAGTCAATTTGAGTCTGGGCTATGGGCCAACCCATTGAAAACAACTAAATTTAGGCCCATGAGTCAAAAATTGTCATCCTTAATACCAGGAGCAATTGTATCACCAAGTAGGGAATAAAAATAGTTGAATATCATACTCCTTATGGAATCTCTATCAGTAACCATATGGTTGTTAGAATCTAAGAGACAAGTTATCTTGTTAAGCCTTCTCCTTGCCAATACTGAATTGTGATGGAATTTAGTATTGAAATCCCCTTCCCTCATCCGATTAATTCTTTCCTTTTATATAAGTAACCAATTATGTTCTTGAAGAGCTTCCTTGTACTTCTCTAGCTTAATAGTTTTAGTGTTTTTGAGTATTGTATTGTCTGGTTGTTTATAACAATCCTGATGTGCTCTTCTCAACTCTTTTTTAGCTTCTTGAAGCTTCATATTAGAAGTTGACTGATTTATTCTATAGAAGCTCTTTAATTTATTTCTAAGAATGTTGAGCTTTCTCATTAGTTGAAATGTTTTACAACTGTCAGTCCTAAGATTCCAGACATCATATAAATCCATCTTTGTCAATTAGAAAGTTGAAGAATTTGAATGGAGAATTGAAGACAGTTGGAGGTGAGAGGTTTAGTACCTTTATGGCGGAGTTATCTGAACATAAAAGGACTCTAAAGTTGGCATAAGAGGTGGGGAATTGGCTCATCCATAAGGGATTCACCAATATTCTGTCCAAATTCTTTCTAATAAGGCATCTTCCTTGTTATTCGTTACTCCATGTGTATAAACATCTAGAAAATCTAAGATTAGTCAATTATACTTTAGTAACAACACGCTCTAACTCTCTACTAGGATTTGAAGCATTGATCCTATCACCCTGTGCTTCAGAGGGGTGTAATACACAATTCAAATCATCTGCAACTAACCATAGAATATTCATAAATGAACAAATGGAAAAAAATCCCTTCCATATCTTTACTCTCTAAAATTCGAAGTTGGCGGCATATATGATAGTAATCTCCATCTCATTTCTTGTTTCAAAAAGTTTGCACTTGAGGTGAATCCATTGGTATGATGTTTTAATCACACAAATCTACAATTTCTGAGTATCATAGGCTAACAAGATCCTACCATTATAGTGGAATCCATGATTTGATTCATGCTTCCAGCTTTTATCTAGAAATGTCATAGCCTTCTGGAGATTATGAGTTTTTATTCTTGTTTCCAGAAGTCAAAGCAAAACTGGTTTTCTTTCTATCAAAACATCTTTAGCAATTTGACCTTTAAGAGGCTCATTAAGGCCTCTAATGTTCCAAAAAATCATATATATTTGTACATTTCACTAACCCCCTCCTTTGGGTGTTCTTCTCTTCATCCCTAATCTTCTATTAAAGACAGGGGTGAATTGTTCCTTCAACAACTGTAATTCTTTAGGAAAATCCTGCTGGTAAGTCTCTTTTTCATGCTCATCTTCCGTTTGCTCCATATTCGTTTTCCCTTGTCAATAGCTGAAGTAATATCATGATCTTCACTCTACACCTCTATATTAGCAATCTGCTCTTCAAAAATTGTCCTTCCTCTACCCCTTCCTTTGTCACTAGCTGGAGTAATATCATGATTTTCAATTTGCATCACTATAACAACATTCTACTCTTCAGAGATTGATTCTTCCTCTATCCCCATTAACTCTTTGTAGTCACCGTTAGCAAACCTTTCCCAGTTGGCTTCCATATTTGTTGTCCCATTTGAGGTTTCCAATTGTAGGATAATTGAATTTCAGATTTTACTAGCTCATTTGCAACATTAAGTTTCATAATTGACAATGACTTCGGGAAGTGGATTCTTATGATTTATCTCCACACAAACTCCAGCATAACATACCTTCTCAAGCTTAGCAATGGTTGAGTTGAATGCCACTGGTTTTTGCACTGCACTAACTAAAAAGCTTAAGCCATCCATTGACCAGTAATCTAAAGGAATGTTTTGGAAATTGATCCAAAATAGAATGGATTCAATACTATTTTTATCAAATTTCAAACCAAGTATCAATTTCTGGATAAACATGGGTTATCCACCCACATGCCAAATGCCAACTTCCAAAATTTTACCCGTGCTATCATCATCCACAAACTTGAAAAGAAATGTATCTTCGTCAGTGAGTAGAATCCTCTCTAACCCCTTACTACCTTGTCTTGTTTAAGCTCAAATTTGCATGAAAGGGTAAGCTGGTCTCTTGTTAAAAAAAAAAAAAAAAAAGACACCAACTAATGTAGTATTCAAGATCTTAGCTTCTTGAAGAAGCTCAATTAGGGGAGAAACTATACCATCAATTAAAGTGGAAGAAAAGTATTTAGGCTTAGCTATGGAAGGTTCTGCAGAAACAACCTTCTCAACCACTCAACACCACTGAAGTTTTCAACATTTTGCTTGGACTGATCCCTCACATTGTTTACAGCTAACAATTCTTGTATCGTAGGAAGTTGGTTCAGCATTGTTTCTAAGGGAGTGGAGCCTCCCTCGAAAGTAACCATGGAACTTCCTAAAGTAGAAAGTTACCTTAAGAAAGCTTCGAGCCCACTAAAATATCTGCTGCAAAGTTACTGTTCCGAGGGATTTTACTGTTCATCCGAGAGTTCCTCCAAATGATTCCAGATGTTAAATGATAACTCAAGTTATACATATATTTCTAATCAACTGATTCGTGTGCAACAACTCCTAGGCCAATCCCGTTTTGTTTGAAGGTTGTTAGAGACAGAATATTATTTCTTGGTTAACTTGCGCCCACGACTTTTTGACAGATTTAAAATGAAATGGACAAAACAGAAGGGAAAATTGGCCTATATATAAATATGTTACACAAGGTGAAAGTAGTTTCTTATCAAGTCCTAAGAGAAGCTAAGAAATTCTATATGCATACGCCGTACAGAAGAAGATATTTTATTGGAAACCAGTGAAACAATACAAAAAATTTAGGAGCCTATGTTTTTTAACTTCTGGGTGAAGTTGGTTCCACTGTGGGTGAACCAGGTATATATGGAACAAATCCACGCCCACCGAACATTGGTCTCATGAATCTGTCATCAAATTTTCTCCACCAGTAGTGAACAGTTGTAGTGGGATGACTTATTAGCAGCCTTAAACTGCTAGCCTTATTAGCTCGTTGACTGCTTCCATCGTCGCTTGGATCATCATTATCCTCAAGGAAAAGCTGCCTTATGTCTTCCAAACTTGGAAAATCAGTTGCATCTGAATCCATCTGTTTTCTATTTCTTAGCAGCACTGCTTCTATTAGAGGTTTTGTTATGGACCCAAAAACCTGTTTGAAAACCCAACAGTCACGTTTATGCTTTACTATGTAACAAGGGATTCAATCCACAGTGGACTTACAATCGTACTGAAGAGAACAACAATTATGGTACAGGTGATCATTAGCGCAGAATCTGAATTTGTCTTCTCCGTTTTAGAAAACTGTCGTTGCAGAGTGACTATTAGTCAAATATTCTGTTTGATCTTAGCTGGTGTGCCAGTTGACAGTTAATTACATACCTGATTATAAGACAAAGCAATAGTAACTGCCCCTCTCATTAGCCCTGCCCACCACATAATAAACTGAGATTTTTGAATGGTTAGCCAAGTCGTTGGTAGGTAGGATGATATAAAAACAAACTATTTCCTGTATTTATCACCTGTTGTTTAAATTGAATTTTTGTACTCTCCCTCTTCTGAGCACAGTTTAGGATATTTGCAATTGGGAAGACAAATGCTGCCCTGCCAACTAACACCAAAGCAAACAGGGTTGAACTTACAGCAATTGAAGTTCCTGCACTGAATCATATATTCAAAAACAAATCAGGGATTTGGTCGAAAATTGCTCCCGATAGACATGCTTGGCAAATTGTGTTAAATTACCTTGAATTGCTGTCTCTCCATTTGTCGATGTCCAAGGCATCCATGCCAACATATAGAAATATAAAAGTCTCCGCAATAAATGACATTGTTGCAAAAGCGTGCCTGAAATAATCAACAGTCATCAGATTAGATTTAGTCAACTAGGCTTGTTCACAGTGTCCTACAAAATCGTAAGAAACTAGTTAACTACATAATTGCTTTTCTTTCTACTTCAGCGTCTTTGTTTACCACTGCCCTATAACATGATCTTCAATACTTTAATACTAAATGCACCATGATACTTCTGAATCTGTGTTCTCTTTTGACAGCGTGAATCATAAGATTCCCAAGTCTGGTTTTCGTGGAACAAATGAGCCTTTAATGAGCAAGAGCACTTCTCACTGAATTAGAAAGATAAAGGCAATCTAAAATGACCATTTTCCCTGTCTTCCATTTTAGTCATTCCTGCATCTTATAAAGCCTACATATCCTGAGGAAAATGTAGAAAACAATGAACAATAGCAAAAATAGTAGGCAACAAAGAGAATCCTGAGAGACTCACTTGGTTGTTATCCTTGAGCTTTCAGTAACGTTGTGCCATGTGTAGTGCGACATTACAATACCACAGAAAAAAACTGTCAAAATTCCGCTGAGACTTAAAAGCTGCAGGAAGTAAAAGATAATAGCATCTCAGTGTGCATGATGCTTCAGTGAAAGTTTTAGTTATCAGAGTGAGGTAAATTTTATGTTTCTGCATTCTGTATAAGGGCCTCTTTATCTCCAGCACATAATCCTATTTCAGTTGTCAATTGAACCATATAAAATCATAGCAGCAAAAACCATACTCTGGTGGTTATAAACAACAGAAAGAAAGAGTATAGCACAACCTGAGATCCCAATTGTCCACTCAGTTGATAAATCAATCATGGTTTAGCTGAGAAATCTATTGGCATAGCTTATTTAGTTCAACATTGATATACATTTGTATGTTTGTGTATATATAGGTAGGGCAAGTACTACCTCTGCGAGCATGTATGATAAATACGCCATAAGCATCATAAGTGCAACTTCACGATCTGTGGAATGCCTGTTCAACACAACAACTAAATCAGCGCAATTGCGGCATATACAATTCATGACTAAAGTAACCTCCTCGAACTTGTTAATTCTAGATGGGAACAGCTCTTGGAATTAGTGACTCTTTAGCTCAAGTATGAATATGTTCTATGCTGCCTTCTATTATGTTAAATTTTATACCTTATCAGCTGATTCCCTGAGGATGGACAAAATGGATATGTTCTCTGCTGCCTTCTCTTTTGTTAAATTTTACACCTTATCAGCTGATTCCTTGGGGATGGACAAAATGGATATGCTTAAGTGTTGTTCTTGATGTGCTACTATGCTTAGTGCCTAACTTGTTAACAGCGAGCATGGTGAATTTTATAGGCTCTCCTCTGTAATTAATTTAAATGTTTGAAGCATTAAACTTCATATGAAGGAAGAAGGTAACATGCATAATACATCTGTTAACCACTCTAATGATTGAACATAAGACAAAGATCATCCTCACCCTCCATTTTCTTTTGCTTTCATCTATCAAAAGTTCACCATTTTCATTCTTTCATGTAAGTGAACATAGAAGTATAGATTTGGATGTGATCGATTATTTAAACTTAGACATTGAAATTTCAGCAAGATATAACCTTTTCAACATAGAGATAACTAATTTCAGGCAGCACTAAACAGAGAGAGAATAAGATGAGCAAGCTATTGTACCTTCCAAAATAAAGTGTTTTTATGATGTATGCACTTAAAAGGCCCACCTGCAGTTGTTATAGCAAGTTAGTTAAAGCAGCAATTCAACCAAACATACACATACATACATACATACATACATACATACATAGAGGGAGAGTGAAGAGAGATATATGAAGTGTGCAAACCCATGAACAGATATTCTTAAACTTATAGGAAGGAAAATGAACCACAGGGAAGATACAATACCAACAAATGGAAGGAAGACAATATAATGCATCTTTAGATGGATAAAAACTTGACTCTATTATTTACATACATGGAAGAACATGCGGGTCTACTTACTACTAGACCTAGAGCAGTACTGGTGAAGAGGAGGTAAAGAAAGGTTCCCAACAACTTTAAGGCCGTCGTGGCATCCACATTGCTGAAATCTATCGATTGGACAGAATTGAAAAGAACAATAGAAGTAGCATCATTGACTACTCCTTCTCCAAATACTACACTGTAAAGAAAGGGCGTTTCATCTTGATTGAGAACCTTTGACATGAGAAACAAATCACGATTAATACAATAAGCAAATAAAATTCTTGACCTTGTAGGTGTGCTAAGTTTTAAAGTACCTGCAACGTACAAACTGAGTCCGTTGCTGACAATATGGCACCAATAGCTGCAAGTAATGGAAGCTATACTAAGGTCTATGAGAACTCTTTGCTATATATTTGAATAAAGGAATTGCAGAGTAGTAACAAGTCACCTAGATAATCTTTTATTGTCAGGGCTGTAACTCCAAGTCGCTTGAAAAGTCCATATACACCTAGAAGATCATCATAAAAGTAACAAAAAGTAAAACTCTTCTGTATATATGAAGGTTTTTTAGCTGTAAAGAAGCAGCTTATTGGTGAATTTTTCATGGATCTTACATAGTGATATGAGGCAGAAGGAAATCACCGTGCCAAATATGCCAAACAACAATATTGTGGTGAAATTCTTGAAAAATTGCTTTTTCTTGACCTGAAATCTGGAACAAAAATCTGAAATTAATGTGGCGTGGACAAAATTCAATTGACAATAGGAAGCATCTAAAACTACAGAAAGGGAAAGAGCACCACAGACAAAAACCCAGATAGGACTGTAAAATTTCCGAAGATACAAGATGTGGAACACACAGAGATAAGTTTCACTATGAAAGAGATCAGAATTCATTCTTGAAACTCTGGTACAAATGATCAGTATATCTTTTCATGCGGTAATGTTCGAACTTATTCTACTGTTGCTATATGGTTTTACATCAGGAAGCTCCAAATCAATGGTAAAAGACACTGCAATGAGAAGGAATATAAAATCTGAGAAGCTCGGAGGCAAAGTTTCCATGAATACCGTACTTAAAAAAAGGAGGGGAAAAAAAAAGAGTTATGGAGGAAGTAGGGAAAGAGCGATCATACCCAGCATTGAAAATGATTGGAGGGAGCAAATAAAGGAAGAACAAATCCTCGTTAAACACTAATATTCGCGAACTGTGGCCTTTACTAACAAGCAAAACCACAGCACCAGCACACAATCCCTACAGAAATTCATTCCAATAGAATTAAGGCACAACAAACAGTAAATGTTTTCATTGCACAATTGAAGAAAGAGTCTCCATTACAATTTACATACCAAAAGAAGTGCAGTGATGGATTCATTAGCCCAACGGTTCTCTTCGAGGAGATGACCTACGATTATACAAGCACAGAGGAGAGTGAAGAAAACACAAAGCGCAATTATAGTGTCAGTACTAAGAAATGATGACGATGAATCGTCTTGGAGTGGCAAGACAAGAGGTATGGTTTCATGGGACGCCATGTCTGGATGTCGGTACCTAAACTTGGCATTCAAAACTATGTAAGGTTCAGAGATTGCACGGAGATGAGAAGTGAAATTCGAGGTTTAGAGCAGAAAAAATATTGGAGTTTGGTAGTTTATATTTGATAGACCTCCATGGAGGGAAGACTGGTAGTTAGAGCTGTGGTTCTCTACAATGAACTCTTTCCAAGTTTCGGTGCACTCTAAATTATCCGCCACGTAGCCATGGTGGGTCCCTGATGTCCAGTTTAATCCCGGACTGAATTAAGTGAACTTGGCAGGTCAAGATGTAAATATATTCATAGTAAAAAAAATATTCAGAATAAATTAGTATAATAAAAAGTTTTTAACTTTGCTTTAAGGGCAGGTTTAATTCAACGGAATAAGTATTTCCAATGCAACATTTGTAGTATCCTTTAAATCTTGGGATCAAATTATATAGGGTTATGATGAGGAGATCTCGTTATTACCATACATAAACATTACCAAACATAAAAAAATCAAGAAACAACTATAAAAATTAATTATAAACAAATATATATACAAAATACCAATTAATATAAAAAATGAAAACTAAAACCTAACTTTGCACAACTAAAAATTTGTAGTAGCGGTGAGTAAGGATCGTATCAATAAAGAGTGTATTTTTAGCTTTTTTAATGAATAAACTAGTTCTTAAGATTGGGGGAGCAATTTGGTAAATTTCGATTAAGAAAATAAAGTAAAACTAAACCATTAAAAACAAATCAAATAAAATAGTACAAAATTCTTAGGATTAATCAATAAGTTTTAAATTTAGTTCATGGTTCAATCTCGATCTTCACATGAATGTGCCCAATCAATTGTTAAATTGTTCTTATACCTCTCTAAACTATTGACTATAGATTAACAACAAGTTTTGTTAATCCCAATTTTCTCTTATATTGTATCTGATTAAAACAAGCTTTTTAATTAGGTTTAGCTATCAGATAACTTAGAATAAACTTTCTAGATTTAGTGCGACAACCACATTTCAAAAGAGGAAAAAAGGTTAATCTAAGTAATAGCCACATAATCTCGAGTCTTTTAACTTTTATTATAATATCCCTAATGATGTGCGACTATCAATTTACCACAAGTGAATTAGATGTACAACAACTAAATATTGCAATCTAGATTCTAGCAATGAGTTTATACATGAATAGTCCATTTGGAATATCTAAATCATTTATAAATAAATCCCAAAACATTAATTATAGAATAGCATAATTGTAACATCCCATCACCAATGGGAAGGGTAAAATAGGAATTTGGAATAGTTTATAAGGGCTTAGAATTGTCTTGACATGTTCATGCATACACATATACGTGAATAGTGAATTTTGCACATGTAAATGACTGTACATGCATTCATGGCATTTCCCGATATATTTGTTAATAAATATGATTGTGAATAAATGTGATTTGTGTGCTTGAAAATTTGTGTTGGAGAGGGTCAATGAGGTTTGAGAATTTTTGAAAAATTTTAGAAATTATTTTTCTGAAATTTCGGGGTAATTTTTGGACAAGAAAAAATGCCAAATGGCAGACTGATTATTTATCGGTAGCAAAAATAACTGTTCAATGGTACTGAAAATTAAGATAAATGAGTTTGGGAATTATTAATTTGAGCCATTGAAAATTTGGGGAGAAATTGGAGTGAAAATTAGAATTGAATTAGCAAGAAACTAAGTAAGGACTTTAGAGTGTGATATGTGGCAAGTGACGCGTGTCACTTGCCTAACATGCCACCATGTTTGCATAGGTTTCATAAAAAAAAATCTCCTTTCTTTGGTCTTTCAAGATGCTTCTTCTTTAACAAGTTCTTGGTGTTTTTAAGTGAAATTTTCCTCCATCATTTCCGTAGCTTCTCTTCTTCCTTGTTCTTCTTGAAATTGTGACCATCTTTTCCACTCTCTTTCACCTTACTTTCTCTTCTTTTGGTTCACTAAACACCTAAACCTTCAACCCCCCCAAGTTGATAATGATCGTGTATGGAGGTGGAAGTTAGAGAGTTTTTGAGATTTTGAAGAATTGAAGAAGTAAAAGCTTAAGTAGGTGAGAATTGTATTTTATATCATAAAAAGTTTCTGCCCCATAAACTCACCCTAAACTACATCCAAACTTCAAAAATTCATAAATTTAAATTCCTACATCCAAAATTAGCATATTACACATCATTGAAAAGCTAAGAAATTCCTCTATCACTTTCAATAAGGCTACTTGATC
>JANIIA010000006.1:36347089-36360775 GCA_027478495.1 Erythroxylum alaternifolium | reverse complement strand
ATAATTCATTTATTAATTAAAATATAATTCATTTTGTAATTAATTAATTACAATATTTTTTACAAACCAACCACTATTAATGGTAATAATAATCATTCATTCATCTTAACCAACCATTATAATTATAATGACTATATCCATTCTCATTCCTCTCTATATTCATTCCTATTCTCATCCTCATTTCCTTCTATAAATCAAGCGCCCCCTTAAAGCATATTTGATATTCCCCTATCTCCAGCTTGCGCAGTTACAATTCACACTAGACCCACAATTTGTGCTTTTGTTGAATCTCGACAAAATATTTCAATTGGGTGGATCGATGGATGAAAAGATGGAGCACAAGCACTGGGGTGGGTTGGGCAGGCAAGAATCTATTCTACAATACCATTTTTTGACAATTTGGGTTGGGTGTGCCGAAAGATTAAAATTCCAGCCTGTTGCTTTCAACCATTAAAATTTTCATTTTCACAATTAACCTAATTGCATTAGTAATTATTTATGTTATTCGGGAAAAAATCATAAAATTCTAGTCGGTTTAGTTTTGTTTATGTAAATAGATGATTAAAGGAGTATATTGTTTCAAAATTTTAATTTTTAATAGACTTAAAATATTAACGTTGAATTTTTTTTTGAAAGATAAAGAATTCATTCATTAAGCTGTAAAAGGCATCATTAAGTCTTTACAAAGCTGGATTAAGCAAGAATAAAAATAAAGCTTTTACAACATTTCTTATAAAAAAAACTTCATTTAAGAGATTTACTTGTCTTCTATATGATCTACCAATGTTTCTCATATCAAAAAATGTAACTTGTGAACTAAGACATCTTATCTATTATGATCTTGTTAAAAATTCTCTGATTTCTTTCTCTCCAAATAAAGTAGACTGTACTATTGAAATTGAGGCTTAAGCAGATACTATTGAAATTGAGGCTTAAGCAGACACTATCTTTCCCTATTGATATAAATTTATGATCAGCCTATTACAATATTTTGTTCCAATCTGATTCATGATAATAGAGGGTAAGAGTGTGTTAGATACTAGTCCAAATGGAGGTTGAATAACCACACTTAAAGTAAAGGTGGTCAATGCTTTCAAGCATTGCAACATAGTTCCATAATTTGTCTTTAGATCCCATAATTTTATCTTTAGTTTTAAACCTCCTTTTAGCAGCAAGCTAAGTAGTGAAAGAAACTTTTGATTTTGGAGACCCTTTCTAAACTATATTATATAATGAAATAAGAGCATGAGAGAGTTTGAGAGCTTTGATGCATGTAGAGTTTGAAAAGTCTCCATTTCAGCTTAGTGACCATAAAGGTAAGTCTGGAGTATTTGTGTTGGGCATATAGCTGGGAAAGTAGCTTTGTAGTCTCTCAGCACCCCTTCCTTGAAAATGCCAAGAGTTATTCGCAATTACTTTGCTGACTCTTACCTAGTATGAAGAGAATATATATCCTCTCTAAGATATAAAAGGCTGAGAGAAGTCTAATTGTCATACCAAAACCATGTTCCTTCCCATTCCTTATCTGAATTTTGATATGTTGATAAACATTGGACCCGTTCCTTAGCATCTGAATAAAGGATAACGAGAATTCATTCCTCTTAGTTATTTACCATAAGATGATTTCCTTGAGATATAACTTATTACTCCACTCATTGTAAAGAGATTCCCTGTCATTAAATAGTCTCCAAGTGCTTTTGGCTATAGATTGAAAAATATGAATAATATTGAGAGTCCCTCCTTGTTTTCTCTAAAATAGATGCTCCAATTTGACTTTGGCACCTTTAGCATTTTCAATCTTGCCTGACCAAAGGAAATTCCTAATTCATTTTTCAATCTCCTTAATAATCCTTTTAGGGAGTACCAGATGAGAACTCTACTGGGTGTGAAGATTATTCAATATAGAGATTATAAGCTGCACTCTACCAATTAGAGACAATGCTTTATTCTGCCAACCATTGATGATTTTCTTATATTTCCCTAGAATTTTCAAACATTCCTGATATTTCAACTTTTTAGCTGAGATGGGAACCCCTAAGTAAGTGAAAGGCATACCCTAGATGTTGAGATTAAAGATATGTTGAAGTCTCTTAGTATTGATTAAGTCTGACGAGAAGAAAATTCTACTCTTGCTTTGATTAACTTTAGGACTTGAAATTCTGCAGAAGCTCATGAGAGATTAATGTAAATTGGAAATAGATTTTGGGTGAGCGCCACATAAAAATAGCAAATCATCTGCAAAACAAATATTTAAAAGAGACAATTCCTTGCATTTATGATGAAACTTGAAATCAGATCTTTTGGATATGTTATAACAAATAATTTTGTTTAAGATCTCCATAACAATAATAAAAAGATAAAGAGAAAGAAAGCATCCTTGTCTTAAGCCATTCAACCCTTTGAATTGCTTAGTGGAGCTCCATTAATAAAAATACTGAATGAAGTTTTGGAAATATAGGCATGAATCTATTAATGAATTGGTTTGGGAATCTGAACCATTCTAGACATATAGTAATGAAGTTCCATTGAAGTCTATCAAAAGCTTTTGAGAGATCAATTTTGATCGAACAACTTTGATGTGTCTTCTAGAGCTATATTCTCTCATCAATTCTTGCACCAACAGAATTTTATCAGAGATATTTTTTCCAGAGATAAAAGCTTCTTAAGATTCATGAATGAACATGTTCAAACTCTCCTTGAGTCTATTTGCAAGAAGTTTTGAAATCACCTTATAAATAGTATTGCAACAGGAGACACGTGAAAATTATTGAGACTACTTTGTAAGTAATGTTGTAAAATTATTTTACTTTAACTTTAAATTAGAGAAAGTAAATAATCAAATGACACTTAACCAGAATGACTTTTACTGAAAAGTAAAAGATGTATTTTATGTTCCTCTCTATCGTGGAAAGTAGAAATTGTTGTACAAAGTTTAAAAAATTCAATCTACTATTTTATATATAATTTTCTTTTCTTTTCTCTATTCTGATATTTAAATTTATATGTAAGATTTCGGTCCTCGTATTTTAGTTATTTATATTTATAATCTTATTAAAATAAAAAAAGAAACTAAGACTTATATTATTAATCGGGTATTTAATTGCTAATGTGAGATTTTTTTTAAAAATAAATATATTTTAAAAAATTCATACAAAGATATAGAGTTTGATCCATTTCAAATTTTATAATAGTACTTTTTAAACGTTAACAAATATTAAAATTTAAAGTTAGATTGAAAATTTTTATTTTTGATATCATAAAAATGATTTTAATGGATTATTAAATAATAAAAGTGTGTTTATAAATAACAGATAATCTTATATTATAGAAAAAATAAATTGTGCACCAAGTAACAGTGGAATTGTTCCGCCTAAGTAGGAATCAACTAGTAGATCAGTGATAGGTGTGATTTACATCATGTTTTGTGGTTTAATTTATTATGTATTAGGTGTTAATTTTAGTGTTTAGTATGTATTTAGGATATAATTATGTTAGTTTATATGTTAAAGTGTTTTTATGGGTTAGTATAAGTCTTTAAGCTTAAATATTATGTTTTTTAGGTACCTTGATGTGTTTGCTAGTGTTTCAAGGCCAACATCAAAAAACAGAGGAGTTTCGGAGACTTTGGGGTCGAAATCACGACCCACGATCGTGGCAGAATCATGTGAGCTAGCCCACAATCGTGGCGTAAGGGACATGATCGTGACAGAAAGACTTTACCATAGGCCACGATTGTGACAGAGAGGTTTGATGCTGGCCACGATCGTGGTCCTACGTTGGGCAGACGCGCAAACAGGAGAAAACATCAAGTTTTGAGGGATTTTCAGACCGTTTCGACTCCAGAAAAATCCTAGGGCTACTAAGGTATTTAAAGAACATAAAGAACAGAAGATGGGAGCTTTTGCATAAGCCAAATCCCAAAACCTTAGAGAGCTTTATCGAGAGATTTAGGAAGGAAATGAAGGAAGAGAGACGTGGAGACGAAGCCTACGTGAAGTACTTCCCGGAATAGGAAGTTTCCCGCCGTTGCTGCCTCCGCCATTCCATTCCGAATCTATTTCTGGTTTTATTTTGTTCTTTGCGATTGTATAGAACTTAAGATAGTCATAGATGATAGATTCGTTGAATGTTAAGTACTTATCTAAAATCACCTTCCGAAATTTTATCTTTGATATTGATGAAAGTTGATTTATTGTGTTTTTATTGGATTATTTGTGATTTAATTTCTACACTTAATAATTCAGTAACAAACTGAGAGGGTGAACTGAGTGAAAATCATTAAATTGGACTAAAAAGAGTTAGGTAATTTAATCGATCAAAAATTGAACCAAATCGGTAAATTTGTGTAACGAGAGATCTTGAATAGGTTTTCGATAGTTTATTGGCTAACTTAAGATCTAATTGTGAATCGAGAAATTGCAATTTCTCAAAATTTGATTAGGGTAAATAATTATGGTTAATGATTATAACTTGAGAGAGAGTAATCAACCCTAGGACTGTCTAGAACTGGTAATTCAATAAACTCATAATCAATTAGGTTTTCATTAAAGTTGGATAAAAATCCCCTTTCTATTGATTGGTAGTTTATAGGTTGTTTTGTGATTGAGTGTTGAATTTGATTATTGGAATTAACTGTGTGATTGAATATTTTCTTGTTTAGTTTTGTTCTTTTTGAATCATTGTGAATTGAGTTCAATCTTAGATTTTAGGATTAGATTATTCCTTCTTGTGGGATCGACACCTTAGGTACTACGCAAATGACCCATTCACTTGTGGTAATATCAAGGTTAAAAATATTAAAAATTTGTAATATCAAAACCTGCGATCAAAATTTTGACACTGTTGCTGAGGAGACAATTAGTTTAGTTCTTTAGTCTAAAGCTTTTCCATTATCTTTTGTTTTTAAGTTAAAAAAATTGGGGCGTAAAGTAGAGACATATCAAGACATGTTAGAGTGAGAATAAGACATATGAAAAGTTGAATGCTAAGAAGAGATAAAAAGAATGATTATGGAGGATGTATATTATAGGGAGCAAATGACACTTTCGAAATTCAATGAGCACCAATTGGGTCAAGAAAACCCATATACTTCGGGATGGTAAAATCACCCAGATTTCTATTGGTCCAATAATGTGAGTACTCAAATGGGACATCAAGGCCTATTTAAATTTCAACAAGATGAATACAATTAATGGGATTCCAAGCTAGACAAAATCATGGATAAGCTCACAGATATGGAAGAGAATTAGAAGAGATTGGAAAAGAAGTTTAAGCAAGTAGTAGATGATCATGCCTCTTCTATTCACAATTTAGAAGTTCAAATAGGCTAGCTTTCCAGGGAATTTTGTAAGCAAAGTGTGGAAAATTATCTGCGCAGTGTGAAAGTAATTTAAATAGAGGTATGTCAGGCTATCACACTTAGGAATGAGGTAGAGCTAGAAGAACTAGCGAGAAGAACTATTGAGAAATCAAGCTAAACCCAAACTTAAAGAAGACCAAGAAATCAAAGAAGAGGATGAAGAAAAAAAATGTCAACCTTCCCTTTTATTCACTGGTTCTTGATATACCAACTTTGAACATAAAAAAATCTTTGGTTGATGTCTATGAAGAGAACCTTATCTTTCGGATTAATGATGGTCGAGTGACATTTAACATGAATGATGTATTTAAGAATCCGAAGGATAGTAGCTCATTTAAGATAATTGATGTGTTCGAATCTTCTGAAGAATAAGAGGACGAAGAACATATGACAACAGACATCGAGTTTGAAGAAAGTATGGAAGTCTTTGTTCGGGAAGCAGAAGAAGTAGAGGAAATGAAGGTGATTAAGGAAGAAGGAGAGCAATTCACCTTCATACAAGACAAATTGTTGGATTCGATGGAAGATTCAGGGAGTTTCGTTATTCCTATTTTATTGACAGTTTGTTAATGAGAAGGACATTGATGAAATTAATTGGTTTACTCAACCTTATCAATATTGTCCTTCTGTTCATTTTACAATTTGTAGCTTACTTACAGGCTATAAAACCAATATTGAAAAGGGAGGAAGCAAGCCGCTCATAATTAATCCCGACTGAGCCTAAAATGAGCGTCGAGTTACTGACGTTAAAGGAAGCGCTGCATAGGAGGTAACCATGGAAAATTATTTTCTTTGATTATTTGCGTTAGAACATTTTAAATTTCTTAGTTAGGATTATTTTGTTTTGAATAATCAAGAAGGAATAAGATTTCGAGATAAAGTGGATGATGGATCAAGTAAGTAAAAGAGAGGTGAAAGGGCCACGAAAGAATTAGGGAGTGAATTCGAAAAGAATGTGAATAGAGCAAAAGAAGAAAAAAATAAAAAAAAATTGGTGGAAAACTACAGGCCACGAAGGGAGCATGCATTTTTTAAGGAACTTTTTACCATTTTACCCTCCAACCACCTTTATGTTCATTTTTAACTTCACTTTTCCATTCACTTTCACTTTTAATTTATCTCTCTATAATTGAAACCTACAAAAGCTCTTACATCTCTCTACAAATTTTCAAACCTCTAAATTTCTTCCAAATTCCACCTAATTTACAAGAAATATGTCGTGCATTAAGCAATCAGCCAGACGGGAGCAATTAGGACGAAATCAAGTTGTAGGACATGGGAGAAGAAATAGAGCAGCAGACTTTAGAGAACCCTTCCCGATCTACACAAAGGAGGAAGGTACTTATTTCCAATCTCTAAATTCTAGACCAATAGTAGTTCCCAAATATTTTGATTTTGAAACGTTCGATAGGTTAGAATTACGCGAGAGGGTAGAAAACCTAGCTGAAAGAATCCAGTGGGCCTAATTTATATGTTTCCAACTTCCTGTATACCAGATGCTCACTTTGGAATTTTTCATTTCACTGTCTTATGACCCTAGGAACCCTAAGGAATTGTGGTTTAGGTTGAGAAGAAAAGCCTATGAATTGAACATAGAAATCATGTACGATACGTGTGAATTCCTCGAATCCTTCACCATTGATCAATATGATGATTTTTCTCCTTCTCAATATTGGAATCAACTCACTGAAATAGAGCAATTTTATGCCAAGAATTCTCACAATAATATAATAAGGTCCCACGAGCACTTGTTGCTACACAAATTCATATGTCAACTAGTTTTTGATAAATCATAAACCAACAAGTATTCCACAAAGGAACTCTTTATGTTGTGGTGCATGGACCACAACATTCCAGTGTGCACATTCACATATGTGCTAAATGCTATTGTTGTGACTCCACACAAGAGGAGCAGCAATTTAGGTATGAGATACGTAGTGTTTGCCATTGCTGAATATTATGGCGTGGACCGTAGTGGGTTAACTGTTCACATCCCTGACTTCCTAAACCATTACCATTTATAGTGGGCTGAAATCCTTAAGTCCCACAACATGGAATTTATGGATATCAGCCAAAAGACTTGTCATAATTAGGGTCAGTCAAACGAGCTCGAGTTCAGCACCACCGTAGTAGGCAGAAGAGGACTTAACTAGTGAAGAGTTTGAGGAAGAGGAAGAAGAAGATCAAGGCTGGAAGAAAGTCTTGGAAGCAATTTCCGCGAACAATAAGCCAGTTACCGATAAACTTGTAGAGCACACTATAATGATGAAGAAAATGACCCGAACACAACGACACCAGAGCTGGGATATTCGTCGGATCCATCAGTATTTAGAGTCTCAGGGAATTCAATTGCTGCTTCTGACACCATCACCACCTCCATCTTTATGAGATTTTGTCTAACCTATTTTTTCTTGTCCAATTAGTCTTTATTTTTATTTTTATTTCTTTTCTGTTTACTTTAATTTATGTTCTTTCTTTTTCTTTTATGTGCTTGTTTGTTCCCTTCTCACATTGAGGACAATGTATTGTTCAAGTGTGGGGAGGGTTATATGTTTTGCTTTGTATCTGATTTTGCATATTGTATAATGGTTGTTAAGTTGCATTTTGTGATTTGTTTGAATGTGTCAATAGAATTACAAGAAAATATAGAGTTTAAAGACACAAAAGGTAGGGTTTTTAGATGTTTTTTTATGTCTTAAAATAATTTTAGACACTTTATAAAGTGTCGAGAAAACAAATGTCACAAAAACTATTTTCGACAATTTTCTTAGACACATAGATGCATCGAAAAAATATACATTTTGTACGCATCTAAGTGTCAATAATCTATTTCTTGCGTTTGTAATTTTTCGAGGGCAATGCTATTTTAGACCTTTTCTTTGTGTAAGCTTTTATATGCTTTTCTTTGTCAATATTTTTCACTTTTAGATAATTTTTTACGTTGAAAAACTCCACCTTTTTTTAGTAGAAAAATAAGTTTACAATTTGCTTTGTGTATCTTTTTTAAGATCACTCATATGTATATTATTATAATAAATTTTACAAATTAATCTAAAATATGTATCTGCATATTATTATAATATATTAACACTTTTGTTAATAAATATTATATTACACAGATTTATACAAATTAGCTAAAATATATTCATTCTAAAGTCCATTTCCATTGAAGAAAGCACATTATTCACATACTTTACCTTGTGAGTGGGAAAATCAATTGAGACTAATAATCATAGGAAGCTATTGGTAAGAGCAGCACAAAATGACTAGAAAGGAGAAACAAATAGTGTTACAATTTGCGTGTCATTCATTTTCAGGTGCTAATACTAATTGTCATAGCAAGTAGATGAATATATGTATATTTTCTGTAGCTAAGTCTTGTAACTTATAACTCTTTATTAGTAGGCTAACCTTCTGTAATTCCTCTCTTAACCCTTTTCAGACCACATTGACAATTACCGTCGTCTTTACATATTTTCTCCATCTTCAAGATGAATACAGAAGGAAAGGCACTGCAAGAAGAAGAATACAATTATACGATTTAGTGAATAGTGCAATACTTTTGGAACCTATTGATCATGCACTGACTATGTTCAAAAGGTAGGCCTTGGCCTTTTAATAAGTAGCAAGACTAATACTATATTACATTTCGAGTTTTAGGGGTGACATGTAATCCAAATCTTTAAATGTTCTTATCACCATATAGCGTACATAACATGCAACTACAACCTATTGTCTTTCTGAAAATTCCATCATGTTTCGGACATAACTCCACAATATTCTAATCATTTATAAGTGCTAATGTGAGATAAGAAGCACATATATAGCAAGATTATATTTCGACAACTTACCTATTAAAAATATACATATTACAAAAATATGTATCATTCATTTATTATCACCAATACACGACAACCACCATCATAACAAATTGACCAATACACGATAACCACCATAACAAGCACTGCTATGACAAACAACTACCAATATGATAAACACCACAAGAACCACCACCATGTTCAACATCATTAGCAAGTAGTAGAAAATGTAAAGGGAAAGTTTTGGAAACTACAAAATCAACACAAGCCAAACCCAATTTAAAGAAATTCTCATAGTGAACCCCCTACAAAACCTGACCTGTGCTTTACTTGTCCCCGAACTTATCTATAAACTAGCAAAAATGATCGAGTTTAGCTAGAATCTAGTCATTCTTTATATTTACATCCTCATTTTGTTTTTTATATCATTTCAATTTTTAAGCTCTTCATTCATTTTTCGAAGTTCTCCATTTTTCTCGAGTGCCTCATTTTTTTAAAGTGCTTCATTCTTACACTGGATCTAATCGTGCTCTAACATATCCCACTTCACCGGAGCTACTACCAAAGCTATCACAATAACTTGCCTTCAATTGACCTTCAAGACCAAACACCTTCCTTCTAGTAACTCCAAAACCATAACCAACTACACACGAACTTGAATTACCAACAGAATACATATACTCGTTAAAGACTTGACTCTTAATCTCCACACATTATTTAGAAAACAATAATGCTAACCTTTCAATTGGATACATCCATCTATAGTGTACGGGTCTACTAAGCTCAATCTCCTTCACTAAATGAATTAGTAAGTGAACCATGATCGTAAAAAAGGGAGGAAGAAATTCAATCTCCATATGGAAAAGTATTTCTATGATATTTGATTGTAAAGCATCCAAATGTTTAAAATCAAGGCATCTGGAACATAAATATTTAAAAAATAAAGACAAATCATGAAGGAGGCCAGCCATTTGTGAGGACTGGGATGCTTTCAATGCCACTGGAAGGATTTCTTGCATTAGAATATGATTATCATAAGTCTTGAGATTTATGAGCTTTTTGTTTTTCATGTTCACACATCTAGAGAGGTTGGATCCATATCCATCAGGGACTTTAAGATTCTGCAATACTTTTAGAAATAACGACTTATCTTCAGGTGACATACAATATAGAGCTGCTGGTATGAACAATTCGTCACCTTCCTGATGTTTGAGCCAAAGATGGGGCTTCACATTCCTCTCCTCAAGGAATATGCAAACTTTCTCATCATCTCTAGTCTGACCATCTACATTCATAGGGGTTATGAGTATATTATCACACACATTCTTATTTATATGCATGACATCTAAGTTATGACGAAGAAGGTTATGCTCCCAATAAGGCAAGTCATAAAATATGCTTCTTTTGGTCTAAAGAATCTTATCCTCACTCATATTCACCTCACCAATCGTTATACCTCTATAGTGTGTCTTCTTTTTCTTTGAGGTTTTAACCATTTTACTAATCTTTTCTTACTCTCTCAAGATGTCGGAACCAGATGCAGCATTTGGAGCATGGCTATGCTCTTCAGAGCCATCAAATAATTCACCACAAAACCTGAAAGTATGATTATGAGCCAACCATTTTAATACCCAATATGACATATCTTGTTCCCAATCCTAACTGAGAGTGTTGAGTAAGTACATAATAGGCAAGCTTTATACCCCTTTGTACTCTATCCAAACAACATGGCATAAGCTGGAAAGTCATTGATGGTCTACATTAGAGCAGCTTGTATCTTGAATTTTTCTTTGGCATATAAGTCAAATGCATCAACACCTTCTTATAATAACTTCAACTCATACACCAAAGGCTGCAAATATACATCAATATTATTTCCTAGTCCATTTCTTCCAGGAATAATTATAGGCAAAATGAATAAAGATGCTTTCATACATGCCTATGGTGGTAAGTTATAAGGGATTAAGATCATTGACCATGTGCTATAGGTAGTTTTCATGAGATGATATGGATTGAACCCATCACTAGCCAAACCTAGCCTAACACTTCGAGGATCACATGCAAATTCAGGATACCGAGCATCAAATTTCCTCCAAGCTAATGCATCAGCCGGATGCCTTAGACATGCATCCTTTTTTCTTTCCTTATCATGCCATCTCATGTCTTCGGCTATCTTAGATGACATATACGTCCTCTTTAACCTCTGAATCAAAGGAAAGTATGTCATCACTTTAGCCGCAATGTTCTTTTTATCATTCTTCCACCTTGAGACGTGACATGAAGGGAAAAAATTTTCCCTTGAATTTTCACCCCAATACAATGTACAATCATTTGGACAAGCATGTATCTTTTCATATCCAAGTCCCAAACATGTTACTAGTTTCTTAGATTGATAGTACGAGGAAGGAAAATCGATTATTTGTGGAAATGCATCGAGTAAAAGATTAAGCAACATCGAGAAAGACTTATCTGGCCAATTAAACATGCATTTGATGTGAAAAAGGTGTAGAATAAATAACTACTTAGAGTGAGTAGTACATCCTTCATAAAGTTCTTCACATGAAGCATTAAGTATCTTCTTAAACTTAGCCTCTTCCTCCCTAGTGAATATATTAGGTTCTTTATCATGGGGCTCATTGGCCAAACCAGGGTCATCCATCTGCCATCATTGTCTGGTTGCTCATGGGGTTCAGACATAGGTTCACCTTCATAAGGAATACTAAATCCAATAGCGTCCTTTAATAACACTACAACATCATCTTGGCCTATCAATATGAGGTGATAAGGCATTATAATCGTATGACCAATTTGTTCAGCAACATTTTTGTCAAGAGTGTTTGGCCGATGGAATATCTAATCTTTATAGTCCTTGTAAAATCCTTTAAACAAAATATGACTTTTTACCTCCTCTAGTGAGAATAATTTCTTCCTATCTAGTTGACAAACATTACAAGGACATATAATCTTCCCATTTTATGCACGTTGTTTTGTAAATTCCATGAAATTATAAATCCCTTGAATATAAGACTCATTATTTCTTAGTTAATTTATCCAACTCTTATCCATACCTGTGGACATTGATCCTATAGATTCGCAAGTATCAACCATCACATATATTTTTAAAAAACACAAACAAAACAATTTACATTCTATATAATTTTTCCCTCATAGACAAAGTGAAATTGATAACAGTCCACATCAATTTACAATAGAAGAAATGTCTACAAATGACAAATGCCAAATAAGCTAAAATGTTAATCTACTCACTCACACATACAACAATGAATTAATAAGTAAAGATAACAATAAGAAAAAGGATGAGAAAACTGTCAACTGATTTTGGAAGTTTAAGTTCCTACAGTTAAAAGGAGTATGCAAAACTGGTTCATAACAAAGCAAGCGTATTAATTATCACTCTTACTTCGTCAAATCATAAAGAGTATACAAAACATAACAAAGCAAGCATATTAATTACCACTCTTACTTCGTAAAAGTATAAAGAGTATACAAACAACAGAAGAAAATAGGAAATTAATAGCACCAACCTATAAGACTTTTAGACACAGAATCGGAAGTTATTGAAATTGACAAAAAAACTACCAAAAGTGAGTCAAAGATTTAGCCATTCTTTTTTTTGAATTAAACCCACAACTTAGTACCTGCAACCATTAGCCACGTTTGTAATGAAATTGTAATAAGATAAGGGGTTTATTAAACATTTGGTCACCACAAAAGTAAATTAAAAACCATTGCTATCATCAATTGGATTTTACAACAGAACAACAATGATGCAGAGCAACATTGGATTTCACAACAAAACAACAGAGCAAAAAGAATGTAATGTAGGAAATACAGGACAAAAAGAAAGAAATAGCAAGATTTGTTTTTAATACTGTAAAAAATAAAATAAAATAGAGAAAAATAAGAACTGGGTACTACAGGGTATTTATCTCATTCAACAGGCAATTTGTCCTATTTCCTTTTGTAGTCCACCACGTAACATAACTGGGAACTATAAATGATTTGTTAATAGATAAGGCTTCTTGGCCCCAGGTAGTTCATGAAGATCTAGTTGTTGCTGGAAAATATCGATCGAGTAGCTTATTGTTATTGTACGAGCTAATGTGTACTTTGTTTTTAGCTTACTTTATATAAGGAGTTAACTCGAATGACATCCTTTAAGGAAAATAGATGTCAAATTAACATTTGAACTAAATAAAACAAACCCAACATGGAATCAAAAATTCGAAAAATTGAAAGATAAACAAGGAAGTAAAAAAAGAAAACGTAAAATCAGACAATATCAGAAGAAAATTGAAAAATGAAACACCAAACGCAAACCTGATACACAAAACAAGGTCGAAGCCATATAAAAAAAGACCGATTTTTTTTTCGTTTCATGCATTGAACTGTTGTGAGTTCTGGACTTCTCCTTTTCATTTTCCTAAAAATGATGGCATCAAGAAATCTAGGTTCTAATGATTCAACAACAATCCAATATAAAAAACA